>JAUJPP010000005.1:26896437-27180431 GCA_030562195.1 Nipponacmea schrenckii
ATATGTACAATTAAATATCATTATTTTATCAATCATTATACAACTGGGTAAAATTCTAACTCTGTACATCTGAAAGGTTTTTGTTAAGAATAAAAATAGAAAGTGGAGTTTCAGAAATATCAAGGAGTTCTGTTTTGTAAAGTAGAAACAAGCTCAGTGTGCTATAACAATACAGAATTTAAAAAAAAGTTCTGAAAATATTTTACCAGCAATATCAAGGAATGCACTGTTTGTGGCTTCTTTAGCTACCACATTTAACTCAATAAAATTCCAATTAATGATTGAATGTTTAAAACTTATAGAGACCAATTGTTAGCATTGACCTGATATTTGGTCCAAGCAATGTATCTTTCACTTGCAAAGCAACAAACCCAGTAACATTGAACATAAAATATCTTACATTAAGCAGACTATAGAGAGTCTTAGTCAACTTTCCCATCATTCTTTCACTCAACTTCTATACAATAATATAATTTTAATGATTGTTAGAAACATAAATATCAGTATTAATCTACATTCATTTATGAATATTACAAAGTATTGCTGTTTCCAGCTTATCAAAATAATAAAATAACAGTAGACTTAACGAACAGAATTTAAACTTAGCTTATCAGTAATATCATTTAAGTCATACTAAATATAAACTACATTCATATCACATAATAAATCTACTTACAAAAGCTGGAAACAGGCTCTATAAAATGCAAAAATAGACCTTTTTTTAGTGGAGAAAAAAGCTGATTTAATAGAAAATAAATTAAGTGAAAAGGAAGTTGTGTGAACCACATATACAAACATATCTATACAATTATATACAAAACATCATTGATGTATGTTTTTATAAAATAGAACAGTATGATATCTGAGGTATAGACCATAAAAATATTATATAATATATTGTGATACGTTTTCATGTGATATTCATAGTTACTCTCAAACCTAATTCTACATACATCACAAACTACACAAGCATGTTTTAACACCCTAAGCCCCACCCTAAAACAAAAATAGCACATTGGTAATTCTTAAAGTACAAAAACTCTTTGTGCTGTAAAGAGGACCTATTATAATTATATCAGAAAAATAGTCACTCAGTAAAAATTATTTGAAATTTTAATATATAACAACAGTATAAAAATGTTTATAAAAATCTATGTAAAATTTGAATTTTCCCTTAAATCACAATACTTGCTGCACATAGAGCTACAAAGCTCACAATTACATCCAACTGTAAATAAGTTTTACCATAGGTTGAAAATTGAAACAAAATTGGTAAGAAATTGCAAATTATCTTAAAGTAGAATAATACACACATGGCTTCATTTTTTCTATGTATATGATATGTGTCTCAATGTGTTTTCCATCTGGACGATTTTCTAAAGATATAGATTTTTCACCTAAATTTTAAGCATGCAAATATATAAACACTTGAAGTACAGAAAGTAGTAATGTACTGTTATATATATGTTGAGGACAATCTAAATCAAAATATATACTATACTTGTATTTATATTTTGAATCCTTCACCAATGTGCCCTAAAAGCTTTTTGATTAAACTTTCTGTATTATTTCCTTTGTTGCAAAATATTGCATAGCACTAATTGAGCACAATTTCAATTTGACTGGTTAATATATTTTGCGTATATTGTTGCCTACTATTAACCTGTTTTCTACTATAATAATTGACTATGTAACAGATAGGTATATTATAGTAATATAAATTAAGTGATAAAACAATTGAGACATTAATAACAGTATATAATATCTGTATATCTTATTGAGTCACTGAGCAACAGGGTAGAAATTAAAAGGAATAGTTCTTTCAACCTCAAAAACTACAGAGGCCTTGATCTTTACTTAGATAACACAGATTTTATGAACTACAGTGATCTGATTGCATAATAAAACTGTATTCAAAATCAACATTTGAGATTGACCAGTCAGATAACTGGAATGTAAAAATCTCTCTAAAATAAGATTTCAAGATTGAGACATATACACTAACTAATATCAATTTTGATATATTTCCAAAAAAGTATGAAAAATATTTTCCTTAATGTAATCATTGAAAGAATCTTGAATGGATCAAATTGTTTGTGTTCACATGAGGTTCTATACAAATATTTTGAAGAACAAGAACTATTCCTGATTACTTCTAACATTTAAATGTGTATACAGGGAAGTGCAGAAATTAAATATCAGACAAAGTCTTTATGTATCAAAAATGTCTTGAAGCTAAATACAATTGCGGTACCATTTGTGAAATGCCAGCAATAAGGGTTTGTTTAACAGATATTACATACACATTACCACAACTATCACATTCTTTAACCATTGACACCCATTATGACTCTTGTACGGATACAATACAACAGTGGGCTGTTTATTAGAATTGCACATAAATTATCTTAGTCAAAGTCTAAAACATCAAAGAGAATAATTCACAAGACGTTTAATCATGACACGTTTTCAAAATAACATACTCTGTCTTCGTCGGTTGCCTACAATTAAAAAATATAGGTAGATTAGTAAAACAAAACTAGAGTAATAGTAAACAACCCAATGTCAACAATATATTTGCACCAAAACAGAAACTGATTGGAGACAGAGATGACAATTTACATCAACATTATATTAATATATTAAAATGAAATATTTACCTGAAGCTGCTAATGTTGATGAACGTATACCAGGATCTCTATGTAATGATATACCTGGTATAGTAAATATTGAGACAGCTGAAATTCAAAATGGTTACAGTTCAATTAATTTTTCACAGTATCAATTTCAAATACGAATAAAACAACTACAATCAGAGATTTTAGATTCAAGAAAAACCTGGAATAAAATATCCTTAAATCAAATTCTTACTGCAAAATTGTATCATAAATACATGACAAACAAAATCAAATATTTACATTTCTACTATCACTCCCTTCAATGAACAAGTTAAACAAACTGGCATTTATTTTCCAATAACTGTAGTTTGTCACGTGATACTAAGACGTGATTGACGTCTTCAAGGAACCACATAATGACACAATCTAAGATATGTGGCAAACAGGGAACAGATCATAAAAAAGTGAAAATTGCGTTAATAAAAGTATCTGAATGTAAATATAAGTATTAAACGTTGGTCTCCAGCATTATTGGTGTGTAAACGTAGTTGATCACGCCTGTCATTTATTCAGTTTGTCACGTGATCAACTACGTTTACACACCAATAATGCTTGTGAGACCAACGTTTAATTCTAAATAATTCATCTTGTACTTTAACACTTGGTACAATATAAACTTTTAATATTTAAACTAAATCAATACTTACTATCTGGTATTCTGTGAATTGTGGACCCAAATGAATTAAAGAATGGATGAGTCATGCCTGAGGCTGCTGACAATCTGGTCCTTGCTGCATACTGTAAATCATAAAAGAAAGTATTGACAAATTTATTCTTTGAATGTACTACTTCTAAAGTCATTTTAGTGTACTGTGAGAAATATCTTTCCAGAAGTAGAATTCACTTATCTTGAGTGTCACGTTACAGATTATACTTAATCAAATCAAAGTCAATACATACCTTTAAAAATTTTGAAAGAAGATCTAATCCATCATGGTCTAACCTAAAATACAGTGAAATCAAAATACATTTTAAGACTATAACATCAAATTACCACAGCCAAATCGACCAGAGGTTTACAAAATACAGACAATATATGGTAGCCAGTTGTTGCCATGTCACCAAGTCACAGTATACAAATAATAATTAAGTTTAATACTTAATTTATACTATTTCTGGTAATCAGACTTTTACATACAGATCAGATTAATTTGAGGTTATTAAAGAGACATGTAGCTGGAATTATTCGAAGGAGGAGTGTGTAAATAACCTATTAGTATTTACATCTAATATTGTTCAAAATATTATATTGACTCAATTTGGATGAATAAAACCATCTTTGTTCTTTTAATGAGTTGTTCAAATTTTGAAATGGGTGTGCTTGTCAAATCTTTTATTTTGTGATCACTGAGAAGTGAGGATCGACTGGGAAGAAATAGACAGAAAAGAAGTGTCTACTCTCCGTAACAATGACAAGTTTGAGTAACTAATCATAAGATGGGAACCCATAAAAAAGGAAGTTTGTGCTAGGTTCGCTGTTTCAAAAACCATTTCCAACCGCAATGTCTTAAGCAGGGGCGTAGCTACCGGGGGGGTGTGGGGGGTGTCACACCCCCCCCCCCCCCCAGTTTTACTGAACTCGTCGGTAAAACGCGGAATCGGTCGGTAAAAAGGGGGGTCATGGATGGAACCGTCGGTAAAACGCGGAATCGATCGATTAAACCGATTAATTAACCTAAAAAGTCAAAACATTGAGTTGGTTATGATCGGTCGATAAAAGACGGCAAGGTGGGACCGTCGGTAAAACCAATTAACCTAAAAAGTAAAAACCTTGTGTTGGTAATGATTTTATCAGTAAACTGTCAACATTAAAAGTATTTTTTTTTTACTTAAACTACCGGAATCGGTCGGTATAAGTTGGTTATGACTGGAGTCTTCGGTACAACCGATTGGTTAACCGATACCCTTTTTATTGGTAAGCTGTTCGTTATTTGAATTTGTCGGTAAAACGCGGAATTGGCCGATAGAAGAAGGTCATAGATGGAGCCGTCGGTAAAACCGATTTGTTAACCGAAAGAGTGAAAACCTTGCGTCTCTTAAGATGTTATCGGTAAACCGTTCGTCTACATTAAAGTGATTTTTACTAAACTTGTCGATAAAACGCGGAATCGGTCGATAATAGACGGTCATGGATGGGAAATAGAGCCTTCAGTAAAACCGATTGGCTGACCGAAAGTGTGGAAACCTTGTGTCAGTTATGATGTTATCGGAAAACTGTTCGTCTACATAAAAAGTGATTTTTACTCAACTTGTCGGTAAACCGCAGAATATGTCGAAAAAGGCTATATAAAACATATGGTTGTCCGACGAAAATTGATAATTTTGACCGGTGGAAACGACTTCCAAAATCGCGTCAGATGTATTTTCCGGGTTTCCTAGTTTGTAAAATTTTCAGGGGGAGAACAGCCGAACCCCCCCCCCCCCCATGTCGGTAAAACGCAGAATAGGTCGAAAAAGGACATAGAAAACATATGGTTTTCTGATGAAAATTGATAATTTGGACCAGTGGAAAAGACTTCCAAAATCGCGTCAGATGTATTCTCCGGGTTTCCAAGTATGTAAAATTTTCCGGGGAAGGACCCCCGAACCCCCCGCCACTGCAAGGGCCGAATACGAAGGCCTTTGGCCTGCAGGGCTTGCCTTGGAAAAATTACCTTTCAGTCCCCCCTCTCAGGCATATTCTAGATACACCCCTGATTGATATGGTTTTCTAAGGTTTAGGATTTGCTTTAACGATGAATTTCGTTCGTGTATAATGTATATACTTAAAAGTGCGAGTAAGTTATTTTTGCCCCGGGAAGAACACGTGTTCGTCGGTAAAACTTTGACGTTACACGTGTTCGTCGGTAAAACTTACACGTTACACCCCCCCAGTCAAAATGGTCACGCTACGCTCCTGGTCTTAAGCAAACAAGAGTGCAATTTAGATTCCGGGGAAGGGAGGGATTGAATCTCCCAGATGTACAGGCCTAGGGTGGAACAAATATTTTATTGAGAAATGGGGATCTTGATCTGTTGGATGTTGAAATTTAAGTTCTAGTAGTTAAAGAGCTGATACCTTGGTGCAATGTTTATCAATGGTTCAGGTTTATATCGAGAAAAATTATATGAGACATATTCCTCATTGGTACTAATTCCTGGAAATTCCAGTTCTGTTGGTGTTCCTAACGCCTTAAATATCAATATTAACTCATCTTCAACAGTGGAACCGGGAAATAATGGCCGACCACATGCCATCTCATAAAATATACAACCAACACCCCTGAAATATTATCATCATTAATATAATCATCAACAACTATAACGATAGACTTACATCAATTATTTCAATTCTTAAATCAATATACGGAACCATTTTAATTTATTAAAACACATATTGAAATTCTGATCATTACAAACAATTATCTCTGCTCAAAATTGACAAATGGCAAGAGGTTAATCTACGGATCATTTTGTATTTAAACAATGTGTTACCTACCACATATCAATAGGTGTAGAGTATTCTGTAGATCCTAATAAAACATCAGGTGGACGATACCTACAATATATTGTTGAATAGTTACAATACAAGTCTTCAGTAGAGAATAATACTACAGAAACTACAAATGAATTATAAATGAATTAAATACAGATTGCATACTGTTTTTATGTATAATAAATATAAATCAAATATTAAACGTAGATATGAAAGCATCCCATGGACAGGTTGTCATACTATAGATGTTTCTGCTTGTCTGTCAATAAGTATGGCGATTATGCAGACATTTATCAAATTCAAGCCAGCTCAGACGCTACCTTGTTCAAGATTGATTGGGAGTTCAATACATTATGCATGCACATCATGACAAAAAACAGAATAATGGCAGGAATTGGTTAAGAGGAATACACACTAGCTGACAAGATATATCTGGCTTATTGTCGGCCAAACTAATCTTGCTTAACTCTCCAAGCAAGGTTTAAAGCCACCTTGAAGTAGATGCAATTTAGGTTTAACAGGCCATGTTCAGATTTTATTTTTGTCGTATGAACAAAGTTTTATAATAATATCTTCTAACACAAACTTACCATAACGTAACAACTTCATTGGAATATGTTTTGGTGGGAATAGATTTGGCCCTCGCTAATCCTGCAAAGGTTAAATACAGATAAATTGGATGCAGTAACAATAATAAACTCTCATTGTATTTATCTTGAGAAAATGTTGGTTAATCATTTTAATTAACGAAATTTCAAAAATAAACTTGGCACATCAATAAACTTAGTTTACTGCAAAATATATTCACAAAAATAACATATATAACATACCAAAGTCTGCTAGTTTTAATTCTCCCCTTTCATTTATGAGTAAATTCTGTGGCTTCAAGTCTCGATGTAGTACTCTTCGTTTATGACAGTATGCTAACCCTCGTAATAATTGGTATAGAAAAATCTAAAATGACACGAACAATGTAAACAATAAGATTTTTAATTCTAGACAGCTATCAATAAATGAATCATTTTTTGATTCTGACCAATGACTAGCTAGCTCCTAGTGATTTGATAATGACATACATGTAGCTGTATAGAAATATCATAGTAACTGATGATAGTGACATTGTTAGCTGACAGTAACTTAACTGGCTGATAGTGGCATTGTTAGCTGACAGTTACTTTACTGGCTGATGGTGAGATTGTAAGCTGACAGTAACTTTACTGGCTGATAGTGACATTGTTAGCTGACAGTAACTTAACGCTGGCTGATGGTGAGATTGTAAGCTGACAGTAACTTTACTGGCTGATAGTGACATTGTTAGCTGACAGTAACTTAACGCTGGCTGATAGTGACATTGTTTGCTGACAGTAACTTAGCTGGCTGAGAGTGACATTGTTAGCTGACAGTAACTTAGCTGGCTGAGAGTGACATTGTTAGCTGACAGTAACTTAACTGGCTGATAGTGACAATGTTAGCTGACAGTAACTTAACTGGCATATAGTGACATTGTTAGATGACAGTAACATAGTTGGCTGATAGAGACATTGTTGGCTGACAGTAACATAGTTGGCTGATAGATACATTGGTGGCTGACAGTAACATAGTTAACTGATAGATACATTGTTGGCTGACAGTAACATAGTTGGCTGACAGTAACATAGTTGGCTGATAGTAACATAGTTGGGTGATGGTGACATAGTTGGCTGATAGTAACATAGTTGGGTGATGGTGATAGATGACTAGGTTGATTAGAGCTGATATTAAAGCAGAACACATACCTTGACATTTGTCATACTCATTATATTACCACAATCATCCATATACTGTTTGAGATCTTTTTCCTACAATGATGGTAAAGGTTATATATTTCACATGGCAAATTTCAAGTAGCTAGATCACATAAGCACTGAACTTTGGGTATAAGTTGACATAATGTTTTGCTTATTTCATTCACAGTTTAAGTAATATCTACATAAATATACAACATCTAACACATAATCTAATATCTACAGTATATAAAAAATTCTGTCATAACCATGTAGTTCTGGCACAAATACCACTGCCTCTACATACAGGAATATCATACCTATACCTAAATTCTCTACTTGTGACCGAGGCTAGTGCTTCTATAGGAGAGTATCTATTATAACACCCTTAACCAAGTTAATTTTTTAACAATTGGTTGCCTAGCAAGATACGCCCACTTTAAAATATATTTTCTGTTTTAACACAGGCAGAAACTCTTACATTGTTTAGGTCTAATCCAAGTTCTCATCAATATAAATGTTAGTGCTCACACGAATAATCGATTAATAGTAGTCGAAGCCGTTTTCGCGAATATTCGAATCGGATTTTACTATTCGATTATTCGCCCATAAACAAGATTAAATGATAATACATTCCGACGTTTTGAAAACTCCCCTTTGAATAACATTGTCTTTATAACGGCAGTCGAACTAATATGCCGGCTAATGCAAGAGTGTTGTTTAGAAATATTTAACTTTAAATAAATCACCCCAAACTGCTACTGATGTTCAAAAATTGAACATAAATTCGCACACAATAGTTCTTGATTACTACTATTGGTTATCCTAGTTCTAAGATTACAAATTATTAGTTATTAGTTGTGTGTTGTAAAATCTACTTAGACGAACCGACCCGGATATAGGACAAATCAACCGGAATCAATTTGGAATTATCGAACTGCAGTGTAATTTAGTTTTTAAGAATTAAACGTTCAGTTTTCTATACAAGCGTAGACAAACAACTAACTGTGGATCTATTTTAATCTCATGCCTGGAACTACAGACCGCTTTGATTAGCACAAGATTATGAGGAGTAATTTTCGCAATTTATTAAAAATTATTTCGAGATATTCCCCGCACCAAGTTATGTATAGTTGTCAAGTTTTCAGTGTCGCATCTCGTTTATATAACTAGTGCTGGATAACAAAAGTATTTAACTTTTGATTAGCTTGTATAAATAGAAACATGTAATTATCCAATCAGCTAAAGAAGGTTCACTTCCGATGACTTTCTTTTATTTTGGTACTTCGATTTTATTACCAATTAGAACCGAATACGTTTTATTCTATTAATTACCGACTTTATTGTTCCTCAAAACGCAACAGGCATGTAATAAATAAGAATGGTATGTCATGAAATACCCTTTCAAAGCAAGGTATTTATAGTACTGTTGTATATCTGTATTGCAAGAGAGAAAACCGGCAAATTTCACCGATATTAAAGCTGTTTTTTCAATGCAATTTTCTCATTGAAAATATCGTCGATTAATCGAATACAAATCGAATTCTGCCGTCGAATAGTCGAATAGCAAAAATCACTATTCATGTGAGCACAAATAAATGTTCACACCAAATTTGATTAAAATCAGATGAAACCTAGTCTCTATTGTATTTACTAGCTAATGTTCATGAAAACTGTATTGTCTATCGCAATCACAAGTCAATTTCGCAGTGTTTTGAAGTCAAGACTAATAACTCAAAAACAGTTTATCAAAAAATCGTCAATTTCGTACTTGACCAAGATCTCATCAACTTCAATGATCACACCAAATTTCATTCAAATCAGATGAAAAATGTTGCTTTGACGCGTTTTGACTATGTCAAGGGCAATAACTCAAAAAACGTTCACCAAAAAATCGTCACTATCAAACTTGTTTAAGATCTCATCCATTCAAATCCAATGGAAATTGTCTATATCACGTTCACAATCCAGGTTTTAACTAAGTCAAGTGCAATAACTCCAAAACCAATAACTGAAAAATAGCCTATTTTGAACTTGTCCGAGATCTCATCAATTTAAATGATCACAGAAAGTTTCATTCAAATCCAATGAAAAATGTAGTCTCTTTAGCGTTTACAAGCCAATTTTAACGCGTTTTGACTAAGTCAAGGGCAATAACTCAAAAACTGTTTATTGAAAAATCATCAATTTCAAACTTGTCTGAGATCTGTTCAATATTCATAATCACAGCAAGTTTCATTCAAATCTGATAAACACCGTAGTCTCTATCACGTTCACAAGCCAATTTTGAAGCGTTTTGACTAAGTCAAGTGCAATAACTCAAAAACAGTTCATCAAAAAATCGCCAATTTCGAACCTGTCCGAGATCTCATCAATATAAATGATCACAGCAAATTTCATTCAAATCTGACAAAAACTGTAGTCTCTATCGCGTTCACAAGCAATTGTGGACGGACGGACGAACTGACGGACCGGGGTGACGACAATATACGACCACATTATAATGTGGGCGTATAAAAACTAAACAAAATGTAGTAAACAAGCCTATAATATATATCAAATATAACTAAAATTCTTACCAAATATTCAAAGACTAGAGTAAGAGATTTTTCTGTATGTATAATATCATGTAATGTAACTATATTTGCATGCTTGAGATCCCGTAGTAATGAAACTGAAAAATAAAAGTGTAATGTTAAAATCACGCCCTTAGGACACAGAAGCCTACTTGAGCTGCGGAGGCTCAATCAGTTAGAACAGTATTTCTCAACAGGGTCCATATGGACCCCCCGGGGGAAATGAAATTTGAAAGGAAGGGAGAATTTTGGGGAATTGGGGAATGGGGAATATACTTCAAACTAAAATCATTGAGAGAGATAAACGTGCTGTTGGTGATTGTGTTATAAAGCTTATCTAAGATAAGGAGCACTCCAATGTAGGGAGATGACTGCCCAGAATGGTCTCAGATGCACAGAAGTTTATTATTATTTTCAAAATTTCCCTAGGAAAACGCTTTCTTGACCCTCCTTCAGTGGCTTTGAGCCTGCAGAGCTTGCCCTCCACAATCACTAAACTGCCAAATGTTGGAGGAAAAAGGACACATTTCGACCCGATTTAACCCCGTCAGTGATGTAGGTGGGAGAAGCAGACATGGAAAAATCATCTATTCATTCAGATGGAATGTGCGACAGGATGTTCAAAGATTCCTCAGGCTTTATGTTGGTCGTTACAAAATTTCCTTTTTGTGGATAATGATGGTTATCATTAGCCAATTAGGTAGCCACAAACTAGGAATAAATTGACAATATAATCAATATGGATAAAACACTACTTACCTTCTCTGATTGCTGTACAAGGGGCACCTTCTTCATGTTCTAATCTAATTTCTTTCAAAGCAACTAAATTATCTGTTAAACGAGATTTCCCCTTGAATACAGTGGCATATGTTCCCTACAAAAATTTACAATTTAAAATCAAATCTTGATAATTATGAGTGCCAACTAACACTTCGTATGCAGCAATTTATCTAGTTAATGTCAAGTCACTGTGACATAAGAACCCATCTGATATGTACTGGAGGTGACAGATCTTATCTTGTTGCCTGCAGATTGGATCAAAGTGACATAAGCTGCTGTGGTGTGACATACGTTTAGCTAAGATAAAAACCAGTTTTAGAATAATCACATAGTCAACCTCCATTTTGTTGCTTATAAATTTATCATTTCTAATCCCCATGTTAAAAATGTCTACAAAATAATAAACTTAATGATAAAATTTTACAAGAATGTACAAAATTACAATAAATGGCTTATTCTGTAAACAAAGCTAGTTATACATAAGCAATAGATATATTTACCTCTCCTAATTTATCTAATTTAGTATAAGATTCTAGTTTACCAAATCCTATTTCGGACTGAAATTATAATAGGAACATCATTAAAATCTTAAAATATTTTAACAGAGTTATTATCACCTGTATGTCCATATCACTTCGCAGTAATAAATCATTATAGCTTATCAGATTTGAAATTTATCATAATATTAGAAAAAAGACTTTATATATACTATTGTATTTATGTCAAAAGCTTACTAACCTATATATACTGATATTGAAACTAAGAATACTTACTAGAGATTTTCTACGAGATTGTCGTGTCAGCTGACCGTCTGGGCTAAGTGATAAACTTTGTCGTGCCAAAAAGTTTTCAGGAAGACGAATATCAGCTGGTAGAGACAATCTTTTCATAACTTCCTGAAATAATAGACAAGCACAATAGAATGGCTGCTTTCAAAAGACACTATGAATAGAGATGATTCAGTGAAGCGCAAAAACAGCCAACACTTTGTCAGTTTTAACCACTTTCTTCACAGCCAAACAACACAACCAGCTGAGGTTACATGACAAAACTTTTATTGATTTTATAGAAGTCATTCCAAGTCTGTAATCTGACATTACTTACATATGTCTATTATTATACCTATCAAATTATCAAATTATCTTAAAATGGCACATTAAATGGATTCCTAGCCTCATTAAATCATATATGGAGACATTCATCCTAGAAAGTATGACCATTGTTTTCAGAGAGTACATTTACATGTATTTGTAATGCAAACAGTATATATATATATATAGTAAAATAAAGCTTTATCAGAAATCATCTCTAGAAATATCTCTTTCAGTGTAAACACATCTGTTCAAATGCATATATCATAGACTTAATCACTTGAAGATAAAAACATGGCTAAATACGAGAACATTTCATGAATATACCTCATTAATTCGGCGATTTTTATGTCTTCGTTTGACCGGAGATATGTTGTCATCTTTCTCATCTGAAGTTCCTGATATTTCTTCACTTTCACCATCTGATCCAATACGAGGTATTTCATGTACTATGCCTGAAAATAGACCAAATATTCACATTTTTATAATTAAATTTATAGAAACTACTTCTATGTATTGATAGTATTACATTTTTAATATTTGGTTTGATTGCAATGCCTTTGTTTTAGTGGTTGCTTTCCATCAATGGATTAGGCCAATTAGGGTGGTTGAAAGATAGCAAGTTACTATTCAACTAAAAGCAGTGTTCACTAAAGTAAATATCAAAAACATAAAAGTGAAAAATATTATCATAAGATAACCAGATTAACTGGTGCTCTGAAATTAAGAAACAAAAATATCATTGAAATACCAAAAAATCATTAAGGTAAAGAGTTATTCTTGAGACCATGTTAAAAAAAATATAAGACCACCGAGAAAACTGCCACTTGATAGTCTTCTTGGTCAAGTTTAGAAGCACAAATATACATAAGCATAACCCATCCCATCCCGAAATACTAATATCTTGAACACACAACTTTTAGTATCATCAATAAATGTAACATGTTTCATAACAGGCATTATTATGTATGATAGGTATTCTATCAAAAAATTGAAATTAATCAGAGCTGGCAGATAATTGTTACAAAACTCATGAAATCATGAACCCAACTACAAACTAATATGGGCTACCCTTTATTTCATTTAGATCTAGCAATAAGATGTACCTAAGCCTATTTTCAGATAAAGGTAAAAATAGTTCTAAATCTCTTATAAATAGTAAAAATTTCTACAAAACAAAAAATTTGCTAAGATTCAATTTTAAATATGGCCTATATAAGTTGATATGAATTAGGATGTTTCTGTTCATTTCAATATAAATGACTACATGTTGAACATCATGTATTAAAGGTAGCATTACAACTATATATATCTTATCATTAATAACTTGCTAAGTTTTTTAAATGTGTTTTAAGGTGAAATGTAAGGATAAAGTTATAAGTTTATTTCCTCTAATCTGACAAATTTATCAGAAACTGATAAACATTTCTACCATCACCTGCCTAATATTATTACAGTAGCCAATACACCACCATACTAAACTATAAATCTAAATATTAACATTTTATAGGGCATTTCAAATCTGATAAATAAAATCATCTATTCATGGATGTCACTGGTGAAACATTTGCCAATAGTATGCCTTTTACCCTTTTTTGTAAGAAACTATTTAACAGACAACACGAATAGTCAAAGGCAAATTTTCAAATTGAATTAAGATCTGAGAAAAAACAAGTACCAATATTGCACAAATGTTGTTTAAAGTACAAGAATCAGTCCACAGTATGTCAGTGGATATGAAACTTTAAGGCATCGTGATTTTTATAATAATAAGAGTTGGACATGTTTTTCTTATTTGAATCTGTAAAGGATGAGCATGAAATCATTTGGCCAACTTGATTCTTGTTAAGGCAACATGTATATTTCTATAAAGAATGTTATGTTATGTTATGACTCAATTTAAGCATAGTCTTAGAAAAGTTCTAGCTAATTTACATGCTTCACACTTTAGGGCTTGTTTTTATAATTTCCTGTTCATATAAGAGGGTGAGTTACATAGGTCACTATCAATCTGCATGCACAAAAAACAACTGAAAATGTATTTACAGCAAAGATTGATCTCCTGCAGCACTGTTGGTTAATGCTTTACATTTCCTTTATGAACTTTTTACACTAGATAATGTCAGAAACAATAGTGAAAACAGCATTACTAACCAATCTACTATAATAAGAAAGTATAGTAGTAGTAGTAGTGAAGGTCAGTATAATGAAGATAAAGAAGAAATAAGATCTAACAATGATATATAATTACAGATTACTTACTGATAGACCAACTTATATTTACATCATCACATATAACATTAGTAAGACTCAGTATGACCATATAAAAGGGATATGAATCTATTAAATAATAGCAATGCAACAGGGCTGTTGATTTATTTTTTTCCAAACCGGGGATTTTTTAACAGATGTTTTGATATCACTATGCTCCACTAAGTACTATTCAACAAGTATCCAAATATAAACAGTATAAATGCCATGAATGTTTGGTACTGGTAATAAAAAAACTTAAATCAATCAATTCATTTCATGACCGGCATGTAGGGCCAAATCAACAGCCCTGCCACAATGTCATCCTTTGTTTTATTTATCCATTAACTAGTAAAATGTATGAGTGAATAGCCCAAACACGGTTCAATCTTTTATAAAGTCAAACCCTATTCCTTGGTTCTCTTTTTTTATAAAATTTAAATGTAATTGATAACATTTATTCATTATTTTATTTTCGATACTCTTAATTACGCACATTTACTGTTTTACAAGATCTCTTCTCTTAAATTGCCACAAATCTTAAATTATGTCATTTTGTTCTTTGAATAAATCATAGCATATTGTGGCAAACTACGCTTTATAAAAAATAAACGCCATGTAACTGATTCATGAAGGGCGTGATAGTAAAAAAATGTAAATATATCAAAAAATTGTTAAAAAATGTTCCTTTTATTTGTAAATCAGTTTAAATAACGATTTGTACATTGTAAAATATAGAGTTAGTTTTCTTAGCATTTTTTTTATTTTTCTTGTGACAGATACCAGTAGGTTCATGTGTAAACTATATTTCACAAGTGAATGATTCATCTTCTTTTTCCCACAAAATAGACATTTTGTTTGCAACATGATGTAAACCTTTTGATTTTCCTTCTTAATAATAATGATTGCCAGTTATTTCTGTAATAAAAATATATCAGGCAACTACAATCACAATAAACTTAAGGCTACATAGTGCATTGTTTGACAACATTACTTACTAATAGATAATATTTTTTGGGAGAAAATACCATACATGAATAGTAAACATATTTATTGGCATAGTTCAAACTGAAATCAAAATCGCCCATATTCACTTGTATTTTAACCAGATCAATATCAAAACACTGAGGGTAAATTCTCAAGGCACAAAAAAAAACATTCATATTCAAAATATTGTACCTGATAATTAATCCTGTATCTGACAATGCAAAATATTCCATAGGAAGTTTAAATTCTACCTTTGACTCTACAGTTTTTCACTGTGTAGATATCAGATTACTAAAATGTTATATTTTTTAATGCCTGACTAAAAGTTAGTTTACCTCAAATCATATGGAATGAGATAAGAAATCTTAGCTGATATTTTGTTAGTAAACAATCTGATGAAATCTGTTTATTTAAGTAGCATACTAGATTCATATAAAGCCATCTGGTATGATGGTCCTAATGTAATAATTATATAGGTACAGGTACATACTAATCATATGAAAATGATTAGCTATAAATGGTGTTTTAGTCTATGTTATTAGACTATGTTGTTAGGGTCACAATGAATTTCTTTGTTTCTTGGCATAGATTTCCAATACTTTCACTTTCTTACAGTTCAAATCTAATATATTGAATAGAAATGATATTGCAAATTCATCTTAAATAAAACTATAGGTATCCTCTATACTAATAAGTTTGAAAACAGGTGAAGGAAAATTATGGATTATTCTTTTTTAGTCAGTTTATGATCTGAGTGGACATTCAATTATAGAAAGAAGGACAAAGAAAAAGGAAATCTTCCAGACACTAATAAGTATAGTGCATCACAGCCCACAGAGAGAGGAATTGTATGCTATAACAACAGACAAAACTTCCAAAATATCAAAATGTAATCAAAAGAGTCATTTTTCAACTAGAAAGCTAATAACCAAAAATAATGACAACATTAGCATTTCACCATTCTCCATCTATATATATATAATTCATTAAAATGGTAGACCAAATAGCCCAATATAAAGATGTCTTAATTCTTAATCCTAGTCCGTATTGCTTTATTCATACTCCTTCATTTTTTAGTCATTTTTGACATATCTATAACAAAATCAACATTTGTCCATAAAAATCAAAATTCGTTTTCTAAATTAATAATGTAAACAATTATGAAGACAGGTTGCGTTGTTTGATATTCTAGAAATGTATTCGGTAAGCAACATTTAGTTGGACAAGATTTGTTTTTGAAGAATTTTTACCGAAGAAATGTTAAAAGACACTTGTGTTTTTCAATTTAGCTTTAATAGTTTAAAAAAAATATAATTATACTTATACAAATTTTAATCCATGAATTTTTTGAACGAATTATTATTTTTATGAAAGGAATAATAAGGTTTATGTCAATAATACAATTTTTGGGTAAAAAGACATGTTATAATTACGTCCAAACTATAAGATAGCTTGCCAGGCAAGGTAATATACGCCCACTGGCAGCATTTATTTCAAATAAAAACTTTTCAGTAAGGTTACAATAAGTGGAATGAATTATTCAACCTACCAACCTATTTTTTTCTAGGGTCTCTAGTTTCATTAAAAACTGTCAAGAATTGTACCTAATAACAACTCATTAAATATTTTTCGGTATTTTTATGATTTGCAATAGGGTTCACCCTTAATAATATTTTGATATTTTTAATTCTTAATAAGGCTCATCCTTGGTTGATATTAAACAATTTCAGCGAGTTTTGTCAAAAAGGAATATTTAGAGTGTTCACAAGCCAAAAGTTGAAAGCGTTTTTGAAAACAGGCGCAATAACTGACACTAAATATTTTTCGATTTATCTGATTTTCAATAGGGTTTATCCTTGGAGAAAACAAATACTAAAGCCAAGTTTCATCAAAATCCATTCAAAATTGTTCTTTCTAGAGTGTTTACGAGTTAAATTGAACGCGTTTTCAAGAACAAGGGCTATAACTGACACTAAATATATTTCTATTTATTTGATTTATAATAGGGTTCATCCTTGGGTAAAAACAAATACTCAAGCCAAAGTTAATCAAAATCCATTAAGAATAGTTCTTTCTAGAGTGTTTACAAGCTAAAATTGAATGCGTTTTCAAGAACAAGGGCAGTAACTCATACAAAATTTTTTTTCGATTTTGCTGATTTTCAATAGGGTTCATCCTTGAGTTATAATACACTCTCACACCAAGTTTCATCGAAATCCATCAAGAATTGTGCCATGTAGAGTGTTTACGAGACAAAAATCGAACGTGTTTTAAAGAACAAGGGCAATAATTCATATTAGATATATTTTGATATTTTTAATTTTCAATTAGGCTCATCCCTTGCGATATCCAACAATTTCAGTGAGTTTTGTCAACATTGGTCATGAATTGTACCTTCTAGGGTGTTTATTAGCCAAAAAGTTAAACCCGTTTTCAAACACAAGGGCAATAACTGACACTAAATATATTTCGATTTATCTGATTTTCATAAAGGTTCATCCTTGGGTAAAAACAAATACTCAAGCCAAGTTTTATCAAAATCCATTAAGAATTGTTCTTTCTAGAGTGCTTACAAGCTAAAATTGAACGCGTTTTCAAACACAAGGGCAATAACTGATACTAAATATTTTTCGATTTAACTGAATTTCAATAGGGTTCATCCTTAGGTGATTACAAATACTCATGCCAAGTTATGTCAAAATCGCTCAAGAATTGTGACTTGTAGAGTGTTTACAAGGCAAAAATCCAACACATTTTATAGAACAAGGGCAATAATTCCTATTAAATATATTTCGATATGTGCTATTTTCAAAAGGGTTCATTCTTGGGTGATATTAAACAATTTCAGCAAGTTTCGTCAAAATCGGTCAATAACTGTGCTTTGTAGAGTGTTTACAAGCTAAAAATTGAACACGTTTTCAAAAACAAGGGCAATAACTGATATTAATTTTTTTTCGATTTGACTGGTTTTCAATAGGCTTCATCCTTGGGTGATAACAAATACTCAGACCAAGTTTCATTAAAATCCATTAAAAATTGTTCTCTCAAGAGTGTTTACAAGCTAAAATTGAACGCGTTTTCAAGAACAAGGGCAATAACTCATACTAAATGTTTTTCGATTTCGCTGATTTTCGATAGGGTTTATCCTTGAGTTATAACATACTCTCACACCAAGTTTCATCAAAATCGGTCAAGAATTGCACTTTGTAGAGTGTTTACGAGCCATTCAAGAACAAGGGCACAAACTCATACTAATTTTTTTCCGATTTCGCTGATTTTCAATAGGGTTCATCCTTGCGTGATCATAAGCACTCATATTAAGTTTCATCTAAATCCGTGAAGAATTACACCGTGTAGAGTGTTTACGAGCAATTGTGGACGGACGGACGGACGGACGGACGGACGGATGTGGGTGATGACAATATACGCCCCCCATTTCATGTGGGCGTATAAAAATGACATATATTCACTGTCAAACTTAAATATTACGTGAGTTTTGGCTGAAATTGTCATTTTATGGAATAATGGCTTTAAGATCGTGAATATGCGAGATTATGATGTCACGTCGTAGATAGAAAGGTAAACAAACATGGCTGCTGACATTCAGGACTAACATTAGCATGCCGCAATCTGCATTACAAGGACTGGATATTCCGGAAACAAATTTAGTATAAAAGATATCTAGACCTGACGGTACAGGTTATAAACAAAAGAGACAACAAAGTAGGGCTCGTCGGAATTCGCAATTACTTTCGGCCTACACGTTTTTAATAAGGAATCAATTCGAACAGATTACCCGAGTACATCTACGTCGTAGATAGAAAGGTAAACAAACATGGCTGCTGACATTCAGGACTAACATTAGCATGCCGCAATCTGCATTACAAGGACTGGATATTCCGGAAACAAATTTAGTATAAAAGATATCTAGACCTGACGGTACAGGTTATAATTACTTTCGGCCTACACGTTTTTAATAAGGAATCAATTCGAACAGATTACCCGAGTACATACCTCCTCCAAGGATTTTATTTATCAAACCTAAGGTTTACTGTCATTGTCACCTGCAAGGTATAGAGAAGTAGTTTTAGCCACTGGTGGCCTTGGTTTATTTTGTCTTGTGTCGATGTTGTTACCCCTATCTATATTATTGACTCACCTCAGTCTGTGAATTTCGCGTTTTTTTTATCGTTTTTGTAGATGGCTGATATGTCCACCCTTTGTGAGCAGTTTCTTGTGGACACAGACGGTAGGAAAATCTGTGTCTTTCAGCTACTTACCACCGTGTGTAATCCCAGGACCAAAGTGGTTTTGTTTACCGACTATTCCGCTATCTACGACGTGACGTCATGCCACGTGACTTTTCTCACAAAGATGGCGGCCGCCAGGTATTGGAATTTATTGATTTTCATTTGAAATATTAGACAAAATAAAATAGTAACAACAAAAAAAACCTTTACAATATGTTCATTTCATTCAAGCCTATCACCAATTTGCAAAGATTATTATTTATTTGTTAAACAAATGTCAAAAAGAGTAAGAAATGAAGGAGTATGAATTAACCATTACGGACTAGGATTAGAAATTAAGACGTCTTAATATTGGGTTGTTTGGTCTTCCATACATTAATAAATAAAAGTTCTCACTGTTAAAATAATGCTCAAAACATCAATTGTAGATGTAGATTGTAGATATCAATATTTCTATGTCCATTTCTATGAAATGTTGGAAAGAAATGTGGAGAAATTGATCTCTCTGTGATGTGATCACTTGATTATGCCATACAGTACTCTTCATCAGGTGATCAGGTACCTTAGAAACGGTAATTGAATTTTTGTCTAGATAACTACTTTACTTTTAATTACCAGACACAGGATATATCATCAACATGAAATAGTTATAAATTCAGTAGTGTAAATCAAATTCATGCATAAAAACTTGCCTACAAAAATATAGTGAAACCTTGTTATCTCCAAGTCCATATGAATACTTCAAGATAAGCAGTACTTCGAGAAAAACAACCATGGGATTTAGCCGCCATTTTGAAATCAGTAAAAATGTAATCACTGCCTGATTAATTAATCCCCTAATTAAGATGATGATTTAATTCATTTTCATCCAATAATGTGTTTTTATAACAACATTTGGTGCATTCTATAAATTTCAACAGGATCATACATGTATTATCAGTAAGATGATTAATGTGAGTTACACACAGTGATTTAATTGATAATTGTTTGATGGGACCGAGAGATTATTTCGACATATTCAGTGATTCAACTTATACATATTTGAAATGAACATATTTATAAAGGGGATTATAGAAGGATGTTGCCGGAACCACACATAGACTTCGAGTAAATTGGAACTTTGAGATTACCGCTGTTGAGATGACGAGGTTTCACTGTATTATATGTGTGTCTTACTTCGAGGATAAAATATCGTTGGCTCTTTACAGCAGAGAAGCTGATTAAATATAATATTATCTAGATATTTTCATGTATTGCAGTATCTGTATGATTTTATTAGATTTATATCAAGTTCATCAGTTCACCAATAATCTTCACAAACTGATCACAGACTTAGGTTACAGATTTCAGGCTTTCTGGTAATTACAATTCAAAGAAATCACATACAATTACATAAGCAGGAATTATTATCTATTGATAGGTAGATTTGATAGCTTCATTTCTTATTAACAGAAAACAAAAAAGTGGTTGCCTTATTAAAGTATATTTTCAAGATCTCATTAATATAAATGTTCACACCACATTTCATTTAAATCAGATGAAAATTGCAGTCTTTATTACGTTCACAAGCTAATTTCGATGCGTTTTGACAAAGTCAAGGACAATAACTCAAAATACATTCATTGAAGAAATGTCAGATGAAAACTGTAATCTCTTACCCTTTCAAAAGCCAAATTCAATGGGTTTTTACTGAGTCAAGGGCAATAACTCAAAAAATATCAAGCTTGTCCAAGAACTCATCAATATAAATGATCACACCAAATATCATTCAAATCAGATAATAACTGTGTAACAGTAGTCTTTATCGTGTTCACAAGCTGACAATATATGAATATGTAGGATTATAAAAAAAAGTACGCATGTGCTACTGTCTTGTCAAAATTACCATTGTTACATACTGTCTGATGTTGCCTATCTTTATTAACCCAACCCATTATAACAATAGGACTTTTTACCAGAAGACTGTCCATTATCTAATCAACAGATGAAACATTTTTCCAGAAAGAGTTTATTATTTTATTAAAGGTTATGGCGGTAGTAAAACAGATGTAATATGTATAAGATCAGTGCCACAAGCTGATATACTAATCAAATAATATAGAGCCTGATAATGCGATTGCAATTATAACTTGTTTCAGGTTTACCTTTCTTCCCTATTTTCAAGAACTTTAGAATAAAAAAAAAGTTACTTTGTAGTTTGATATCAATCAGACTTTGTAGTGTTCCCTTTAATGTATCAATTTCATACAGAAGCAGAATCTTCATGTATTTCAGCATGAATTGGAATATCAATAATATCAAGCCATAAAGTTGAACATAAATCACCATCAGAAAATCGCAGAAAATATGCCCAAATGAGAGCTTTCTAACATGTGTTTCCATGTTATTGAATTAAATTATCACAACAATGTCATGAATCAAAATATGTTACTATTTAGTAATTTGTTGCAAACAGAACCCAAGAACCATCTCCATAGAAAGGATCTCTGTCACGTCAGACTTGTGAACCTAAGTTGTATCCTTGTAAAATATAGTTGTTTGTTTGTTTGTTTCTTTCGTTTGTTTTTGTTTTTACACTGAAAAATTGTAAAATTTTAACTTAACTGCCACCTTATCAATTCCAATGCTCAAACTACTCTTAATCAAAATCAATTGAAAATAACTAAGTCAAGGGCAATCACTCAAAAACAAAAACGTTCATTAAAAAACTCATCAATATTAAAATTTGACTGCCCTCTTATCAATTCCAACACTCACACGAAGTTTTATCAAAATCCAATTGAAAATTGCAACTTCTATTGCACCCACAATAGAATTTTCACGCCATTTTTATAAGTCAAGGAAAATAATTCAAAAACCGTTTATTGAAATATCATCACAATACAACTTGGCCACTGTCTTATCTATGCCAATGCTCACACCAAGTTTAATCAAAACCACTGAAAATTGTAGCTTGTATTGTACCAACAACAAATGATGACATACGGACCGATGGACAATATATGTCTTCATATTCATGTGGGCATATAAAAAGGTAACTACTAATTCATTTTGCAAAATGTCTCTTATCTCGAGTCCAACTAATCCTTCATTGAAAGATAAACACTAACTCAAAGACTTACTGGTAAGTGATAAATTTATTGTCTACTATTGTCCTTACTTTGTCTTTGATAACTAATGTCTATACATTGTCAATTAATGTCAGTCTATACATTGTCAACCAATGTCAGTCTATACATTGTCAACTAATGTCAGTCCATGCATTGTCAACTAATGTCTATACATTGTCAACTAATGTCAGTCTATACATTGTCAACTAATGTCAGTCTATTCATTGTCAACAAATGTCTATACATTGTCAACTAATGTCAGTCTATACAATGTCAACTAATGTCAGTCCATATATTGTAAACTAATGTCTATATGTTGTCAACAGCTTACTGATGTTCCTGTTAGGTTCACAATAGAACTTTAAATTGATTCTGCATTATGTTATTGGTTTTATGAGTATACATATTTGTCTGGTATGCTGTACTTGTAACTCTGGTAAGCTTTTATCGTTCAATGCATCAATCAACAATAAATTGTGCAAGCACTAGCTTCAAAAAAAACATTTTTTGTGGAGGACCTTTTAAAGTAAATAATAAGATAAAAAAATAAATTACCTAATAATTTGGCATCACGAGGTAGAGTCAAACTCTTACTCAATTCATGTTCTTTCTTTTGGTACAAAGCTGAGGTTTTCCATTGATTTGGTGAGCTAGTCACTGGTGTGATGTCATTAACACTAGTCCGTGATTTAGAAAAAGGCTTCAAATGACGTAACCATGATAATGTTTTATCATAAATTGTATCCTTGCACAACAATTTAACATCCATACTTCTACGCTTTAATTTATCAGAGGGGCGATAAGAAGAATCAACTTCAATTGTGCCCTGAACTCGGCTGTTACTCCTATGCCTATATCGTACAGGCTGAGATTCCAAATCCGGCATCATGATAATGTAAAGTATCAAAATAACGTTTCAAAATAACGTATTATCTTCAAACAGAGTTAAATGTAATCAAGAATCATGTATACACAACTAGATCAATTCTATTTAAAAGATAGAATATTCAGAATCACATTTTCTTAATGTTGACATAACTAATGTAACGCTAGTTATTAGACAACATGCCTTGGATTCAAAGAAAATCTTTATTCTGTCTCTATAACAATTGATAGTTGAAGTAAAACTTGCGTGTCTCCTAATCTTATCAGACAGTTTGCATTGATGTATACTCTTCTCTTATAAATCCTTTCCTTCATCTACTTTCAGTTACACAGATTACATTTTAACTCTCTCCTTTGAACTCTAAACAGTATATTGTATGCTAAGTTAGTAATTTATTAAATCAAGTCCAATCTACAGTGAATAATTCTATTCTGGTATGGTAAATAAAAGATAGGAAGAAGAGCTATGTTATGATTCTTGTGATAACCACACACATTCTTTTCTTATCATTATATTAAATCTCTACACAAAATACATCTCATTCCTAAACTATAAGTGCCTTTATCTGAATATTCCTTATTTTTGAAAAAGATGTAACTAAATTTTGTTTATAGTTCAATGTCGAATGTTCCTAGTTTTTCTGAACTTTTTCATCAATCTATAATCACTTTTTCAAATCTACAAAAATCTTCATTTTCTTATATCCAATTTCTTAAATTCAAAATAAATTTGTGATTATCAAGTTTAAAAAGTTGTTATTGTCAGAATTATGATTTTATAAGAATCCACAGTCAAACAATTATCATACTTATCTTCATTAAAACAATGTTTTTTTTTACAACACCTTTTCTAGAATTTCATAAACAAATCAACAAAATCGCCATTTCCTGCAAATTAACACCAAACAGCAATCTGATATTTCAACATTACAGTTCTATACAAACACAAGAAATATAATAAGAATTTCCTCTACCATACTTGTAGAGCCAGTTAATTATCAAGTAGCAATTAAACATGTATATATACTAGTAATACTATACTCTCTTAGTTTGATCAAGACTTATAAAATCCATTCCTACATAAAACACTTTAATACACTGATTTCAGTTCAACTACAAAAATATCCCCTCTAAATGAAGATAACATTTCTAGCTACTAACTGACTCTCTACACATTAAAATGATTTATAAAACTAGAGGAGGTAAAGGAAGTGTTGGCAGATAAAAATAGATATTGGGCTACTTGTGGTTCCAAATCATACAACTTGCCTGATAGTAGTCCCTTCTACCCAGTTTCGTGCAGACTTCATGATCAAAGAATTAAAGACTGGATGTAAGAAGATTTGTGGGAGAGGTAAACTAAGTAATTAAATGTTTGTTCAATTGACCATGTAGGACTGTAGCAGAAGTCACTTCTGTCATTATCTAATCACTTGATAACCAAGACTAACTATACTATATTTTCTATTAGTCAAGACAGATGCTTACTTACAGGTGAACATTTTTCAAGTACTGAATACTGAATTTCTCATACAAAGCTATTCCTATCAAACATAAACACAGATGATTAAAGCATATAGATCTGTGTTTAAGCAGAAAGCAGATTGATGTAAACAGCTTTTAAATTCCAGTTGCAGTTGAATACACAACCAAGATTTTGGATTTTGTGTAAATAAACTTCAGTTTGCAAACAATATTTTCAAGATATTCTTTGTCATTTTTAGTGTTATTCTCATATTACTGAAAACAGTTAAGTTTGCAAATTAATCTTAGATTCTCTGATCCATTCCACAGGATGAATTTGATGGTTTGATGGTTTGACTGTTGTAAAGATGTAAAAGAGTAATTTGCCAGTTGTGTTAGACTGAAATGAGAAGGTTATCTAATATAAGTACTGGCCTAGGTCACAAAGTAAAGATTCATGTTAATACAAGTTGTAAATGTTTACAAAATTTGAAAGTCAATTATATAAATTTTCTCAATGATGATTCTTCTTGCTAATTTGCAAACAACTTGTCATTCCGTTGTGTGTAAAATAAATTTATATATTGATTCTTATCAAAATGATATATAAGGCACCAAAATAACGTATGCTGAACTAATTGAAAAACAAACACATGGTCAGGATGCTTCTATAAAAGTATGCATTCCATCCCAGAGATTTTTTTTTTAAATATGACAAATGAAATTTCATAAGCTTAACAATAATTCAGATTCAGTAAGTTTATTCTTCAAGTAAAACATCAAAAAAGTTGATATTTCATTGTTCGGCCAGTGGCATCAACCTACCCTTTCTTTTCCTTTACTCTGTTTTTAGGCAGTAATGAATATGCCATGAGCTTATCATTCCATCTAGGTACCATGTTCAGTGTTACTCAATACACTCTGAGCAATAAGGTCACTGTCTTGTCCAATGCATAGAACCCTTGCCAACTGCAAGGGATAAAACACTGTTTTAGCACAGACAAAAGTTGATATGACATCATATCAATCATGTTAATTTATTTGATACTCATTCACAGATTATTACTAGACTAGTATTAACTTGACTCATTGTACTAGTTCCAATATTTGGTTGTGACAATGAACCAGGGCTGTTGATTTGGCCAATATGCCAGTCATGACCAGAGATCAACGGTCTCAAACTACTTACTTACCGTTCAATGGGAACAGTTGACGTGATAATCAGTTATGCGTTTACTCCTATGATAATGTCGTTAAATTTTAATCGGTCATTATTTACAGATATTCTTAATAAAGTTGACAGAAAGTTCAATTTAATATGACTGACAAATTATTTACTATTGAAATTTTAATATTCCTTACAAAAAATGTGTGTTTATGGGAGCTGTGTCGTTTATCAGTTTATCAGAGGGGTACTGCATGTTCGCAGTAATGTCTACCGGTCTGCTGCCTTCTATTTTTTTAGTAGGTCTTTTGGCCGAGTGGTCTAGACGGTTTGAATGTATTGCTGGCAATTAGGTGCCTGACTCTGAGATTGCTGGTTTGAAACCTGTTCGGGTCTCAGCCAATTTTCAGCCAAGTGTTATCCCAATAACGAAAATATTGTTGCAACACTACTTTCTTAATGACATCGTATGATCTCATGTAATCAGCTATGGGAGATGTGTCGTTACTGATTATCAGATGGGTAATGCATGTTGGCAGTAAAGTCTACCCGTCTGCTGCCATCTATTTTTGTGGAAGGTCCGTTGGCCGAGTGGTCTAGACGTTTGACATGTATTGCTGATAATTAGGTGCCTGACTCTGAGATCGCTGATTCGAAACCGGTTTAGGTCTCAGCCAATTTTTAGCACTAGAATCTGTGCTATACCAAGGAAGTGTTATCCCAATAATGAAAATATTGTATGATACATATTACCAAACATTCATGGAATTGAAGATAGTTTACAGTTGAATACTAGTGTAGCATAGGCTAGCTTGTCATGAACAAAAAATTGTATAAAATATGACCGGCTGGGGAAAAAATACATCAACAGCTTTGCAACGAACTATGTTTAAGAGGAAGGTACGGTAATAACAAGTACCTTGTAATTGTTGAGAAACATGTTATAAAGAAACTTACCATTTTCTCTAACCTCTTGAACTGATTGACTTCTGTCTTCGACAGTTAATTGTTCTGCCAGTTCAGACAAACTCTCATCTAGACCACGCCCAGTTCTTAACGTAAGGGACAGTCGTCGTTTTAATTTTTTCATCATAATTTCAACAGGTTATCCTCAAAGGACTAAATAAGTATATTCACATATCATCATCTTATACCTCTATTAGCTCAAAATACCTACAACAAAATACATTTAAATGATAAATAATTCTCATGTTTTCACCAGTAAAAGAGTCTATATACTCAACCCTTACAAAATGTGTTTTTCCTGTGTCAATTGTAATTAAAGATTGGAAAACAATTGACAATAAAAGTATTTATAAATTGAAGTATTTTTATATATCACACTTATTATTATAATATATATATTCAAAACACTATGAAGGATAATAGAGAAATGATTAAACACAATGTTAATAAAGTACTGGTACTGTATTGCAAAGAATACCTAAAGAGATTTCTATGATTTTTTTAGTATCTTTGTATATGTGTCAATTGAGCAGGTATGTTAACCAAATATCCAATTGAGGAAACTGTAATAAGGTTCTTCAATAATCTGTTTTTTCTGTACATTTTCTTAATTAGGCCGTACAAAGTAAATTGTCTGTTTTACAGGCCCCGCGCGCTCCAGTAAAATACCCCGCGCTCCAAAACTATTTATTGACATTTTGGAATTAATAAATAATGCGGGCGTGTCTTCAAAATTGTGTGTAAAAAAGAGTTATTTCCACGTTCCCGAAAATATTTTTTATCATAATTATCTCCCTTGATGTTTAACGATAAACCGGAAGTGGCTTCGAATGCGATTTTCATCACCGACAAAAAGATTTTCTTATACAACTTAAAACCAACAACAATCACCAACAGCATGTTTATCTGAAGTATATTCTAAATCCCTCCCATTCCCCCTTCCTTTCAAATTCCCCTGGAGACTTTTTATTCACCCCTTAGGGGTCCATTGAGAAATGAAATGAATGGAGTTTTACGTCCTACTTTTCTGCACCTTATGGGCTAATGAAGTCGGGCAACGCCATGCAGTGTGCAATGAGGGAAATTTTGCCAGGACAGTGGAATTAGCCTACTCTTTTTGCTATTTCCAACTGTCGAGGGATCTTTAACGTGCACAGCCTGTAGCACATGGGCCTCGGTTTATTGTTCCATCCGAATGACAAGACGCTTTTTCCATGTCAGTCCCTCCGACCTGCATCACTGACAAGGGGAAACCGGGCTGAAAAATCCGAAAGTTCATCTCGACCTTTGCTGGGATTGAACCCTGGACCTTCAGTTTAGCGAGCAAGCGTCTAACCCACTGAGCCACCGCGGCTCCTAGGGGTCCATTGAGAAGCACTGCTCTAATACTTATGTTAAATCACTTATGCCAATTAATTAAATTCATATATATTTATATATTTGCCCTTATTGACATATTTGCAAATGAAATTGTTTATTTTTTATGTATTTTTGATACTGTAGGCATATTACCTAAAAGCAACCAAATAACTGAATAAAATATTCTTTCACACTTATTCATACAACAAATGTGTTGTGGAATTGGTAGCTGCAACGATTTCTGAAGTGTCGATTCGATACACTAAACTATACCCGTGCAACGATACGATTTATTGCGATAATAAATCGCGATTCTTTGTTGAAAGGGAAAAGAAAAGAAAACTGATATTTATGAATATTTTAACACGTTTTTCAATATTTGGCACAAGCACAGAATACACATTTGTATCTCATTAGGATTAACAATTTATTTCAACTTGGAAACACTTTTTACAAATCGTTTTGTCTCTCTGTACGTGCCTCACTCCGTATTGAACGGGGAAACCAAATGACTTCCAAATTTCGGATTTATATTTTGCCTCAGCGTTTTCAATTTCGTTATTTTCACTGGCTTTTACAACCACATCGTTTTTTGACATTATTTGAATATTGCTTTTAAAATCTTATTAAATATAGGCCTATTAAGGAAATTAATTTCGACATACTGCTGTTTCCGGGAAAAATTATTTATAACTATGCGAACAGACATTACGTTTGAAAAAGAATGTACCGGTACACAATGTGTGTCAAATTGAAAACTACTTAATAGCAACATATGTTTTGGGGGTTTTCTTTTCATTCGTCAATAAATAAAAATAACTCAAACATACTTTTAACAAATAATACGTGAAAAGCAAATTTTTAATCTCCTATAACGACAGAATTTCTTTTTAAATACGCTAGGATTATGTGTTCTTAGTACAATAAAGGGAGGTAATCAAATATCAGAATCGGGCTGATGCATTCCGATTTTTTTTTCTAACGTAATGCATCGATTTTCCGGTGAATCGTTGCAGCCCTAGGAAATGGGTTATATGAACTTGTTGACACGACTACTTCCTGTCCGATCTTGGATGTGTTTGTGTCGCCAAACAATCGAATTCATTGATGGTACTTGACAGATAAGTAAATTGTCTCTGCACGTGCAAAGCATGAGATGGTGTCTGAGAAGATATAAAAACTGGTCGGTAGTATATTAAGGGTCGCAATATGTATTTTCTTTGTTAGAAAATTTTATTAAAATCTGAACTTTTAACAATACACAGCCCAATCTATAATAGAAGTTAACATAACAAAAAGCTTACAAGTGAAAACTTTAGTTCATTATGAAATGACAGACATAGGCCTGAAATCAACTTTTCATAATACAAAAAAAAAAAAGAATTTTGCATACATACATTGCATAGCCCAGTGGCATACATAGGTAAATAGCAAAGTGTCTAAACATTATATGTCTGTTAGCCGGTTAGTGAGAAATGACATCTATATAAAAATAGGCCTAGATTCAGGCATATAAAAATAAGACATTGGCCAAGATCAAAAAATAATTTGTGTGGAAAATGTCAGAAATCGATTTAGCTAGAGATTACGTGCGTCATATAAACCATCACTTTCATTCTCAATATTGAGGACAAAAATTTACTCTAATCTCTATACTTGAATTAATTAATATCATCTTAAAATTTCCGTTTGCAAACAGTCTGCTTAAACATTCTGTTTTTCTCTCACCTTAATACCTTGTTTGCCGGCAGCCATAGTTCTTTTGAAGGCCGCTTATGTAAGATAATCTTCAGGTACAGAATATTCTGTAAAAAAAAAAATTTTTTTCAACACAAATAATTTTGTTATCATATTTTAGTCTTAATAAAGCATGCACTTTCATGTGAGCTATGATATAAAGTGATTTTTGGTTAAACAGTTCATCACTTCATTGATATAAGCGGCATTTCTTATTACATCTACTTCCCTTTCGCAAGAACATTAACTAAATGTCTCATTATTTTCATTCGTCATATAATGATGTCGATGTTGATTATTGGTTCCCATAATTGTTCGAAATCTATACATAAAACGAAAAATTATCTCCCAATTAATTAAATTATGGGGCTGTGGCATTGGAGTAAATTTCCTTTACTAACTAAAGAACAACCGAATGACTGAGTATTATATAACCTATTAGTCAATCTGTAGAACAGTTTATGGTCCTAGTGTCATCCACCAACATATTTGAAATTTAATGTGAAAGAAATATTAGGAAACACAAAATTGGTAGAATGTCATGTGAATATTAAAATCTGATATCTTGAAGTATATATATAATGGGATATAACTCTTGTTTGCTTTAGAAAACATCACCAATACCTGCCTATCCGGTCACTGGTAAATTATGTTACACGAAGGGCGATGAAGGCATTAAAACATATTAGCGCAAATCGCAAAATTGTAATGGTGAAATGCACATTTCCAGTCTTTGTCTCTGGACAATATCGATTTACATAACTGATGATGTTCAGTTAGCCTATATGCACTCAGAACTATATGCGGCGCTGTGAAAGGTACCAGCCATCAAAAACTATATGAGAAAATAGATTTATAACCTTGCAAGAAATGCGGTGGGGGTATGAACTTATATTGATGTTCTAAACTCTTTCAAATTCCATTTCAATTTTTTAGAATTAGCTAAAAATTAATGATTCAAAAATTCCACTTTTACTTTGGCACCCGCTGAAACTAAATTCTACACTGTCGCCTCCACTCACTTTCAGTGATCTTCATGGGCATAAGCATCAGAGGCACATATTATCTGATACTCGCACTGGTATTTGAGGTCATGGATTCGAAGATAAACAACAGTTTTTTCCTGACTGTAAATTACATTGCGATGTACGAAACCAATCCATATACCTGCTACCTTAGCATCTAATTACCTTAAAACTTCTTTAATTTGACCGAATACCCAATAGATACTGAACAGATATTAGAAACAGTACATAGCTTTATATCTTGAAGCTGTCGGTCTCTTAAAATAAAATTTACCAATATGAGTTTCCATAAATGTTTTGTATATCTTTATATTGTAGTTTAAGGAAAGGGTACTAAAGACGAAAGCTTGTTCCCTAATCCTATTATGTAAATGAATATTTTTATACAAAAAAAAAAAAAATAAAATAAAAAAACCAAAAAAAAAAAAATAAAAAAACCAAAAGAAAAAAAAAAAAAACCAAAAAAAAAAAAAAAAATACCCCCCCCCCCCAAAAAAAAATAAGGGACGTAAGTCATGGATATAAGACTTGATCGGACTTGCAAACTTAAGGTTTCTACCCTATCAAATTACACCATGTATGCAAAGTATTCTATGGTCAGGAGAAATTAAATGGAGCTAGATACAATTTTAACTGATAAGCTTAGATATAAAAAAAATCCTTTTCCGAGACTAAGGTGTGATCTGGCAAAAGAATGACGATATTTTTATATTTTTCCTTTTAACGATCGACGTGTAATCTATAGTATATACATGTAAATTTTCAAACCATTCAGAGTTTTCTTGCAAAGGGTTTTCCCAACGTGGCAAATTTAGCAGGCGGCCATTGGGCTACAATTATATTTGATAATGCTCCATGGAGTGAAAATACTGTAGGGAAGTTACAACACGACGTTCTTTCTATGAGAACAGAGGATTATAAGGCGAGGCTTTCTACGTTATATTTTCAATAATATTCAAACAAAAAACATTACACATATGATTTGGGCTATGTAGCGGCAACTATATACTTCTATAGGTAGAGCCTGAGATAGTAACATAATTTGATTAAAATTCTTGACAATCGGAAAATAAACTATTCAAAATTCTGTTAGGCTTTTTATATGTCCACTAAGGTGTACACTTCAAAACTTGGACAGAATGCTGGTGTAAACACAACTAGTGTTCTGCTAAATAAAACTCGTGTTTCTTCCCTAAAAATCCTTATGCTCAAGAAAACCCCAACTTAGTTGTAAAAACGTTCCATTTTAACGCTCGCGAACAAGCAATGCATGAAACATTTGATGAGTGGCTAAAAAACAAAGGCAAGGAGGCGGAGATGTTAGAACAAGAAAAAAACAAAATAAATAAAAGGAAAAATAAATAAAAGGAGTCCATCCCATTCTCTGACCCAAATGCAACATTTCCTTTCCATTTAATCTCATATAATGAACTTCGTAAAATATGTTTTCATTGATCAGCATATAATGTGAACAGAGCATTAACAAAATAAACAAAACCCAATGTGTAGCAGACGACAAGACAACTCGCGACTGAATGAGATATTCATTATATAATGTAGGGTTACACTCTGGATTCTAATTTTAGATTCTATTGATTTGCATCATTCAACATAAGCTGAAATAAGAGTTTGAATAAACTTTGTGTATTTATATACCTGGGTGTAACCACACTAAATCGTTCATCTTTTAAACAAAAAAAATGACATAAATTGCCAACCTCTTGTATTATTTAATACTACATGTACATGTATTTGAACCGATATGGGCTACGTAAATTTCCTCGTGTAGCCTTTTTTTATAGTTGTGTGTGGGAATTTATTGATCATTGTGATAGATTTTAACTACCTGTGTATGTAGTGTCGTTGTTTAGACAACGTACATTGTCAGCCGAAGAAGTTAAAAGAATGAAAGAATCGTTTTAATTAGTTGTCAATGGAATTTACCATTTTAAAGGTTAGTATTATTCTCTCAAATGGCCTACATTCATATATTATTAATACACCAGGGGGATTCCGTAATCCGTACAATCCAAATATATATCCAGGCATTTTCTGGACTTCAGTTTCCATTATGGAAATATTACTGGTACCTATATATATAGTTACCTATTTCGTAATCTTTCGTGACATGTTGTATTAATTGAATGATACCATGTAATTTGATTCAGTAGATAGATAATAATAAGCTAATCGACACCGATTGTTAAGGCTTACGTATTCTTCGTCTATTTTATATATTGTAAACCTATAATGATTTATTTATGTTGAACAGTTTGACAGTATGGTGTCTTTGTATTTCCTGGGGCTGTCCGTTTGCCACGTCGAAATATCGACAAATTATAAGATCTTGACTATATACCACGAATACTTGGCTGGACTTTGAGCCGTTAAGTTTTCAAATGGAATGCAATAAAACTAAAAGTAGTAAACTTAAACAAGGTACATGTACTTGTAACAGTTTGCATTTATCGCTCTTTCCGCCATCTTCAGATCTGATACGTCATTAAGTGATACCTAACCTAACCCTTCAATTATATTTTCGAGTTGTCTGTCTTTCATTGATTTTACTAGGGCAACATAAAGAGGGATAAAGGATAACTTATTGTACGCTGATCAAATAAGACCCAAAGATCATTTTTTGGACTGATCCTATTTACAAAAGATTGTAGAACCCTTGACCACCTTTGATGTAGATTTCCATAAATATATAATGAATTTAACAAGCTGTTACCAACCATGTATTGTAAGATTTAGTTTTAAATGAAAAACAGAAACAGTAATGTATTTGAAATCTATTATGGATTTTTTTTATTGGGCGTCATGCCTAGTTTATTAAGTTATTATTATTATAATTCAATTATTACAGCCTATACTGAAAAAAGTTTAGTTTACAGCGGAGTTACATTTCTCAAAGCACTGGCTATCAGGTTTTCTTGGATCACTGGAATGTAAGATGTTTAGGTGTTTTTTTTGTTTTGTTTTTTTTTTTGCCTTGAGCAATGATTTGCAAAAAAATTTCTGTCGTATTCATTCATGTAAAGTTTATGGATAGTGAATGTCAAATTATCAACCTAAAGAACACAAACTTTATTTGGGTTATTTAGTAGCTTTCTATTATACTTTGTGTGTTTTTTAGCTTTATAAGAGTGAAGAAATTGTAATTGGTATTGATGTATGGAGGAATTCGTTTCCAGAACAATCCACAAAGTCATCTTTCTAATATAAAACTTGTCAATCTTATTAGATTAAAAAAAGTGATTATCTAACTAAGCGGTTATAACTTGTAGAATTTCTGATACGATTAAGATGATACTTGATTCTCAAAGTTTCATGAACTCATTTATAGTAGACAGAATGTATTTACCTATTGACATTATTGTTTTAAATTTGTGAGCAAGTCGATGTCTATAGTATATGTAGTTATTTCAACCTTTTTTCACCCGAGGTTGACTTGCTATTTCCATATTCAAATTCTGAGGTATTCGATCTTCAGATCTGGGTTTGCATAAAACTCTTATATGAGTTTGAAATGTTGCATGAGTTATTCGATGTCATATCCTTCCAAATATCTTGATGATCATGGTAATTTGGTTTTGGATGAAATCTAATATTAGTCGTTACTTTGAGTCAAATTTGATAACAATAACTTATCGAAAATCAATAAGGATATGGATGGAGCCCCGACTCTATCAGAATTGATGGTGTGTGCTTATCTCATGCATCATAATCAAACCTGTAATTATTTATATGTATCATAGGTAGCCTATATGATATATTATATGATATACAAAGTTCATTGATTATGAGCTATTTCTTATGGATGGATGAAGTTAACTCTTATACTGAAAATGAGATGAAACAAACATAATACGTAGAATTTTTCTTGTTTTTATATTTTAAATGTTTAGTAATGAGGATATTGGCAGTTTTATTTATGTTAACACTGTGGCTAAACTCGTTGTTCATAAGGTATTGAATGATAGATTCTTTGTGATATGCGGTATAACAATAAGCATTGTTAATTGTCAAGAAACAAGGGATATGCTGATCAAATATTTTTAAAAACCTGTAGTCGTACCTACATTTCATTATGAATAAAATACATGCAACTGTTTCATATACATTTTTTGATTGTACATGGAAGGCTTATGAATAGGACTGTTATTTTTTTATTCAATCATTTAATTTAGTCTGCAAACGTCATTGATAGACTCACAACTTCGTTATCATATAGTAGACAAATGAAATATAATATATAATTCATTCGCCTTGAAATCTTGAAACAAAGCCAGAGGCAAAGTGATATAAAATATGACTTTATTGCATATCATATTTATAATTAAAACAACACAATATTTATATAAATTTGAATTAATTAACTGCTTAAACTTTCACTAAAGTACTTATAAACTACTATAAAAACTTGACAGTGACAGCCTTTTTTTTTATCCTTTTGAATAACCTGAAATTTAGGTTACTTTGAAATATGACTGGTCAAAAATATTTCTCTCAATTGCAAACGATACCATTATATATGATTTTTTTACGATTCAGGGTATGTTCAATGTACGAGATATGGCTCAATCTAAATAGAGATTGTTATGGTTGGTGTTTTCTCAGCCGTTTGTCGGCGAATAACAAGAAGACGACCCATTTCCCCTGGCCTTAATGATAGAGGCACAGATTTCACTGAAAATAATGACCAGAATCTCAAAGAATGTCTGTCAACATTAGATCTTGTATCATTGGGTGTGGGCAGTTGTTGTGGAACTGGAATGTATCTATCGTGTGGTCTGGTTACCATGGCAGCAGGGGGATCTGGTGCTATTATAGCATTCGTAGTGAGCGGAATAGCAGCTTTACTTTCAGGCAAGTTGAAGATCCCGTTTTTCGCCAACGAATAAAACCAGTTCAGCAGACCATTTAACAGTTAATTAATTTCCTTGTAACATCTGTCGTCACTTAATATGAACAATTAAGATATAGCTGAATGATACTAAAATATTGAATGAATATAAATACAGTTCTCTTTTCTGCAAGCATGTACAATGCTTTGGAGAGGCGGCAAATTGGTTAAAAGTGGAAAATTGACTTCATCCTATCACTCAATGATTTTGTTCGTATTATAAAGTCAATTTTTTGATAAACTGTCAATTTACTATAGATTTTCCAAAAATGAAAAATTCGATTTTCAAATTGTGTTCTCCATACCTGTTAAAATTTAACTACATGTATAACTATTATATGAATATTGCATGCATATATATTGTACTCTAATTTTCTGTATAAAGTCAAATCCAAGAACATTTTGTCCATTCCCTAATAGTTTTATTGGTTTTTCAGGAAGTTGTTATGCAGAATTGGCATCTGTTTGTCCTAAGACTTCCGGATCGGCATATATATACAGCTATACAACAGTTGGGGAGCTGATAGCGTTTGTTATAGCATGGGGATTGATAGCAGAATATGTCATTGGTGCAGCATTGGCATCAGTTGTATTGAGTACTACTATCGATTCGATGTTTAATTTTGTTTTAAAAGATTATTTATCTACGTGGGGATCAGTAGGAGGTAAAAAAAAATATTCTTCTTTTCTTTTTCTGATCAATTCATAAACAAACATAACATCGACTTCGGTACTTAAATAAGTTCTTTTAAATAATCCTTTTTAAATAATTGCACTTCAATTCTCCTGTTCCTCAAACATAACATCGACTTCGGTACTTAAATAAGTCCTTTTAAATAATCCTTTTTAAATAATTGCCCTTCAATTCTCCTGTTCCTCTTTTCGGATAGGGGGTTAGTCTATTGTTAAATTTTGTCAAGATATAACACTACATTTTTTTTCATGATCTGCAAAAATGAAATTTATGATCCACTGTACTTAGCTTCCTTTAAAGGAAGGTAACTTTATAACATCTTTCTTAAATTATAGGTCGAGAATATTTTGATGTGCTGGCGGTTGTAATATGTGTGATATTGACGATAGTTTTGATTAGCGGCGTGGAACTTTCTGCTTCCATCAACAACATTCTCAATCTGATTAATTTGTTAGTTCTTCTATTCTTTATTGGTATCAGTATATATTATAGTAAGATTAATAATTGGACTTCTACAGACCAGTCTTCTAAGTGGGGAATCAAGGTAGGTCTTTTGATACGTAAATGTCTGACGCAACCCTGTGGAACAAATAATGATGTATCTTTTACTATTGACCAATTGTATAAATCATCTCTATCCTCCATATTTTTCAGGTTCTAGCTCAGATACCGTCAGCATATTTTGCTTTTATTGGCTTTGATGGGATTGCTTCTGCAGGTGGGGAAACTAAGAATCCCAGTAAATCTATACCCAAATCTGTGATATTATCTATTACAATATGTACTTTGGTATATGTAACAGTATCAGTATGTCTAAGCTTAATAGTTCCGGCTAATCAACTACCAGAAAATACTGCCATGATGGATGTTTTTGTATTAAAGAACAATTACTATGCAAAATATATCATATCAATTGGAGCAGTTTGTGGATTATTTGCTGCTGCATTTGGTTCTATGTTCCCGTTACCCAGAATCCTATGTGCCATGGCGAGAGACGGACTCATACACAGGTAATTTTGATAGTTTTTCAATTTGTCAAACAAGTCCCTTACAAAAGACTAAAAACATAACCATTGGATCAATTGTTTTTGTTTCGTTTTCCGTACATGGAAGACAACAGAATGTAACAATAGAGTTAGGTACATGCAATTATGTTTCCGGCACAATGCAAAAACCAAATAAATTTTATTTGTTCGGGATTGTTAGACAAATGAGCACCTCGGGTAATCGAAGATGAGAGTCCGGGACGTTTCATTATCACCACTAATCATCAATACATGAAATCAAAAATTAAAATGGATTGAGAGTCTCAGTACAATCGACAAAAATAATTCTTCTTTCAAATATAAGATACAAATTATTTTTCAAGGCACAATGCGGATCGTAATCAGTTTCAGTAAATGATATTAAACTAGATCAGTTATACTTTTGATACTACAGAAGAGCACTATGTCTTATTCACACGCAGAATAAACACTCTACTGGTTTTAAGAAACACATAAAATATTCTTATAAATTATTCAGACACATTCAACAGCAAACAATATACTTAAGATAAAGCAATACAATAATTCTACAATATGACAAGAACATATTTCATATAAAACAATAATTACAACTATGCCTAAACTTTCTTTGCTAAAACCACCAGTTAACATAATTACCTCCACTTACAAAATGCTAGATTCCAGACAAACTAAATAAAATATTCCTGGCACAGAGCAAATATCATAGGCATATAAAAAAAAAACAATAGGCACACTTTCCTAATATGTTCAACAACGTTATTCTTAAACAATAAACAAATTATACAAGAAATGGAATTTCTGCCAGTAAAGTATTAATCTATACAACAGAAATGCAATGATAAAATAATACTGACAACATAAGAAATTAACAAATAGGCAATGGACAATGATTATCGGCACATAAAAGGGAAACAATGAGAATTATATGAGCAAAGGAATGCCGATGAGGACGATCAAATGCCGGAAGTTTAAGCATTACTTGCTCGGGCCACACTACCCACGCCTCCGAGAAACGTTCGTCCCCGAACGAAAAACCAAAGTCATGTAAAACAATCATACAAATTTAAAAACTTAACAATAAAGCACAGCTTCTATTGGTATCCTTATCATCATCACAGATTTAGCCAATTCTTCTGCAAAAGTACTTCCTCATAGCTGCTTCTCTTAATCTCATCTCTTCTGAAGCTTCCACTCGTCTATATTAGCCCATAAGGTGCAGAAAAGTAGGACGTAAAATTTCATTTCATTTTCTGAAGCTTCCAGTGGAAGTGGTGACTCAAAGTTTACAGGCCAATAAAAGGAATGCAATGTAGTAGTGAAGCCTTCTTATCAGCATCAAAGTGAGCTACCTCCTGTCCTCATCATGATATTAAACGAAATACTGTATCTCTATAAGAACCAGAAACAACATGTCGAGCCTCCCTTATCTCTGATACCGATCCACTAAAAGTAGTTATGATAGGACTAGGGTTGTAGGTTGGTTCTCTAGGTGAAGGTATTGGTTTACTTCTTGCTGCAAAGCTCAAACCAACAGGATAAGAGGAATCCATCCCAACAGCTGTAGTACCATCTCGTAACTCACTTGAACTAGACTTCAGATGACGCTTGACTCACAGCTGTGCTCTATAGTACCAATTGGAATACAGGTAAACGTATGCTCAATAAAATCAACTGGAGGATTTACTTATTCAGCTTCAGGACGAAGAGAGGCCGAAAGTAGAAGGGAATTCGTAACTGAACTCCAAGCTCTATTAGTTCTTTAAAAATCTGATAAACAACATGTTGAATGGCTTCCCAGTCAATCATACTCTCTGGTTTGGACCCAATGCTGGTAACAGTAGAAGATGGTTTTGGTTTCTACACAGAAGAATTATTCTTATTCTTGGTTACTTCATCCATTACCATAGCATAGATTTCTTTTGATTTCTTCGTTTTCGGCAATGAAAAGCAAAATGTCTTCTCCAATTGTAAGCTGATTCGTATTTCTCTTTGCAACCTCCAATTGGACAAGAGTAATAAGTAGATTTTCGACGGTAAGTATCATTATGTCGATCTAACTCATCTCTTCTCGAAAAGGATGCTCTACATTCTGAAAATTCAAAATTATTGTTTTCTCTTCTATCTCTATCATCTCGTCTTATCCTTCTTGGAGACTTGACCCTTTTGTGTGTATTTTGCTTCATCTCTTCAGTTAAACATCTGGGCGTTTCCCATCTGACAACTGGAGATGTCTTAGACACATCTGTGGAAACACCTGCATAACTAATTTTTTGACCAAGATAAATAACTTCATCTTTGCACAACCGACTCTTGCTAGTCTTCAGTTGCAACCCAACTTCTTTTAGACGCCTTAGTACCTCAGTCAACCTTGTAATATGTTCCTCAAATGATCTTGAGAACACGATAATATCTTCCAAAAATATTCTTTCAGTACTTTCCATAAGGCGTTCAAATGTTGCAGAACTATTTGAAATACCAAAAGGTGTTGCGAATGCAGTCTTCACTCGATCTTTCTCGTCAACGTCTCCTTGGAAAAATACACTTTGCAAATCAATACAAGAGAACCAAGAAGAGCCAGAAAGACAGTCTATAGAGTCGTCTATCCCCGGTAGAGGATAAGCGTCCCTTATTGTAACTTTATTAAGCTGTCTGTAGTCTACACAAAACCTTGTGGCTCCAGACTTTTCCTTACAAGCACAATGGGCGACGACCAAGGTCCTGATGCAGGTTCGATTAAATTCCTTTTGGTCATTTCTACCAAATGCTTCCTAACTTCTTCTTGAGATGAAAGGGGTAACCTTCGTGGAGACTGCCGTATCGGTGAAGCGTCACCAGTATTGATCGTGTCAATACTGCACAAAATGATCTTTCGCCATTTCTTCTAGTAAATCTTCATCCGTTGTAGGATAGGCTGCTTTAACTAAGTGTATTACCGATTGTGCAAAATCGATCAAACTTTCATCATTCTTTCGTCTTCTATCTCGTAACATAACTTTTCTCAAGTTAGCAAGTTCGGGTGGTTCGAACTTCTGACGAAGAGTTCGAATAAGCATACCATAACTGTTTAAATTACAGTGCCTCATTGAACCAAATATATCCCGTGCCCTGTCTACAAGACTTATTGTCAAGAACAGCTTTCTCCTCTTCACTCCATCCATTGATCTCGGCAGTGACATCAAACTGAACAAGATAATTCTGCAATCTAAAATCTCCACTGAACTTAGGCGGCATTGCAACATGATTCTGTCTCGGAGCAAGAATCTGTCGATGCTGTCTGTTAGCTGCAACTGGAGTACATAAATTCTCGACATCTTGCTCGTCTGGAGAATCAGTACCTAGACTGAATGTTGAACTCGACCACTAAGTGGACCCAGAGAGCTTGTGAACACTGAGGAATCAAAGCTTACACTTCTTGATAAAGGTGTAGACGTGTTTTCTCTCGAACTTTCTGGAACAACAGGAACAGTCGATTTTTCAAATATACTACTATTCGAAACATCTTGATTAGAGCGCCTACAAGAACCAACTTCTGTAAACAGTGAATCTGAACCGTTCATGGTAGCAGGCGACACATTATGCCTCCTTTCTTCTCTGAACGATGATATCATCTCTTCTAATCTTCTTACATTGTTGTTGTAAGACCTCTGTAGATCATTCAACGCCTCTTCCACTTCCAACTCTTGTCGGTTTAATTGTCTCTCATTCATCTTAAACTTACCTTACCTTATTAAGTCTTTCAATCCCACTTCAGCCATCAATTTATCTTTCTATATTGTTACCCGCACACTATGCAAAATACAAATTAATTTTATTTTCCGGGATTGTTAGACCAGGGATTGTTAGACCAATGAGCAGATAATCCGGGGTGTTTCATTAAATGAAAACAAACATTAAAATGGATTGAGAGTTGATAAAATAAATAAAAATGAAAAACAAAACAATCAAGTTTTCCCCAAAAAGACAAAAATAAATTATATGAGCAAAGCATAAAACACAAATGCCAAGTTTAAAATTTTGCAGGGCCACAAATAAGGAAACATAGAAAGAATAAAATGATATTTTTAAAATTAAGATATTTTACCTTTTAGAAATTATAGAAGAGCACCCCATGTCCCTTTTTAACGGGAGAATCTATATCTTACTGGGTTTTATCTAAATTACATAAAATTTTTTAAAATTTTTTCATTACACATTCCCAAAAGCAAACATTTATACCCTTTTTTTGGCAGAGCCCATATATCATACGGAGCATAAAAACGTACCCAAAAATATTTATACATTTTTTTTCGTAAATATTTTCAAAAAATGGGTTTTTGATTAAAACATTTAAACAAATTATACAAGAAATGGAATTTCAGCCATGATAAAATAATACTGACAACATAAGAAATTAACAAATAGGCAATGGGCAATGATTATCGGCACATAAAAGAGAAACAATGAGAATTATATGAGCAAAGGCATGCCAATGAGGACGATCAAATGCCGGAAGTTTAAGCATTACCCACTCGGGCCACAATTAATAGAAAGAGAATCATGAGAAAGAATGAAACATGATTTTATAATTAATGTTATATTTTAGCCATTTTGGAGAAATATGTCAGAAGACGAAAACACCCCGACCTGCTACCTTATTAACTGGCATATTATCTATATCGTTAGCTGTTACAATTGATCTAAATTATCTTATAGAATTGGTTTTAATGGGTATGTTCTTTACTTTATATATATACCATAAACTAACACATTTCATACAGTTTTTTATTGGTGTGCTCTATATTTCATACGGTATGTTCTTTATATGACTAAACGTACAATGATATATTGATATGTTCTTTATTTTTTATATACGTAAATGTGATATTTTTCATAACGGTTGAATGGGTATGTGATTGACAGGATACATTCTTTAAAACAAATTTCTTTCAGGTACTCTCCTTGCGTATATTTTGGTAGCTGTTTCTGTTCTAGTATTACGTTATGACAAGTATAGTAGCAGTGGTTATCAACCTCTAGAATCATTAACTGATGTGAATGATGGTGATGAATCTCACTCTAACATCAATGATATTATTAAGATCGGCATCGAAGAACATTCAGAACCAACGCATTTTAAAGATATCAAACAAAAACGGTATTACGAAAAAGTCTTTCATCAATTTCAAAGTGTATGTAGAAACTGTTCACCGGAAGTGTCTAAATTGAAGTACTCATTGTTTATGATGCTGAGTGTTATATTATGCATCCAGCTCACAGTGTGTATTTGTATTGTGCTTTTAATACGAGGAGTTTTGTCTCTAAATACTGTGATATTATCAATATTAACTATTCTTTGTGTTGCTTTGATAACGTTAATAAGTATTTTATCATCATTACCACAGACCACGTAAGTTGATTTTCGTCAGTTTATGAAATTGCTTTGTACATCTCACCCAAATACAACTACAAATATATCAAAACCATAAATGTTGATATTGTAGCCGTTTTGTTTTGTAACTTGGTAGAGTAAACAGGATACTAGAATATACTATGTAGCAAGGGAAGCGAGATATGATATGCTCATAATGTGAACATATGTTTGTGTTTAACAATCTTAAATTGCTTAGAGATCATATCAAGGTTAGTAGAATTAACTCACTAACTCTGTACTTTAATATGATTTCTAATTATCTTAGATAGCTTATAGATCAAATCCAAATGGTCGATCTTTGTGTAATGTGTCTTTCTAATTAAATCTGAATTACTTATTTGGTATTTCTTAAATTACTTACAGATCACATCAAAGTTTTCGAGTACCAATGGTGCCTCTATTGCCTTTACTGGTTACGTTTTTGAATATTTATTTTATATCATCACTATCATTATATTCGTGGATAATATTTTCTATTTGGATGTTTATAGGTAATTTTTAGAAAACTTTATAGAGGAGTTGACTACATGGGCTGTGTAGAAAAAAAGGCCATTGGGCTCAAACATACATCATGTGATGTTAAATCTGTTCGATAGTTTTTTGCTTAATTATTATTATATTTAATTATTTATTTCCATCATCTTCCAGAACGATTCCAATTTCGGACTGCTGTAGTGACGTTTATACTCCGGTTGTCGAAATCTTCTGGCAGTGTCACGACCAAGATCTAATGGGAAGAGCATTTTCATTCAAGATTATGCCACCTTTACTTACATTGATTAGGATTTTATAAATGAAACAATGAATCAGATTGGCATAAACCCTTCAAAGCTTGGCACGTTACTGTTCACACTGGCCTATGATAATATGTATTAGTATTTTCATTGCAGGGTTTATTATATATTTTACGTTCAGTGTTCGAGGCGAGGTGTTAAAATCAAGGGATTTCCAGAGTAAATAAGGTGTCTGTCTTCATGGATTTTTTTTCTGTATTAATTTTCTTGATTAAAAAGATATAATGGAATAAATGAATCCCGAGATAATCCACCTCCTCTATTCCTTATCTAATGAAGGTTAAAGTTAAATGCCTTGTTTGCTTTCAAGAACATATTTAAGCTGACTAGAGAGGTTTGAACGACCAGTGATAGAAGAGGCGAGGGAGTCGATGACCATGAAGCATGAAATATTGTCGTGGATGATTTCAAAATTAAACCAAGCTTGCTTGCCAAATTCTACCCGAAATTAGTTCAATGTAACTTTTTAGAAATAAAAATTTTTAATTATAAGTTGTACATTTCATAGATGAAATATGGACACCTTTCTATAAAAATATTTTATATACAATACATATGAAATATATATATGTTAAACTTCTCCATGTCATGTCTGATATGCACATAACCGCACTCTTTTGTCATCTTTAAATCATCTGTTGGTCAGATGTCTTTCTATTGTAACTGGCTGAGATTTCACAAACCATTCAATCATTTATTGACAACAATTGACTTTTAAAAATCTTGTATCGTCTGTGGATATTTACTTTTTGGTGTTTGTAATCTTGTGCACGTATGGGCTCTAGACAGTATATTACATTTTTGGAATTATTTTTATTGACGGCTTTGGGGGATTGTTTCTTTGTTTCTCCTTTCATTTCTTCTGATTCGATTCTCCATTTTTCTTTAGTTTTTCTTAACTTGTGACTTTTCTTCTTCTTTTAATATCGTTTCTCTCTCTTCTTCTTCAGCTCTTTCAACAATTACTTTGGTTTCATTAATCTTCTGAAATATTTATAAATTATTAATGACAAATATACACATACACGTATAAATCGTGTCACATTAACTTCCCAATATTTTAATATATTAGTTAAAATAAACCAGCAACTCAAAATCGTAAATATATGACTGGACATCATCAATATGCATATTCCAAGTTTCTTCAAAGTCGAAATAAAAAATCTATAGCCATCGTAGCGTTTATAAGATAATTATGGACAAGGGCAGTGACGAGGGTACGAAAAAACAGGGAAGATAGGGCGTTTACAAAGTATATAGCAATAAACTTACTTTGAACACTTCAGTTTTATCGATTAGAATGGTGATATTTGTGTATAATTTTAAGAAAGTTATACCAGTAACATTATATACAGAACTATTCAAACCATCATACGCCATTCTAGCTTTAGATCTTTGCATCATCTGAAATCTTTTTAAAAATGAGATAATCTAACAGATCTTTTAAGATTATATCTTACAGATGACATAATTCAAGAATTTAGATACAATTCTTTCATGCGATGTTATTATTGAATGCATTATTTTAACCGATTTCTATTGTAATTAAATAATATCTGTATGCTATTAGTAAGTTATCAATTAACAAAATTCATGAAAATTTATTATTTTCTAATAAATATATTATGCGAAATAACGTGTTTAGATAAACGAATAAATTCTTCGTGTTTACCGTTGCGGCACCTCATGGGACTGATCGCGAAAAACAGATTGAATCACACAAAAGTACTGCCCATACATTATATGGATCTCCTTTACAGTGATAAAAAGCAAATAACAGGTCCACTGTGGTAACTATACAAGAAAATATGTGTCAAGAGACAACAAAGAGAAGGATCAATAATTCTATATCAAATAGGCTACCTGTCTGGATTTGTTGGATTAGTTTTATCACGTTTATGACCAGGTGTTGCATATCTACTATATCTCAACGGGTAACGCACAGTCTTTAAGCCTTTTGCTGATATTCTGAAAGACAATCAAATTCTTGAAAAGATAAATGAAATTATGATATATACATATATGTTACAAACTGACAATTATACAAAATAATAAAACAAAGTGCAGTATCATGGTCCCTTTTTACGCTCCTCAGGAGCAAAAAAAAGATACGTGAAATATCTTTAGCTATGGAAGCTGGCGGGTCTATTATAATGTGAAGGGATGGGCATAAATTTGTGTAATACGAAAAAAACGGTGTTAAATATTTCTTTTGTATTTGGGACACACTAGAAGAACATGATGTTCATCTTCGACCTGATGAAGTGCTAATATATTCTATTGTCGACAAGTATGTGCGCCACCGTAAAAAAAGATTTGATACTACAGGTAACCATTTGCTTTTCATTTACCGCCCAATATTTTAATTCGATCATTCGTCCATATCGTACCATATATTTATGCTTTCCATGATTCGTACTATTTCGGAAGAAGACTTATTACATATGGTATAATTATGAAGCAACGTTACCGACCTGTCCCTATGATTACCATCTTCGCCACCCCAACCGAAAAATGCATTTGAAAATCCATTGGTCATTTCAACGTGTGTTTTATTTAATGCTGATACACCACCATAATATCCATTAAAAGGTATTCTGTAAAGAGATATTACCTACGTATTATATCTTTGTAATCTCTACTGTTTCATTTATGTAATCAATATTATTTTCTCGGATTTCGTCAGGAATAAACCAATCGTGCTAGAAATAACTACGCTTTTAAAACTTTTGTCTCTTTTTATATATGTTTGAAACTCACTGAAAATTAGACTTCTGTAAAGCAACAGCCATATGCTTAGGTTGATCTTCACATTTATATAAGTTAAAATCGTGGATGGGATACATATCAACATCATGGAATATAAAACAGGTATAATTATCTATCTTTAATGATTCGAGCACACCGATATTCATCAATAACCCACGATTAAATACTTCTGTACCAGCCTGTTGAAAAAATTAAATAAAGAACACTATTACTTCGTTTATATATGAAGAATCGCCAGTTGTGGAAGATATTATATTGGCTAATTAAATTTGTGGCATGGAGTTCCCAGTTGTTTTATCTAGGTATATGTAATTCAACTCAATTAGATCATTTAATGTAAATGTCCAGTTAGTATCTTTGAAGGTTACTGTCTTGTCAGCGTCGTTACTTTTTTGTCTGGCCCACAATGTTACTGTCTGGTTAGTCCACTTGAACGTTACTGTCTCGATAGTTCCCTTTTGCTAGTTTAGCCCAATGAACATTACCGTCTGTTAAGCCCTCTTTTGTCCGTTTAACCCACATCAATGTTACTGTCTGGTTAACCTACTTGAATGGTACAGTCTGGTTAGGCACTTGATTAATAATGTCTGGCTATCCCACGTTACTGTCTGGTCAAATCACACTGGGACGTACCATTCTGGTTAGCCCACTTGAACGTTTCTGTACGGTTTGCTCATTTAAAGGGACATTCAGGTAAGTTGAGTTGATCTGTGATATGTTATGGACTTCGTTTAAGTATGTTACTAGCGCAATTCAATTGTTCAAAACCATCTTTACATTACTTAAAATTTATGTAAGTTTGGAAGAATAATTTGAATAACCAACTCTTGACAACTATGTTATTTCCCTTTATACGCAAAATATCTCATTGGATCTAGACTTCATCCCAAGTAGGTTTGAGTATACAATCTCAACGTGTTTGTTAACACAAAACGACGTCGGGTTTCACCGAAAACAGCCCCAATCTGCAAATAACATTATCATACCATGATCGATATTTTAATTGTTTTCTATATGTCGACGCAAGGGTCAACAAATAACACGTACCTGTTCAACCACAAAAATTGTAAAATCCAACTGTTGTCTCTTTAACATGGGTAAAGTATGATATAAAAAGTCTAATAAATGTTTTCGCCTGTCTCTGTAAGCTATGATAATTGCTACTTTCTGATCAGCCTTACATGTACTTGGTCTATAACGACCACCAGGCTTCCATGGTTCGTCATGCAATTTCTCAATATCTGTCAGGTTGCCTTTAAAATGATGAAAGGTAAAATCACCAACTGAAATGCAATAGAATGAAACTGAAAATTTTTTTAAATTAATAAAGCGTTCGGGGGGGGGGGGGGGTCATAATTGCCCCAAAAATAAGTAGAATACATAAGAAAAAAAATCTTACTTAGATATGGTGATGTCTTTGAACAAGGTTCCAAATTGTCGAACTGTACCATCTTATCTTTTTTGATCAATGAAAAGATTGATGAGCTATTCTTTAGATATTCTATGGATGACAAATACTTGTGCACAACCTCATGAGTTACTTTGTAGTGCAGCACCATTGAGATTAGAAAAAATGTCACCAAAACATAGCCCCTTAACTGAAATATATAGTTTTAGTTCATAAAATAATCTCTAATTCCACGGTCACTAATAGGCAAATTAGGCAAGCGCATACTCAGCGCATGAAAACCTTTTCGAATACGCTGCCATACGCTAAATACGTATTTTGTATCATTGTTGATCAAAACAGTTATCATTCATCATTTCACAAAGTTTTGAAAACATTTCACGAAGGACAAAGATTACTTTCCGCCATATAACATAATTAATAATCATACAATTTGATTTGAAGAAACCTTTAATCAATGATTCTACTAACAAATCTGGAACTAATCTTGAAAAAATCAGCTTGATCCGAGAAAATATATATGTAATAAATATGTATGCTATGTGAGGTGAATCACTTTCAAGAGATCACAAGAGCCCATTACTAAATCAATCATACGAAAATCACCAATAGTGGCAAATTATTTAGAAAGTTGTTTTTTTACCATAGTGCACTTCAACATGTTTTATATATATTATCCTTTTTCTAACACAAAGCAAATAACTAAAATTCGAATCACGTATTAGTTAGCTTATAATTATACATTACACATAGTAGCCTTATCACAACCCTCTCTATCGATATCTGTTAAGCCCCAAGGAATTGATGTTATCACCTAGCTCTATATCTTTACTTTAAATTTGACCCAGAGCTATTCGAGAATTTCCAAGCGAATCGTAACATTATTAGGGATTCGTGTGTGTTATGTACTATATATAATACTAGTATTCATATAATAATAATATCAAATAGAAATTACAAATACACAGACTAAAGTAAAATTTAGAATACAGTAGAACCTGCATTCAGAGACCACTCATGGGAATATTCAATAACGGTCGCTGAATTAAAGTGGCCTCTTAGGAGAGGAACTACAAGACCACTGCGTATTGACATTTTGGAAATCATAGAATCTTACTTTTATTCATCATTTCAAATTGTAAGATAAAATGAAAAAGGGTCATAGCTTTCTGTTTGAGTCAGCAGCATCCTATAAACTTATCTTAGATTCTCACTGTTGTTCATCAGTTTCTAACTCAATGATTGATCAAATTTGTTTATAAATTCCGTTCTGTTGTCAGGTTTCAGAGGATGATTTTCAGTTAAGATCGTATGTACCGTCTACAGGTACGTTCATTAAAAATCGATGAGCTCGGTTGCGATTTTGTACGCGATAATGTAGAAAGAGAGTAATGTCATTTGAATAACGACAGATAAGAAGAGTTAAAGTTGGGGAGCACGGTCGGGTTTATTCCTCTTGTGCTCAATTTGCAGAGCAGCTTAAATAGTGCCTTAAATCGCTGCCTAAGAAAGTCAGTCCCTTTGCTCGTCCTATTTCGGGACAGCTCGGGAAGTTTTAATTTAACTCTTGCGTCCAACTTTAATTTATGTGTCATTTTGCCCAGTTGCATGTCATAAATCAGGAATGATAACGTAAGAACGCAAACCTACGTTTGTGGATAAGAAGGGCCAAGATGTTGCCTGGAGACCTATTTGTGAGGAAATGTCGCCCCCTATTTCGAATTTTGCGTTCGTACGTCATCATTCCTGGTTTGTGAAATTAAACCGGACAAAATGACACATAAATCAAAGTTGTAGGGGCTAAAAGGGGCGTTTAAGCATCATGTACGAGTTTCTCTACTATGTAAAGTTGTACGCTGAACTGAATTAAACTCGAAGAATTCACTTTTTCATAAGCATAAAACTGCGAAGCGCAAGGATGCGACACTTAAGAAATACCTTTCGGATTATCTCTGAGTAATATCTATACACAACAGGCATGGTAAACTTTGTGTACGTTATTTTGAAAATAACCCGACATTGCTCCCCTACTATAATTATTTCTTATAAATAATCCATGTATTCTTTAGATATTAAACAGTATATTGACGAAGAAAGCCGTGGGAAAAACATTAATTTTAAATATAATGCGCTTTGAAACCTCATGTTCGATCACTTGACCTTATATGGCGTTATATGAAGTAAAGATGTTGGCCTATAATTACTACTACGAATACCAACAACTACCTAGTTTGCGATATAAGCATTCGCTGGACTATTCTTCTACCAACCAACCAGCCTATAAGAATTAATTTTGGTAAAAGAAGCCTACTTTTTGTACAAAATTGAAATCTATGATTAAATGAAAATTAAAGATCCCAACTTATTTGTGAAAAGCCAGAATACTTCACATGTAATACTTATATTTTCACATAATTTGAAAGTTATGTAACACTTAATACTTATGGTAAGTTATTTAAAAAAACAACATTTGTACATGATTTACTATAAATTTTTACCAAATATATTAGACAATAAGGATTAAGACACAGGCATTGTATAACTGCATTCCTGAATTAAAACCTCCGATTTCTATCAGTCCTATTCGGTCTTCTATGATTATTCCTTCTTGATCTCGATCTTCTGTTCTTCTGTCTATCTATATGGCCCCCATCACGTCTTGGATCGCGATTTCGATTCGCTCTACGTTTTTTGAGATCGTGGACAATTAGTTTTATTGCTTCTATGTCTTCTATTGCGGATTCAACCCTAGTTTTTAACAGCCCCATTGATCGTTTACGTTGTCTTCGCCTGCTAACGTTGCCACCATTTTCAATATTGCCAAACAACCTATCTCGGTTGTTTCTGGTCTTTCTACATATGTCCATCTCAGTACCAATATTAAGACTAACCAGAGCACTTAGGATCAGAAATACCACAAGTAATCTGATTCTCATCTTCAACTGATACAGTTCACAATGCCGCGGGTAGGTAGGTAGATCACAAGATAACGTTCGCTTCCAGTGGGTGCTGATATGGCAAATAGGTCGTAAAAGTTAGTAGTTGGATTATTTTTTGATGATTGATGAAGCGGATGAATTAATTTCTCTATATATTCTCGAAACATATGTAGTAGCTAATGTATTTTTCACATGATGAATTATATCAATCATACTTGAGTGTCTAGAAGAATAAGTATACCCTGCTTTACCCCCCCCCCCCCACATTTCTAATCAACACACACAACAAATGGGAACACAGAGACTGAAAAATTATGGACTTGACCACAAAATCAATTATGAAAATGCATATATCCAAATTATATAAAACTAATCACAATAATTCTTATATTATACGAAAAAATGTTGCAAAAATCAAAATCAATAGTATTGAACTCCATTCATCAAATTGAATATTGGTAAGTTGTTCTAAATTTTCTGAAGTTATCATAGATAATGTTTGTATGTGTTAGTAACAGATTGTAAGCAAAGCCATGTGTTATTATTACTATGAATAGTCATGACTTTTTACATAGTATCTTCAGATGATGGTGAAGCTCCAGTTCCAATTCAAAACAGTTCACCTCAGATAGTTTTCGAGAGACAGTCTTGTTTAAATTCACATCGTCTATTTCAGTCAAAAACAATGTTTTGAGAAATCGAATAGTTTCACTCGATATTTGAAATCGCGCTTATATTGATGTTTGGGGAAAGGTCTTAAACAAAAGTGCTGTAGCAGGCAGAGTATGAAAGACAAAAAATTTCAATTTGGAACATATTGCAACTTTATGTAGGTGGGTACCTTTCAGTTTTAATTGCAATTTAACATCTCTGATATTCTTAAAACGAAGCCTGTTCGGTTGTTACACCAACCTGTATAGTAAGACTGCATGGGTCCGTATGGGCTGGCGGCGGTCCCCATCCGAAACTAAACTTAGCTTTGCCTTAAGATTGACACAAAATATTTAAATGTTTATTTATCATTTACAAGTTCATTACAAAGAAAATATCACAGATATGCATCGACAGCTGTTGAATTTAAGTCTGAAAGGAAAAAATAATATTTAACAATTATAATCGGTTATCATGAAAAAGAAAATAATATGTTACTGTTTGATGTGCACATATAAAAGATCATTAAGAGTAACTACAAGATATGGAAATTTCCAATTATACATAATTTCCTAATGAAAATCAAATTTGTTCCAGTGACCACCATGACTTTCTTCGTGGAATATTTAATCTACACTATGGCGTTTTTTCAACCCATTTTTCACCCTAAAATCGCTCTTGCCTTGAGTTTTTTTTAAGTGGGGGACAACATAAATATTAGGTTTCTCAAAGGCGTGCAATCATTAATATTTACAATAAATAACGATATATTAAGTAATGCAATAAGAAAGTGAATCTTGTTTACATATTACATACTATAGACAAACATGGTGCAGCACAGACCACAGCTAAATTATAACGGTAACCTACTTGTAATGGCAAAAACATACGCGATTCGAATTCTCAAAATTATCTCGTTTTGTGCATATAATGTTCTGAGTTTAAGCAGCCGTAGTGTAGATCTTATTTGATTCGGTGGTGACATGGTGTATATGCATGCTCAAGTTTCGTGTCCGGATCCTTATTCCATTTATTCGCTTCTATTGTTTTCTACTGTATCGATGATTCGATACCGTAACTTGCCTATCCCACCTTAAGCAGGTTACAAAGTATGATAATTGAAAATTACAAAACACTTTTTGTAAACAAATGTTACCTTTCAATGTCTTCACTTAACCTCTTCCTCCACCCCTGTCTCTCCTACTTCTATTCGATCTACTCGATCTACGCGTATCACGTCTGTCTCTTCCACCCCATCCTCCTCGCCTATCTCTTGGCTTACGTCTATCAGGATATGCAGTACGTTTTGGTCGATTTGCTTGAAGTAAATCTGAAGCTTTAACAAAATCTGTCCCAGAGACCATTTCAGTGTTAATATGGTCTGCTAGGGATCCCCATTTTCCTGTAGAACGATAACGTTGACTTCCACGACATCCACTTCTTCCTTCTTTACATCTGTCTTTAGATCTGCTCCTCGCAACAATGGAAGGTCTGCTATAACTGCCGACTAAAACTATAAAACATGTCAAGAAAAAGACTAAAAAACAGATTCTATTCAGATTCATCTTGCGTTCATTATACAGCCACTTTGTTCAGTAAAAATTTGATGTTATTTATATATTTTCTCTAACGGTGTTAGTAGGCTATTTAAGAGGGGTGTCCCGGAATAATCTGTTAACGGTGTAATTTAAACAGGATTTCAACGTTATATTATTTCCTTTTACAAATTGTTTATTTGAATAAAATACGGATATTATTTAGGTCTATTGCGTAGATTACTTCTTCGTTGTTCGCACTTCAAAATGAAAGTAACGAAACATAATAATAGCTTTAATTTTCATATTGGTATATGAAGGACATGTGCGATATGTGTGAATTAGTAATACTTACACTCGCAACACAATTATTTATATTTTTTCTGGATGATTTTAGTAAAATCTTTACCAACTTTTTCAAGTAAACATGCCCAATTGTAAAACTTTTTGAAATCAAACTTCTTGACGTTATTTTCTATTAAACATTGTCAATGTATGCAGGGCTCTAAAAAATTATTAAACAAATATCATCATAACAGAAAAAATAGACACATCGGTTTAAAAAATTGAATAATATGATTATTTATTTAACTACAAATGAAAATATTTTTGTTCTGTTGTAATCGCTAAGTTACATGGAATATCAAAATAAAAAGTATTAAGTACACTGTAGTTCCTAAAATGAATAAAAACACACCATTTTAAAATCCTTGTCACATACGATATATAATATATAAAATACAAACATAGAGACAAAAACAAAGATAATGTTTTTCATGCAAAATAATTTAAACTCATTTTATAAATACTTCAAGGATGATTTCAAAACTTTGAATATTACAATTAAAGTCTTTGAATTAAGAAAAATCTAAAAAATAGAATTTGTGTGAGTTGAGCATTATGATGATACTCAGTATATGTTTCTGTTTATCAAAACGTAAGCAACAATACTCTCTCTCTCAAGATTTAGCCACATTCCGACAGTTATGCCGCAAAAAAAATCTGAAAGCACGAATTAAAATCAGACGGATCAATGTCCAGCCTAGTTTGCATGAAACGTGGGGTTTTAGCCATTTTTGTCCCCGAATCCAAAATTTGAAGTTTTTATTTTCCAAATTTCAAGTTCCTACAAATCACCCAACCTCATTACAGTCCTATACAATCTAGTTTTCGAGTCTGTTATAAGAACATAACCAGTCTACAAGGTCGTTTGCTTTTCAGAATTGCTTTTCAGAATTGCTTCCTTTCACATTCTTCAGTCGTCGGCGTCATGGCTTATTATTATTATAGTGCAACTCTACTCACTCTACAGACAACATTTTTTTTATGGATTCTTTTAATTTTTATTTGTTCGGATGGGACAATAAACCGAGGCCCCGTGTGCTACAGGCTGTGCACGTTAAAGATCCCTCGACAGTTGGAAATCGCAAAAAGAGTAGGCTAATGCCGCTGTCCTGGCAAAATTTCCCTCATTGCACACTGCATGGCGTTGCCCGTCTTCATTAGCCCATAAGGGGCAGAAGAGTAGGACGTAAAACTCCATTCATTTCATTTCATTTTAATTTTTATTTTGTCTGCTTAAAATTCTTTATAGAATATATATGAACCAAATGTGAATGCATGATGTTCTGAACGCGACTCAGTATGTTCTAAAACGTGTTCGCTTGAAGAAAATGTGTTCTAGATAAGAACGGTAGTGTTCTTAACTATGTGTTCTGGACGTCAATCTACAACACCAACAACAAAATAAAGTTAGATTAAAAACAGAATTGAATATTTTGTAATTTGCTGAAGGCCTGGATAGATCTTTATACAGATTTGCAGTAAACAGACCTTGAAATACAAACAGCAGAAAATGCTAAGTAAATCTTAGTGTCACTGACCAAAATATTAGACTGCATAATGTTTGCAATTATGCCTAAAAACAAATGAATCAACAAAGTTGCCTTTTTTTCTATAGAAACATTATTAGATTTCATTCAAATGCAAATTGGAACAATATTCTTTGCGAGAACACCGATGTTCTGTAACATGTTCTAACACATGTTCAGTTTAAACACATTTCAATATACATGGTGTTCTAAAACTCAAGAGTTATCTCCCTTAGCGCATGCGTATTAATTCCCGCCGTTTTTTTCACTTTCGACGGTGTTTCCACTGCCCCCTTATATGTTTGAAATAGGTAAGTCTTTAACTTTTCAAGATAAAATAAATCGTGGAATATTATAGATCTATTCAAAAGAACCCTATAAGAGCTTTAAACAAAGACTAGCTACATTATTTGATGTAGTAAGACCAAATAGACTAATCAGCTAGAACAAAGCTAGGCTAATCTTTTTTTTTTGGTCTAGTAAAATTTGGCAGTACACAACCTCCATCTCCAATGCCCCTTATATAGGCCTAGCTGGTTTTATTTGCGAATGAAAGATGAATGTCAACAAGATAGGCTAAATTTTACGTCTCCGGCAAGTCATCCTACGACCTACGTCTACAACAAACATTTTTCAATAGAAGCTGACACAAGGTGTTCTGAAATAGAATACACCATATTCTTTAATGCTTACGTATCATGTGACGTTCCTTTTTCCATAAAATATATTTTGCGATTAGGCCTAAGTAGTTTCTCTTAATTTTTTATTAGTCCTATGAGAATGCTAGATGTGATTAATTTTAATGAAAAAATATAGGAGTGAGCAGACCAAAATCGGTTGTTGAAGAGATACTACTTAAGTTTGGTATTCGTATAGGCTACTAAAGTACTTGATCTAAAGACGGGTGTCTTAAAAATTCGTCAGTTTAAAGATACCACCAAATTTCACTTTCAGTCCTTTCTGACGCTGGGGTTTTGTAATGGGAACAAAAAATGCGCATTCAGTATTTTATGCTTCTCCGTCTAATTTTAAGTCACTGACACAGTCATGCCAATGAAGGAAGCCTCCAATATGTGTCGAGGTATGATTTAAGGTTGTAACCGAAATTTATATTAGAGTGCCTATGGATTCCAAAGAGAATGCCAATTAATTAAGCCTAGCTAATGTTCAAGTCTACGTAATTTAAAATTTTGTTTGTTTTAGGATGTTCCTGACAATAAGATTGGGTCAAAATAAAAAAACAAAGGCATCAGGTTGTCCTCATAGAAAACGTTTTACTACAGACCAAGAAATTAGTTGTATTTCCATTCAAGGGGATGGTACCAAATCCAACTTAATTCTGAAGGATGGTTAATTACTGCCATATTAAAATTGGTTATATATTGGATTTTAATCATTTGTGATGGGACAAACCATTAAGCTCGACGCCAATTAAAAACTTTCACCAAACTATTTCAGAAAAATTTTGGTGAGGTACTTCGAAGTATGAATAAAAACAGATTAACAGCTGGATTTTTTAGTGTCACTACCAAATATACGTTATAGGAAACATTTCTGTAGAGTTTGGTGTTTTTCAAAATTTTGAGCAAAACGGAATTCATCTTTAATTTGTTGTTTTGACCATTGAAGTGTAGGTATTTGGTTAGTAACAAATAAACAAATTAGCTATTTTCTTACTTGTTCTTTTATTCAAAGCAAAAAGAAACATTCTTGAGAACACGTCAGGCATGTCCGAACAGTTCCAAAATTGTTACATTGGAACGCACACCATTTTGATATTCTCATAGGTTTGTTTAGAACACCTTTACAATGCTCTGAAGATGGAACACCCGGTTTTCTTACTTTTTCTGAACATGTACAACGTGTTCTGATCTAGAACATATGCGTTCTGAAAATAGAACACCAATGTTCTAAATTGGGACACTATATGTTCTAAATTAACCCATGAATACCAAGTGTTCTGTTTAGAACCCCTCGCGTTTTGTTGACACCTTTTTGGTGTTCTATTTTTGTTGCAAAATAGGCGTTCTGAAAGGTATTAAAAGTGTTCTATATTAGAACATTGATGTTTAGAGTATGAATGGACAACAAACAATGATTTGGGCGAATGTCACCTTGCTTCGCATAGCTATCTTTTTCTAAATTTAACCTAAACGTTGACAATCAGTATTTGACAGAGCATGTGGTGGATAAAAGCACGCAACATTACTTGTATAAAACAACCTCTAGGGTTTAGAATCTCCAAATATAGAATTGCGCATGAAAACAATCATTGTGAGAAGTGTTCTGAAGAGACTTTAAGGTTAGCTCTGCATTTGGAAAATATTATTGTGTTTTTGTAATAGTTGTAATGAAGAAAGCGTTTTAATCTAAAATATGTAAGATGATGGGCTCGTCTTAAAATTTTTGATATGTTTTATATTATAATAGCTTTGATTACGAAAATTATGTTTTTTCATTTTGATTTAAATTAAAACTTCTTAACATTTGTTTTTCAATTTCTTAAACGCCATATTTTGATTCATTAAACAAATTTATAATGTGACATTCAATCTTTTATTGTTTCGTTTATGAGGAGGAATCACGATTCTTTAAGTGTGAACAAGAAGCGACATCCTTTTACTGTGTTGTATCAGATTATGGTGACGATCTTCCTTTATATCTATATCATGATTTTAAGCGAGCACAAAAAATGGCGAAATTTTCCAGTCGATTTAATAAAAAAAATACTCATAGTGAAGTCCGAGTAAACATTAGTTAATCTCATCAAACTGGCCAGTGCCGAGTGGACAATTGTGTAGAGATAAAGCTAATAACAATAGAAGGATAAATATTAACACGTGGGGGTATTCTTGTCTCGTTTGTTAAAACTACTTTCAAACTTCTCTTTTGAAATAAAAGAAGAACAAAATTAAATCAAAGAAAATTAAAAAAATGAACGACTAATGCATCCTAGACTACAGTGAAGATGCGTTTAAAGGGTTTGCGATAATCCGGAAACCCTGACACTTGTTACTGGGGACTTATGATGTAAAATTACCCGTTCATTTGTTCCAAAATCTCCATGTAGGTCTACAATCCTTCGATCAGCAGAGATTTATAATAAAAATGTGCGAGATTGTCACCTTTCTCTCTAGACAAGGTACAAATTTCAATATATTGTCATGGACCAACGGTTCTTAACCTAGGGGCTTATTTCCCCTTGAATATATCTGTACGAAAGGACGATGACAAACGATGCATTACGACAATGTTTATTAAAACAATCTTCGTTGTACATTTTTATGCATTATAATGACATAAACTACACAATAAACAAACATTTTCATTCCCTTCCTACGGGAACACGCCGCACGAAAAATCTCGTGCATTCGATTTGCGTTGGACCAATGAGATCTCGAAAAACTAATAATCGAACGAGTTGCTTCCCTTTCCTATATCAATGTATGGAAACCCCTTTTGAACACATTCCCCTCCTTGATGTGACCAAGGAAGCATCAACAAAATGCCACTATACGAAACGACAGACGAAAGACGATGTCCTAACTCATGAATGCGATAGACTAAACGAAATTATAAACAATTGCAAAATATGAATTCACTTAAAGTCAATATACAATATTATGAAACATTACCATTACTGTCCATATACATCACAATTTACATTCACTCAAATCATGCCTCTACGGGACACAATCTGTGTATTGGTCGCGTAAGTACGGAGTCTCCACACTTCAGTTCTACGACACGAACGAAACCGTCACTTCCAGGAAAAGCCTTAGTAACGCGTCCTAAGGGCCACTTTCCGCGGGGCGTTTGCGGATCGACAATTAACACTACGTTCCCGATTTCTATGTTCTTCGAGGAAATGTTCCACTTATTTCTACTGTTGAGATGTGGTAGAAACTCACGCATCCATCTACGCCAGAATTATTGTTTCACTAAGTCCTGCACTCTGCGCCAGCGTCTACGAGGGTTGAAACGCATGTCATCAACAATTTCAGGCGCAAGTGACCCACCTAATTGTCCGAACAGAAAATGGTTGGGTGTGAGAACAGGATCATCTTCGACACTATCACCGATATAGCACAAAGGACGAGAATTAAGCAACCCTTCGGCACTAACGATCGCCGTTAACAGCTCCTCGTCACAAATATCAGCATTACCTAGCACAGCTTTTATAGCTCGTTTTGATGATTTGATCAGGGACTCGAACACGCCGCCAAAATGAGGTGCGGTAGGAGGGTTGAATTGCCATTCAATTCCTCTATTAGAAAGCGAATTACCTATTTTGTTCTGATCAAGTTCCAAAAGAAGGTCTTTCAGTTCTCGGTTGGCACTGACGAAGTTAGAACCGTTATCAGATAACACTAGCAAAGGTTTGGATCTGCGATTGACAAAACGATCGAACGCACATAGAAAACTGTCCGTATCTAAACTATAAGCCATTTCTAGGTGCACAGCACGCGACGCCAAAGACGTAAATAGACACAAATAACGTTTCGTGCGAATCCTTCCGCGACCCTGCTTTGTCAAATACGGTCCTCCATAGTCTACACCAACTCTAGCGAATGCCCTCAACGGTGACCCTAACCTGATTTTCGGCAAAGGCGCCATTATTTGATTGGCTGGTTTGCAACGACGACGAATGCATTCATTACATTTGGCCTGAATGCCTTTAACAGTCTCTCTGGCACGAAGAATCCAAAATCTGGCACGAAGCTCACCTAGTGTATGCGATACACCGATCTCATGGTTTCCCGATTCGTGAGCGTCCATAACAACCAAGCGAGTAACATCATGTTTCGATGGCAATATTATAGGAAAACGAGCATTGTACGATAAAAGTTCAGCCTTTTCAAGTCTACCATTAACTCGCAAAAGACCATCATCATCTAGACGGGGATTAAGTTGTAACAACTTCGATTTGCTACTAATACACTTATTCTTACGTAAGTCACTAATGTCCGATTGAAAGCACTCAAACTGAGCTCGTCTAAACCAAAAGTTCTCAGCTTTTAACAATTCACCAACTAGAAGAGTAGAATTCCGAAGTTTAGTTTTAGAACGGATATTGTTAACGAACCGAAGTATCCATGATGTTATTCTAATTAGACGTAACCATTTAGAAAATCTCGAGGGACAAAGTCTACCCAATTCAGCTAAAGGTACAATAGCGAATGTGTTCGATATGCGATTATTACGAAGTTCGTTCTGAGCCTCGACTGGCTCCACATGACGACTGACGGGCCAACAAGACGGATCGTCTTTTAGAAATTCTGTTCCACCACAAATTACATCTTGATAGCTCCACAGCCGATATACCTTGCGTAGCCAAATCAGCGCTATTCTCTTTCGTAGGTACATAGCGCCACTGCACTGGATCCGATTTCTCGTGAATCTCACCGATTCTGTGCGACACGAAAGGTTTGTATGTTCTGGACTCACCCGTAATCCAAAACAAAACATTTTGACTATCACACCAATATATTACACTATCAGACGGAATATCCAAAACATTACAAATTGTTTGTGTCAAACGTAGCCCTAATGTAGCTCCGCAAAGCTCTAACTTGGGGATCGAAATGGTCTTTAAAGGAGCGACACGTGTTTTCGAAGCGATTAACTGTACAGATATTCTTCCGTCACTATAAACGCATCGTAGATAAGTACAAGCGGCATAGGCCTTCTCCGAAGCATCTGCGAACGTATGAAGCGATTTGTCAGTTACGGTAGAAGTAGATTGGTCACCAATTATACATCGTTGAATGTCAATTAAAGCTAAGTCCGAAAGTTCTGAAAACCAAATTTTCCATCGTTTACACAGATCACTGGGTAACTCTTCGTCCCAGTCCGTTCCCTGTACCCACGATAGCTGGATACCTATTTTTGCCCGAACCGTGTAAGGAGACAATAAATTTAGAGGGTCGAATAAAGAAGCTACTTTCGAAACAACGAATCTCTTAGTTAAAATAGCATTTGGGGGCTGTTCTACTTGAAATGTAAATTTGTCACTATTGGCGTTCCATAAAAGTCCTAACGTTTTCAGTGTCGGTAAGCTGTCGTCGTCTAAGGACAAACATGCGACACGATCTTTAACCGCGATATCCTCGAGAACGCGAGGATCATTAGAGAGCCACTTTCGAATGTGAAAACCAGCTGTGAGAAGCATGTCCGAAATTTCACGTCGCAATGTAATAGCCGACTCGAAACTGTCAACACTATCTAAAAGGTCATCTACGTTCATAGAATTCAACACTGAATCTGCGCCTTTCGGAAATTGTTCGGCATGGCTCTTCGCGTGCTCCCGAATAACTGTCTGCGACAAGTATGGTGATGCAGTGTTGCCAAATACCAAGCGTTGGTATTCGAACTCTCGGATGGGCGAATTCACATCCATGTCGCGCCATAGAAAACGATGATATCTCCTATCTTCGGCTGTCATTCGAATTTGCAGGAACATCTCTGTGATGTCAGCAGCTAAAGCGATATGATTTTTACGAAATCTGATCAGAACGTCAATTAACTCCCTTTGTAGTTTCGGACCCTGGAAAATGCAGTCATTCAGAGATTTACCATTCCAACGCGCAGCCGCGTCCATCACGAGGCGAATTTTAGTCGTGCTCTTATCAAGCCGAACTATCGGAAAATGCGGTAAGAACCAAACACTGTCTGAATGTTTTTCAGAGGGCGCTATCTCTTCGACATAGTTCTTATCGATATGTTCCTGGATCATCTTACAATATTCCGCACTGACAGACGGACGTCGCGACAACGATTTCTCAAGATTTAATAAACGAGACCGAGCCATGTCGTAGTTATTGTTAAGGTTTGGTTCGTCAGTTTTCCACGGAAGTCCAATTTCATAACGATTGTCGATGCACTTTAATGTTGACTTTACAAACGTGTCAATGTTCGACTCTTCAACTGAGACGCTAGGCAACGCGGACGATGTGACTCCCATTGACTCCAGCTCCCACATTTTGCGAAGTAACGAATTCGTATCACTTTGTGGCTGAACAAAGAAAGTTCTAGCGAAATGATTAGTATTTAACGAACGATTTTCGAGCGATTCGTAAGGTCCGATGCATGTCCAACCTAACGGCGTTAAACGTGCTATTGGTTCACCGGGACTTCCGTAGATTTCTGTAATGCAGTGGTGAAAGTCTGGTACGTTTAGCCCTAACAAAAGATCCACACGACGACTGCCCTCGACTTTTGGAAATTGAATGTCTTTTAAATGAGGCCAATTATGCGAATATTTGTTCCAGTCTACAATGTTCAAATCACCAGTGACATTATTCACAGTGAAAGCGTCAAATTTAAAGTGATTGCGATAATCGAAACTGTGTAAACACAAGGAAACCAGGGATGTGGTGAGACTAGTTTTCTTACCACCTAAAACACCGACATTTAAATCAGTCAAAGTTCCCCTTAAACCTAGTTCAAAGGCGACATTTTCATCGATGAAACTGTCCGTAGAGCATTCGTCTAATAACGCGTTCACTTGTACCCGACGATTACCGTTCTCCAAGATCACTGGAATCACACGCAAAGCAACCGAGTCTTGATTATTCACAGCATGTGTGCGTGCGAAAGGTCTCCCGGGTCGATTTCTGCTATCCCGAGTGTCGCGATCGAATCCCGGGTATTCCCCTCCGTGCAAAAGGGGGTGGTGCGTCCGAGCACAATTTTCAACACTACATTTGCGTACATTCTTGCAATCTCTACCCTGATGGGCTTCACCTAAACACCGGAAACAAACGCGCTTATCTTTGGCGATCTCCCATCTTCGATTAACAGGAACGGTTCGAAACGATTGACAATCCCATAAATTATGATTACTTTGACAAAATGCACACGACAATTCATTGGCGGGGTATCTTGACTTATCAAAGTAAGCTCTAGAATTAGAACTGCTAGTCGACGAAGGATACGATTTTTGTCTCTGACTATAATTCGAATTCGACCGTCCGAAACCCTCGACCTCTTCCCTGTGCCTCGATTCGATAACGAAGTTCAGTTGACAACCACTTATGAAGGGTTAACAGATTTTCGTTACAACTCGCAGTTGCGGCCCAACGTTTATAATTCGCGATATTAGCGGGAGAAAGTTTCGATTTCGCCACACAATAGAACATCGAATTCTCGTCGAATTCTTCTGAACGACCGGCTTCTTTAAGAGCTATGATCGACAACTCGAGTTTATCACAAAACGACTCTATACTTTTTAATTCGTGAAACAAAATGGGCTTCATGTGTCTAATCGCGTCTAAATGTAAAAGGACTATTCGTCTCGATCCACCAAACTTTTCCTCAAGTCTGTTTTTCGCGGATTCGTATCCGATGGTACTGGCCGGGAAAACCTCTATGGCCTTCAGGGCTTCACCTTCGAGATACTGTCTAAGTTGCAACATCTTATAACCATCTGTGCACTTCGCCTTGTCGATGCATTGGTAAAAGGCGTCTTTGAACAGCTGGTAATCCTTTTTGTTACCATTAAATTTCGGAATCGTGACTCGTTTCAGTTGCTGAAACATATCTTTATCGACCTGGTAGGTGCTCAAAACATCGGAGTTAGAATCTGACGATGGGGGGCGGTTTGGACTTGGGTCGATTTGGCCTGCCCCTGGATTGTCAATAACACCAGCTGAGTTTGGGGAAGTTTTCGATATATTTGATAAAAGGTCAGTTGATTTCGATAAAATGTCAATAATTGCACTGTCATTCTGAATAGTGTCCAGCTAAGACTCAAAACGATCACTATCGACATCACACAATAAAAGTAAATTATCGATTACCTCTTCTTGAGAATGTAGAACTTGTCTGACAGCAGACCTCACACTATCGATAAACTCAGCAGACGACACATCATCGGAACAAAGTAAGGCTGTAAGAACTAACCTGGCTTTTGTTAAATTAGTTTTTAACACTCGTTTACGTCTTAGTAAAACTGAAAGTCTATCGGCTAACCTGTCACTGACATCTTGTTGAACTGTGGCTGACGGAATCGATGAGCTGTCTTCTTGCAGATCGGCACCACTCGTTGTTCCAGAAGCAATCGACATTTCGTAAACAAACCTGGATGACGTCACTGACAATGTCCAACACAAAAAGAATGTCGATAATAACACTAATACCGGCGAAAACCACGCTCTGCTACCAAAACTTGTACGAAAGGACGATGACAAACGATGCATTACGACAATGTTTATTAAAACAATCTTCGTTGTACATTTTTATGCATTATAATGACATAAACTACACAATAAACAAACATTTTCATTCCCTTCCTACGGGAACACGCCGCACGAAAAATCTCGTGCATTCGATTTGCGTTGGACCAATGAGATCTCGAAAAACTAATAATCGAACGAGTTGCTTCCCTTTCCTATATCAAAGTATGGAAACCCCTTTTGAACAATATCGTAAATGAATTAATGATGATTTCCCAATAATCAAAGCTGTAATTGTTGAAAATTTTAAGACCAATATTTTCAGTCAGTAAATAGATTAAAATAAGTTGAAAAAGGATCGGTTAAATGACATACTATCAATGAAATAAAATAGGATCAATTGACATAGGATCCGTTATGTAGAAATTTTTTATTGAATATACTAACTTCATCTGACATACTTTCGGTTAAATAATATAATATCAAATAATCAAATAATTTAGTGCCCATGATTACCTTATGTGCTCAATTATTATTATTATCTGCTCAATTATTATTATTATCCTTAGTGCCCAATAACCCTATAATTATGGATTAACTTGGAATGCTTGATTACTTTGTAGTGCTTCATTTAATAATTTTGTTTATAATGGCTAATTAGCCTGTAGTGCTTATAGACCTCCATCATTAGTATTATTATCACTAATCCTAGTGACGTCAAATGTTTACTATTTATACTTGTTATTCTTCATTCCTTCGCTATGCCGATATGGCCAGCCGGCCTGCTGCTACTACACCTGTTAGCGGCAATTAAGGACTTGGTAAGACTCCGGGGGTTGATGGTTTAAGTAAGGCTTTTTATGAAGAAAATTGGGAATTGTTAGGTGACGATATGTGCGAACTTTTTAATAATATTTATTTTCAGGGGGAATTGTCGAAATCTATGAGGGAGGGTGTAATCACTTTGGCGTACAAGGGGAAGGGACAGACAAGACTTCTTAAGAACTATCGACCTATTTCTCTTCTCTGCTCTGATTATAAGATTATTACTAAGATACTGGCTAGGAGACTTAAGAGGGTGATAAATTCGATTGTGTATGATGTTCAGACTGGGGCGGGGGAGGACAAGACCATCATTAACAATCTACTGTCTATCGACTACTTACTGCTCTATGTCAATCAGAAAAACATTCCTTCTAATCTACCTACTTTTGACCAAGAAAAAGCTTTTGACAGAATCGAGATCAACCATATTATTATTTTATTAGAATATCTAAATTTTCTACAATATTTCATAAGATGGGTAAGCATACTCTATAAAGATATTACTAGTAAAGTTGAGGTGTCAGGTGATTTTACTAGTGATATCGCCATTGCTAGAGGTGTCCGACAGGGTTGCCCTCTCAGCATGGCACTATTCTCCATTGCAATTCATCCGTTGGCAGTTTATATTCAGAACAATGATGGTATTAAAGGTATTAAAGTCCCTAATTTCAGTCGAGAAATAAAAATTTTTCAACACGCGGATGACTTTTCTTCTATTACTACATCGAAGCAGTCTTTTGGCTTGATATTACAGGAATTTGATAGATTTAGTAAAGTATCAGGGTCCAAATTAAATGTAGAGAAAACAGAAATATTGTGTATGAACAATTCCAGGAACTTTATACCCGTTCAAAATCAACATTCGATCAGAGATGTCATTAAATTATTAGGTATTTGGTTTGGTAGGGGTCAGACGGGGAAAAACTGGGACATTATTGCGACTAAGACTCTAAGATGGACTGACCGACGGCTAAGTTTTAGGGAAAAATTCATTGTCATTAATACGTATATTATTAGTCTCTAGAATCGTTCCACCATCCAAGTCCGCGTTAAAACAGAGAAACACTGCGATATTCAAAATTCTATGGAATAACAACTTTGAACTTATCAAACGTGACACTCTACATTTAAATCCTGAACAAGGTGGTCTTGGGATTCCCAATTTAGAACTTAAAATTTTGGCAATGTAATTACAACAGATATCCCAAGTCTTAATTGGCAATCAAAATCCGTGGGTGTCACTTTTCAAATATTGGCTCGGAATTTCTCTCAAAAACACTATTGACTTTAATTTGGCAGATACACATACCCTATATTATCCTTCAAAATTCATAACTCTACTCAAAATTAAAAAAGAACACCATCTTAACCTTAGAAATTTGCAAAACAGAACACTTAGCCAAGAAACCAGGACATCACATCCAATGGAATAAAACTGATATATTAGCCAATAATCTCCCAGAGTGGAAGTCCAGAGTTCTACGCGAAGCATTAGAAATACAGAAAGTTAATCCTCAATTGAATAGGGATACTGTTCACTTTTACCAAACATTTGGGTCAAGTTATTCGATGCCTAACATCTATTATATCTATTATTTAATTCGTTATAATACAACTCACTATTGTTATTTCTATGTTATTCATATTCATCAGTGCTCTGTTGTTCAGTGCTCTAATTACCTCATGTTATCCAGTTAGTTATCTAATTGGCTTGTTTTGATTTTGTTACCCTTGTTGTCATGCCTTCATCTTAATCCCTGCTTGGTCATTGTTAATTGTTTTTCTGTTGTACCCTTTGAATGGCTTCGATGTATCTCATATATATTGTCACTGTTATACATTGTTAATCATTTTACTTGACAACGTTACCTGCATGTGTTTCGAAACGTAGTATGTAATAAATTCAGCGGTAGTACATCCATATATTCTTAGTTCTTAATGTAAACAAATCTATCAAGCTCTTCTTTCTACCCACACTGTTAAGTTAAAAACCGTTATTATGCACCCCTTTATAGATTTCAAACAAACTTGGAAAAATTTAGCCACGATTAACGACAGTAAATTGAAGGATTTTTTATTTCTATCTCTGCATGACACGCACCCCACTAAAAAAAAGTTATATGAGCACGTCTAGGGCACCTAATCACCACATGTAATTACTGTAAATATGGCACCGAAACTCTCGAGCACCTGTTTTTAACTTGTAAAGCGATAAGACCTTTTAGACAATTTGTAAATACGTATGTAAATAACTTTCTCTGTACTACTGACTTTGCCATTTCTGAATCAACCATCTTTCTTAATACCGATCCTAAATTCTTTCCTTTCATCTATACTTTCACTTTCACTCTCTGGTCAATAAGAATCTCATTACCAAACTTCTAAATGATGAACTAATTTACCGATTTTGCAAAAATTTTAAACGTCTCTAACTTTCTTCTTTCTCTTTTCAACAATATTAGGTAAGATCTTTTTATTTGGCATGTGTTTTTCTCAACTACAGATAGTAGTTGATTATTGATTATTTTTTATTTTCTTACCTAGTTTCTTATTTGATTTGTGTTTTCTTATATCTACAGGTAGTAGATTGTTCTTTTTTCCTTATTTCATTTATGTTAATATTATTTTGTTTTATCCTTGTATATATGTAATAATTATCTACAGAAAGTAGATTTAATTCTTATTATTCTTTTTTACAGCACTCAGATTCAAAATTACCTTATTTTATTTTCAACCATTTTTCACTATGTAAACTATTTTTGGCTCATAAAAACTTTCCCTTTGGCTATAAATTATTAATATTTGGCAAAAAAACTTTAGAAAAATTTACTATTACCATATCTTGACAGAAAATCTCAAATTTCAAAATTTTAACCTTTTTTTCAAAATTCTGGCTTTTGCACCTATACCATAAAATTCCGAACATAATGCGCACTTTTTCAACTTTTCAACTTTTTTTTGTTTGTTAGTATTATTATTTTCTTTTTCCTTACCCTTTGTATATATTTTGTTATTATGTATATAACTACAAATAGTAGCTATAATTTTGTTATTTATTGTACATATGTTTTTTTGTTAATAAAATGAATTGAGTTTAAAAAAGTTCAATGTTGAGGCATAAGCTTGGTTAAATCAGTCATAAAAATTGTTCTCATGTCATGTATATAGTGTTAGGCTTTTAATCACTGCACCCCTTCAGTCTAACCGTACTAACACTATCTGTCAATATGTTTTTAAAATAGGCTATTGTATATAATAAATATTGTAAAAATGTAAAAAAAATGTTAGTCTGACCAAAAATATTTTAATATTAGGGGCAAAGCTTATGTTATTGCCTAGTAGAGTGCTAGTGATGCCTTGAACGGACTCTGAGTGTACCAAAAAAAAAAAAGAAAAAAAAAAAAAACCTGTCAAGGTTAGTCAGCCGGAATGGACCAATGTCGTCATAGCGAAACCTTGCGGGGGCAAATCGTTTCGCAACACGAAACTGAGGGCAGTTGGGGACTTTATCCGGAAAGAGTGGAAAGTCACCTCTCTTCCGGAGGTTAAAGTCCTCGCCAATGGTAACGTGAGGCTAAACTTTGAGCACCTGGCAGATGCGGTCTACGCTACAAATCAGACCGCTCTGTGTGGATTGCAGGTGGACTCGGCCTTGTCCACCTTCAACCAAACAGAACGGGATGTCATCTATGGCGTCCCAACAGAATACACCGAGGGTGAGTTGCTGGAGGAACTTAAACTCCACGGCCACGCTGTAGATGGACTTTACCTCTACAAACCTCGTGAGGGCAAGTCCGTTAGGACTGTCCAATTAACTTTTGCCAAAGGGAAGGTACCTAATAGTCCTCCTTTTATATTCCAGGTACCAGCTCCACCCCTACAACCCTAAAGTCAGAAGATGTCAGAAATGTCAGAAGTTGGGACATCTGGAGAAGTTTTGTCGCAGCTAGGTTTACTGCTAAAATGTGGAGAAGGGCTTGTGCATGTGCATTTGTGATCTCGATCTCACTCTAGTAAGCAGTCGGTTAGCTAAGGACTGCACGTGGGAAACAACCAGTGAAAGCCTTGGAAGTGACCACGTTATTATCGAGACTACATTATCTTGTAACATTTTGAAAGAGAAAATCAAATGTCAAGGTAGATGGAGGCTGGATAAGGCAAACTGGGACTTTTACAAGAGCCACTTCACGCACTCTAGGCTTGATCTAGCCAAGGACGAGGGTGTCAACGTTTTCTCTGGGAATTCAACACAGGTTATAACCGATGCTGCTATGGACGCCATACCCCGGACTAAGGATGGCATTGTACGTACGTCACCTAAGTCGTGGTGGTCCAACGACCTCCAGGACGCCGTAGACGCCAGAAAAGAAAGCTCTACGTCGACACCAGAGGAAGTTGAACCGTGATACCAAGGCAGATTATTTGGAGGTCAAGGCTACTACAGCTGCTTTGTTACGTGAATCAAAAACAAAGCACTGGCAGGAGTTCTGCAACTCAATAAATGAGAGGACCAACTTAAGATCTGTCTGGGGCAAAATTGGCTCTATGCTCGGTAAAAAATCTAAATCTTCCATTCCTTTTTTATCTTACAGGGACACCACAGAATACAGCAACGAAGTAAAAGCCAATTTGTTAGCCAAGTGTTATGCTGACGGCAGCTCTGATACCAATCATACCAAAGAATTTCTGAAGAATAAGGAGGCCTTCTACACCAACCAAACTCCAATTCACCACTCACCACAAGAAGACGAACGGGACATCAATGCTCCGTTTACTCTCGACGAGCTGAAGAACGCACTGCGTACTAAGAAGGAAAGCGCCTCTGGTGAAGACAATATCAAGTACAGCATGTTAAAGGGGTTACAAATGGAAGCATCAACAGTTCTACTGAAACTATTCAACAAGTCATGGTATAATGGTACAATTCCTGAAAGTTGAAAAACAGCAATGGTCATACCTCTACCAAAACCGCAAAAGGACAGACATCAATGCAGTTCATACAGGCCTATTTCTCTAACCTCGACTCTATGTAAAACATTTGAGACGATGGTCAACAACAGATTTAGATACCACTGTGAACTCAATGGTCTCATCGATCCTAACCAAAGCGGCTACAGAGAGAAACGGTCAACAATGGATCAAATCGATCGACATGACAAGAAATCGCTGCCCACCTAGGAAAGAAGAATTACTTCTGGATTTATCCAAAGCCTTCGACTTAGTATCGGTCGATGGTTTACTTTTTGAACTTAGCAATCTTGGCATTAAGGGGCGTATGTTCCAGTGGATCCAAGACTTTCTAAAGGATCGCCAGATACAAGTCAACGTCGCCAATTCCATCAGTGAGAAGCATTCTTTGGAAAATGGAACCCCCAAAGGATCTGTTATCAGCCCTACCTTTTTCAGCATCATGATAAACGATCTTGCTGGGGACTATGTGCATAGTAAGGACCAATCGGTTAGCACGGCCTTATATGCAGATGATAGTTCCCTATGGACAGGTCACAATAACCTCAACACCGTGAAAACTCGCATACAAACTGCTCTGAACCAAGTTGCCAAATGGGCAAACGACTGGGGCTTCAATATTTCGGAAGCTAAAACCGTCGGGATGCTCTGCAGCAGGCGAACGGACCACAACGGCATTGACCTAAGATTGAATGGTGTGAAAATAAGGCAGGAAAAAACGGTAAAGTTCCTTGGCATGTACTTTGACCACAAGCTCAGTTGGAGTAAACACATCGACTATATTTGTCATCGATCATCAAAAAACTTAAATGTTATGCGTTATGTTTCAGGTACCACATGGGGAGCAAACAGAGAAGTTTTAATGATGATGAACAGGTCACAGGTTCGCTCAGTTATAGATTATGGTTGCATCGCCTATGGTACAGCCTGTAATACCACACTGAAGAAATTGGACACTCTACAGATGAAAGCCATACGTATTGCCACCAGGGCAGCTATCGGTACAAAGAATGAAGCAATACTTCAGAAGGCGAGAGAGAAACCCCTTTCTCTTCGGAGGGAGGAACTCTATCTCAAATTCTGGGGAAAACTTCAGTATTTGTCTGTTAGCTGTCCAACGTATTCAAGCATCAAAAGATTCATTCGTGTCGGAAGGAACTAGATAAATCGGGGTATCTCGTAGGGACAAGACATTTGGAAGGTTACCAATCCAACAGTCAACACCGAGCTGATCCAGTCCACCAACAAGCACGTGAACCCAGTAGCAGCAAGAGCTCACGCTCTTGACCTCATCGACTCCAAGTTCGCCGACCATTTGAAGATCTACACCGATGGCTTCAAAAGTAGCACAGCTACAGGTTAGGTTTATCCATACCGACAAAAGGCTTCGAAGTTGGGAAAAGGATATATCCTCACTGCTCAGTGTTCACTGCAGAACTACTTGCCATTAGGGATGCCATAGTATGGCTATCCCTTAACTACACAGAACCAGCCGTAATCTTATCTGACTCATTAAGTAGCCTTCAGTCTATTTCTAACAAATTTTCTAATTGCAGGTCAGAAGTTCTAACTGATATCCGAAGTATGATCAACAACTACCAAACCAACAATAACCACCAGATCGAAGTATCATGGATCCCGTCGCACGTCTTCATCCCAGGAAACGAACAAGCTGACCGTATTGCCAATGACAGCTTGAGTCTTGAGGACATCGAGCCTGTAGATTTCTCTTATGAAGAATTTCGTAGCCTCGTGTCAGCCAAGATCAACCAGAAATGGGCCGACATGCTAAAGAACCTCAACACTGATAGATACCAGATTGATCCGAAGATACCAAACCAAACCAGAATCAACCATCCATCTGTAGCCATCTGCAAGCTGACAACCAGACTACGCACCAACCACGTCCTTACGAGACCATCAATTCAGTGCCATTAAATGCCGATGCAGACAAGTCGGCACCAGGACGCACCGAATTAAAACCATCTCGTAAGACATTGACGGACTACCTGGAAACCAACGGCATACCAATCACCATACAGAATATTTTGGCTCCACCCATTGACCACTGGTACAAAATAATGGAACTCAACTACCAATTTATTACCACATCTGTTTTTAACAGATAAACTAAGTTTCTTTTAAAATTGATATAATCAATTTTCAAAACAAGTTTCACAACGGAAAAAAAAGAGAAAATCCTATATTTTTTTGTGAAAGCTTTCTTCTCTTCTTCTCTCCTTTCTCACGTCTCCTTTTCTTCTTTCTTTTAGTTTTTCAACTCTTCCAAGCACAGACATATAATCAAACCAAACCAAACCAAACCAAACCAAAACGACAACCACCATGATCATAACGAGTTTTGGAGGAATGTAGAAGACTGAGTCCTGCACGCCACACCATCCAGGGCCGAGCTTCACCGCCATGACATTCGTTCCGACCAGATCGTACGATTTCTCAAACCACCACCAAACCAACAGTTTTCTAAATCATCCAATTGATTCTAAATCCACTACCAACGACCACCAAAATGCAACTACCTAGTTTGCTACATCAGCAATTGCTGGAAGCAAACGTTAAGTCGTTAATTACCACCACCACCATTCCTTATCATTATATTATTGCTTGATAAAGATTCCTGTATGTGAATCGAAACGTTGCTTAAATAAAAGGGGTAGTATATCCATAATAGTGTTCTTTTTTAATGTTCTATCTACTTCTAAATGTCATTCAAGGATTATAACATAATATCAATTAAATAGAATAGTGTCAATTGACATAAAATTGAATAGAATAACTTCAATAGGTTCGTCAACAGAAATGTTAGTGATTTCTAGTTACAGGGAGTAAGGTAAGTCGGTTTCAACATTTTTGATGAATGTTACGTTATACCGATCGCCGAGTGCCGATTGGGTAGAAATCAGGGTTAAGATACAAAACCATTGTCCATGTCGATTTTAGTCACTTATCAAGCAGAAGTCATCGGTTGAGGTATTATCTTAATTCTACTTCTTAACTATTCTATACGCATGATTATCCCCGCCCATTCTCGATATAAAAATCTAATGTTTATTTGTAGGTCATCATAAACCTATAAATGGTCAAATTCGTCTTTTGGAAAACAGTTTACTAAAATGCCGACCGAAACCAAAGCTCGTACCGAAAGAATAAAGTTGTTGTCTGACCTGGTACAATACCTAAGTGAAGAAGAGTCCAGCTCAGATTAGTGACTTAAATCCTTGAAAAATATGAAGTTTTTAAACAGTTGTCATCGTTAAATGCAACAAAAAGTGCTTTTTTAGATAAATTAAATCCTCTATTTCTCAAATATGGTGCTTTTACGTTAAGTGGTCCTTTGACACATATATATAATCTATTCATTGATGCAAATATATTTCCTGATAAATTCAAAGAAGCAAAAGTTTTACCACTGTATAAATCCGGCGCTAAATCTGATCCTAATAATTATAGACCAATTTCTGTATTATCTAGTGTATCTAAACCACTTGAAAGACATTATTCAAAACATATAAATAATTTCAATTTCAAATAATTTATGATGCAGTAAATAATAATCTTATGGTTGGTTCTATTTTCTTTGATTTTACAAAAGCATTTGATTTGTTTTCCCATAAGATAATTATTGAAAAACTAAAACTATACAATTTTTCGAATGCATTAATAACTTTCATAAATTGTTAATTGTCGAATCGTACTCAGCGTTGTTACGTCAATGGAACTCTTTCGTCTTCTCGCAGTATAAAGTATGGAGTACCACAAGGATCAAATTTAGGTCCCTTGTTGTTTAATCTTTATATTAATGATTTGCCATTGCATATTAACTGTAACTGTGATCTTTTTGCGGATGATACTACGATTTATACTTCTGGTAAATCGGTTACTGACATACAATTAAAATTGCAAGAAGATACTGATGCAATCTTAAACTGGTGTTCATTTAATGTCATGAATTTAAATGAAAATAAAACCAAATGTATGTTAATTACATCTTCTCAAAAAAGAAGATGTTCATCAGATTTATCAATTGAACTTAATAATCAATTTATTGAACAAGTTGAAAACTTTAAATTACTGGGTGTTACTGTGAATCAAAATCTCTCATGGACTCCGCACGTAAAGTTCGTTGCTAAAATTTTAAATGCTAAGTTATTTCAACTGCGACAATTAAGAAAGATCATGCCTGAAAAATATAGATCTATTTTTTATAAATGTCACTTTCAACCATATTTGGATTATTGTTCAACTATTTGGGATTCGCACGACATTGCATCGGCCGATATTTTACACAGGTAACAAAAAATTGCTTTTAAATTAATTCTTGGTTCTAAGTATAATACTGATTTGTCACTGAATCTTAAAAGGCTTAATATTTTTGACATTAAAACCGGGCATAATTTTAATTCGTATAAATTTATGTATAAAACTCTGAACAACTTGTCTCCTTCCTACCTTTCAAGCCTCTTTAACTATAAACAGACGCCTCATTCTAGCATAAATTCAAAACTTGTGGTGCAAAAACCACGAATCAATTTGATTAAACATTCTAAATCAGCATCAGATTTTAAGACTTTTCGAAGGATGATTCTTGGTAATCTTTCATTAACATAAGCATACTTCCTGTTACACAGGTATTCTTTTCACCAACTATAGGCTTACTTGCTGATGGCTATCTTAACAATTGTGTTTCTCCATGATTTAATGATTAAAGTAATTTATTAATTTTATTTTTCCCTTTCTCACAGGTATATCACCACCAACAATTCTATTTTGGCCTAACTTGAACCATTTTGAAAATCTAAATTTTTACTGTCGGGGGATGAGTAAACATCCTTAAAGCTGGTCTTGAGCATGGACAAATCCTACCCCCCCCCCCTCCATAGAAAAATAAGAACATAAAATGGAGTAGGGTTTGGTAGCCCGCTCGCAGCACATGCACTGACGCTTTGGCAATTATTTATTTTTTTTTGTATGTATGTTTTGATGTCTGATGCAGATGTACTTGTCTATTCCTTGGTTTTTGTGGTCATGTACTTGATCGCAGAAAGATGAATCTGTCCATTTTATACACATGTACTTGTGTATTTTAATACTAATTGTACTTTTTAATGATACATGGTTTTTGCTGCCATGTACTTGATCGCCGGAAAATAAATCTGTCCATTATTTACACATGTAATTGTGTATTTTAAAACAAATTGTACGTTGAAATAATACATGATTTTTTGCGGTCGTGTGCATGGCCGCGGGATCTATATATTATATCCATTTTATAAACAAATTGTAGGTTGAAAATCTGTCCATTTCATGCACATGTACTTGTGTATTTAAACAAATTGTACGTGGAGTATTGTATATTTATTTTGTGGTCATGTACTTGATCGCCGGAACATAGATCTGTCCATTTGATACACATGTACTTGTGTATTTTTAGTATTTCAGACGAATTGTATATTGAGATATTATGTATTTTCGATTATTTTCCTTTTTTTTTTTTTTTTTTTTTCCAATGTATTGCCCCATGGGCTGAATGTGAGACAGGACCATGTCCTTGTGTATTGGGCCTATTTCTGACCCATGTAAAATAAAGAGTTTATTATTAATATAAATTTCCAAATCCAGTAATTTTCCAAAACCAGTAAAGACTTTTTATACGCCCACATGAAAATGTGGACGTATATTGGTATCACCCCTGTCCGTCCGTCGGTCCGTCCGTCCGTCCGTCCGTTCGTCCGTCAACAATTACCTGTGTATGCGATACAGGCCAGAGTTTTTATCCGATTTGAATGAAACTTGGTATGTGTATTCATCTTGATAATATCTCGGACAAGTTCGAAAATGGCCTAATACCAGGTGTTGGTTTATGAGTTTGGGCCCTTGATTAAATGAAAAAACGTTAAACGTTTACTTGTGTACGCAATAGAAGCTGTAGTTTTTATCCGATTTGAATGAAACTTGGTATGTGTATTCATCTTGATAATATCTCGGACAAGTTCGAAAATGGCACGATTCCAGATGTCGTTTTGAGTTATGGCCCTTGATTAAATGAAAAAAAGTTAAAATTTACTTGTGCATGCAATAGAAGCTGTAGTTTTCATCCGATTTGAATGAAACTTGGTATTTATTCATCTTGATAATATCTCGGACAAGTTCGAAAACGGCACGATTCCAGATGTCGGTTTATGAGTTATGGCCCTTGATTAAATGAAAAAACGTTAATTTTTACTTGCGTACACAATAGAAGCTATAGTATGCATCCGATTTTAATGAAACTTGGCATGTGTATTCATCTTGATAATATCTCAGACAAATTCGAAAATGGCACGATTCCAGATGTCGGTTTATGAGTTATGGCCCTTGATTAAATGAAAAAACGTTAAAATGTACTTGTGTATGCAATAGAAGCTATAGAAGCTATAGTTTTCATCCGATATGAATGAAACTTGGTATGTGTATTCATCTTGATAATGTCTCGCCAGATACCTGTTTATGAGTATTGCCCTTGATTAAATGAAAAAATGTTAAAATTTACTTGTGTACGCAATAGAAGCTGTAGTTTTTATCCGATTTGAATGAAACTTGGTATGTGTATTCATCTTAATAACATCTCGGACAAGTTCAAAAATGGTGCGATTCCAGATGTCGGTTTATGAGTTATTGCCCTGGATTAAATGAAAAAACATGGAATATTCTGTTTGCTGAAGTGGGCGTATGTTACCTTTCCTGGCAAGCTATCTTTGTTTCTATGCATGAATAAGAAATAAGAATCCTAATATGCCTCATGAATAGCTAAAGGCAATTCCCTATTTGTACTGTTCTGTTCCCATACAGATCTGTATGTCTGTTATTGTGAACTCACTGTCAAATCATTTATCCTGATAAAGATTTTACGTCTGAATCATGTTTAAATTTATCTCTTATAGAATGACAATACCCATGTGTCATATTGTACCAGTAGCTATAAAAATATTGTTATTTCCAGATTTTAAATTGTGGACAAAACACACAACTGAAGTTAAGAGTTAACAAAATGGTTTTACAAGAATGGTTGTAACAACTGCAACTGACGTTAACAAAACAGTTTTACTTAAAAAGTTTTCAATTGATGTTAACCAAATGGTATTACTCGAATGTTAAGTAAAACTGATGTTCACAAAGATATGGTGTAAAGAGAAATTATTTTGAACAGTCCTTCACCATACAGAAGTTACTGACATAAGAAGAAGTATTACAAAAGATAAAAGAAGAACTACAGAAGAAGAACACAGCATCACTACAGACGAAACCATTGGAGAAGTCTTATACTAATACTTAGAAAAGGTACAGAGCCTAAGCTGATAATTAATGTTAGGTATATAGGACATAATCTCATATTTCTACATAGCTCTTGTATAGTTATCCCTTCACACTTTCTCAATCGAGTTAGCTTAGTGTTAGGTTTTTTATTAGGTTTAATCTTAGGTATTATCAATTCTTTAGGGTTGTTGTCACTGATTTCCGAGTACGGATTTAACTGAAACCTGGTATGGTCATCCAGAGCTAACATAAGGGATGTTAGAGATTCAAATGTGGCATTGTGAAAGGTTCTAAATATTCCCTGGCCATTTAGAGATGATGATGTCGAACAAGGAAAGTGACTAATCATCCTTCAATGGCATATTAGAAGCACAGGTATAGATAAATAAGAACAATTATTATGGATATACACTTCTAGAATATTTATTACTTTCAACGTTTCAATGTGGTTCTCACACCGTCATCAGGAATACAATGATATGAACAACAAGCAAATAGGTATATATAGGCAACAATAACAACAATATAGTTAGCTAAAACAACAAAGGAAACCATGCAATTAACAATTAAGGAATTAATAGGGATAATACAGTCAGATGAGTGAAGCCAGTGGATACTATGGATGAAGGATTAACAGATCAAAGCAGTACAGTGTCCCATATTCTTGGTAAATGGTATCCTTGGTCTCTATTGAGGGTGGGTTGAAGTTTTCTCATTAGGATGCTTTCATGGTATTTGCGGATAGTTTCGTCTGGGAGATTAGTAGCCAGGGCTTCAGACTCATTCCATTGTATAATATGGTTAGGGTTTTCTATAAGGTGTTGACTCAGTGCTGATTTCCCATTAGTCATGTTGCAGGAAGTCTTGTGTTGTCTTATCCTCACTTTCAATGGTTGCCTGCTTTCACCAATGTAAGTTGCGCCACAATCACACTTCACTTGATACACTATGTCTTTCTGTCTGTCCTTGTTGGAGGTTGTGGGATCGGTTTTTCCATTGGCTTTCAGTACTGATTTAAGGTTGGCTGTTGTAGAGAATCTAGTGGTGATGTTAGTGAGTTTTTTGATTGTTCTGCTGATTTTGTAGCTGGCGGGTCCTACAAATGGGATAGTGAGGTTTATAGGTGGTGGGTCAGGTTTCGTGGATATACTGGATTTATTTACTTCTTTGATGGTTTCTGCTAAAAAAGGAAAGTGACTGTTACTACAAATTTGTGTAGGAATGTAGGAGATAACTGCAATGTCTGCAGACGCATATGTATAGCAGTCATGAAAGTTAGCTCTAATTATCGGATCGATCTGCAAATGATATAGATAGACTGTTACAACAAATAAAAATTTTGAATCATTTTTGGGTTGTGCTCCCGGTCAGTATACAGTTCTATGGTGTAATTCACAGATTATCTATATTAAATAATTTGAATAAGAAGAAAGTCACGCATGCGCCCAAACATGAGAGTGGGCCTTTATAGCAAAATTTTAATTAAGTTCGCTAAATTTTATCCGATTTGTATGATTTTGGTCTCTAATAAAGCCTTGTTACTTTATCTAAAACTTGTTAGGAACAGATTTTTGATTTTCGTATTTAAATATTTTTTTTATCTCCGTTTGACCTTCTATGACCTTGGAATGTTCAATGTCTTTGACCTCAGTTATCCATAGGTATGCTTATATTGGTTGACAAACTTTAACTTGCGGCATCTCGAAATTGACATATATGACAACTTTGGATGACTGTATCATATTCTCTGACATACACAAAGAGTTGAGTTTTACAAATTATCAATGCCCATCTCTTTTCAACAATATATAACAATAATTCATAATCAACTATTAAGATAAAGGACCGGGGCCAGGTCTTTTCATTAAACACCCATAAGACGGATAGTGTCAAATACTGTACTCAGCTCTAGTGAACACGTGAATATGTGGACGTATATTCTCGTCACCCCCGAACGTCGGTCTGTGGGTCCGCACGTAAACATTTGTTTTAGACATAATAGAAGCTACAATTTTCAATGGATTTAATGAAACTTGCTGTTGGCACTAGAATTGACGGCGGACAAGTTCAATTTTGATGATTTTTCGATGGACGGTTTTTGAGTTATCACCCTTGACTTAGTAAATCAGGTCCAAATTTTATTCTGGGTGCAATAGAAACTACAATTTTCGATGGATTTTATTGAAACTTGGTGTGATCAATGGAATTAATAAGACGGTCAAAATTTTCTTGTGGGTGAAGTAGACGCTACAATTTTGAATGGATTTTAATGAAACTTGGTGTGAACATTGGATAAGACGGCAGCCAATTAACAGTTTTTGGGTTATTGCCCTTGAGTTAGTAAAACCACGTCAAAATTTTTATTAAGGTCAAGGTTGACTTTGTAAAACGGGGTTCAATAGCACAGCGGTCAGATCTTTGGTTCTTTACTTCAAGACGTCATTTGTTTGGATACGTTGAAAATGTCGGACGGGAGTTCCAATCTCTTCTATTTTTCTTTTTACCTCATTTTTGACACAGTTAAAAAAGATATTTCCAAAATTTCTTCTCCAAGTTGTTCCATAATGATGACCACTTTATCTCTGCAAAATCGGTAGACATTGAAAACCTTTAAGGTAGACTTTTTTCATTAATTGATAATAAGCTCCCTCAAAGATGGCCCCGCAAGTCTCCTATCAGACGTTCAATGCCGAATTCTCTCACATATTGTCTTTGTGTCTGAACCGCCGACTTTGTCGCAAAGCATACCTCAACAAGTTTTATCCGCTGCTGCGCCGTATACTATTTATTCATGGTGGTACCACAAGAAAACTGAAAATAATGCAGAAAGATCATCATGTACAAGAAAAACAAAATAGGTCGTTATTTATTATATGACCACCCTGTAATAACATGAATTATACCAAAATCATATAACTACCATCGATAATGACAAATTAGATTGTTATGATACTCGATCATCAGCCTCACCAAATTCATAGAACAAACCACACATCATCTCTATCTCATCTACCCCTATCCCTATTCCGTCTACATCATCTAAAGCATCTCACACCATCAAACACTCGTCTCTCTATCGAATTATGTTGGTTTTAGTTTTCCACAAGGTTTCAAATTAAATTCTTTGAGTGTTGTTGGTCAGCAAATTATTTCGAAGAAAGATTCCTGTGGGACGATAACCGGGATCAAGTGTCATATTGATATAACGATTTGATTCCGTAAATATTAGTATTATGATTTAGTCTTGTTCACGCATTTATAAATAAGTTATTGTTATGTGAGAATAGGGTTTTGCTGGCCAACAAATAATTATTTTCTGATTCTGTAGGATACATTATCCTTTGTTTTAGTGTTGTTAATTCAAAAGCATGAAGATCAGATCTAGAAAATGCCCCACCACCCCTTTTTTTCTACCATTCTGTATTTTGCTTGAATCGATTTGAGTAAAATGGATTGGATTGAAAGAGTAGCTTGATGGGCTATTATGTATAAATTCCGTTAGAGTTTTCTCTCCCACTAACACGAGCCCTGGTATATGAGATTAATTTTATATCTAACTTAAAATGTAGCAAAGGGTATCTTGTTGTATTGTCGGTATAAATTGATTGCAATAAGTGTTTGAATTAGAACTATCCAGGAATTCTCCATTTGCAGGGCACCTTCTTTGTTGGCTTCACTGTTGTAGATACATGTACCGTTTTATTGGACATAACATGAATATCTTCAAATAAGACGGCCACTTAAACAAGTACACAATACTAATTTACCCAAGACATTGAACGTTGCTTTGAAAAATTCCTTTATGCCAGGAAATTAGGTATTTAATGTCTTTATCTTTGTCGTTATGTCTGCAATAAGTTGGAAACTTATACTGTTTCCTTTTATTTGAATATCATTTTAGACTTAATATATTTTAAATATTAAAACTAAATTCAAATTAACAGGTCCAACACGACAATGAAGGTATATAATAAAATTTTGATATTTGATTCGTATCATTTGAATAAACCTAGATGATAAACAATACTGAACAAATCTCAATGTTTGAACTAGATTATTCGATTAATCGAATGGTTTTTTTCAACCATATACATATTTCTTACATAGAATATTGGCAGCAACCTGGCCTTATGATGAAAATCGATAATGAATGTTTTTATTTTATATATTCGAAATTTAAATTTCAAATCAATTCCCAATGAAATTCAACATAGGCCAAAAGAGACATTATTTGGTGACATTAAACATGCTGTGATCAAACTTAAATACAAATCTAAAAAAGTGTCAAATGACGTTCACTTTTAAAGTAGAAACTCAATACCACTGTTTCAAACTCAAAGCTCAAGTTAATGAGAACATAATTTACATTAATTACATGTACATCTTTTATCTATCAATTCTTCAACACATCCCTGAACCTTTGCTTAGTTATTGTTATAGCTCTTCCCGTTTGATCTTTGATTTTACTATGAATTGTTTTTTGTTGTTAATCATGTTTCTTGACAATGTTTCCTGTATGTGTTTCGAAACGTAGTACGTAATATAGTAAGAAATAGATCCATATATATTTTAGTTTTTAATTCATTCTAGTACTTTTCTCTATATAAATATTTCTCATTTTAGTATACTCGATATACACAGTTCTTCTAGTACTCTTCTTTATATAAATATTTCTTCTGTTAGTATTTCTTGGTATAAAAGTTTCTTCTAGCACTTTTATATTAATATTTTTCCATTAGTATTTCTCGGTATAAATATCTCCTCTAGTACTTTATATAAATATTTTTCTATTAGTATTTCTCTATATCAATACTAGTATGCTTCTCTATATTTTTACTTCTTATTTTGGCCAAAGCTTATTATTAATCAATCCACTTATCTCTTCTTACCTTTTGGAATGCTTTATGAATGTACCTAAATATTTATTTCTTCTTAGATATTTAATATTATTTATTTGTTAAAGTGCGCAATAAATTCCTGTAAATATTTATACAAATATTCGGCATTCATTTCCGAATAAAAAACTCGAGCCGTTGTTGAAAATATGAATTAAATAATGTCGATTTTGGTATGCAAGTCTGTGTGAAATACTGCCTTGAAAAATTGAAAGATCGCGAATTTTGTCCTATAAAGTGACGGATTTGTTTTTTTAAAAAAAGCTGTTTTTAATACAAAATTGTTTAATTATTGTATCTCTTGTACCCTTTAAATCCATTTTGTTGACTTGGCTTTATTTGTGATCAACAAACTCGAAGGTAACAACAAACATTAGAAATTTTTACAAAATAAATATATCTTGATTGGGTCTTGTTTTTGTACATTCAATTTCACTTGTCAATTGTTAAGTTACCTTCTTACTTTCAACAGTGCATGATATATTGGGAGCAGTTTAAGGATATTTTATGTACACTTTGTTAATATGATATTTGTATATTTTATTATCGGTAAGATCAGATTATCGCTTATTTCGTTTTCTATCTTTTTACAGTGAAATATATAAATCTAATTCAGCTCATAGTAATATGTTTTGCATAAGTCGAAATCTAGGATTCCAAAACTCGAAATTTCGGATTCCACGAGTCAGAATTTCGAGTTCAGCAATTCGAAACTTCGGATTAGAAAGATCGAAATATCGGATTCCAAAACTAGAAATTTCAAATTTAACTACTGGAAATTTTGAAATCGAAGAGTCCACGTAATATTTTGGTTTACAATGAATTGGGTTGAGGTTTCTACACTTCAACATTGGTGCAAACAAAGAGGGGGAGAGGGGGAAATCAAAAATACTGTTCGTAGGCGTCTAACATATTCTCGTAATTTTGATTTGAGAAGAAAGTATTAATTTGATTAGGCTTAAATTCATTATAATTGAAATTAAATAATCTCATGATAAATTTGTGTATGTAACATACCAGTGATTGTAACATGTTAATACTTCGAAATAGCAAAGTTATCGCTAATCCGCAAGGGACAAGCAACAATTTGACTTCAGATCAATTATGCAAAGGACTACTTGAAAAATGCTATAAAATCATAGAAAGCACAGGAAATGTGTTTTAATTCAAAGAAATGTCGATGTCTGTAAAAGATGAAATATCTTTGTTTTACTTTAAAAGCGACTACAAAAAAACAACATCAGTTTACTCGGAACGGAATATTTACTATGTAAAAGTAAACGTTAATCTGCTGATCCGGTTTTCGGTCCCACACGACTGTGATTGAAAACCAGTTATCAAAATCTCCACTGTATATGGCAACAAAACATGTACCACTCGAACAGTTTTCATCCTGTTTTTTTCCGATTACCCATTTCAGTGTCTTTGGTTTATTCTATTACCTCCATACTTAATACTTAGTACATCGTGATTAATTCAAAAGACCTGTGCTGGAAGGAAACAAATTAGTAAGATTGAGAATGTATAAAATAAATAGCCTAGCTAGTATAATCGTCAATATTAAGTGTGTATTGTCTTATTGTTTCCTGTCATCATTAGATTGTCTAATCAATGAACAGGACACTAATAACACTAACTAAATAGTTTCTATTATCATGGCTTATCGAAATGTACTATCTTCTGCGATTGGTTGAACTTGCTAGTTGTTGTTATGACAGGATTCTGTAACTACAAACTAAGTGTCTCGGGGAATTATGTTTCTGAAAAGGTTGGAATGTAACGGTTTTGTGTCCATACTTCGAAAGGTAATTTCCATTAAGTCTACAACAAATCCAGTGTAACCTATTAATACACGATGCAGATAAGTCTTTTAAGACCATTAGTATGGAAGTAGACTCAGACTAAATCAAATCGATAGCTAAAATTTAATTTTCGAAAATATGGACATATTAATATCTCTAAATTAGTTTCGAGAGTGTTTGTTTCCTTTATCAATTATTTATAATAAATATAAGGTATCATTTAAGCATTTGCTTTTTTTAATAGGATTCTAGCATTAAGGAATACACGAATACAATTGTTTCATATAAAATTAATCGTTGATATGGCTTGGTAAAAATGGCTTAGTAAAACCCGTGGTCTAGTAAAAATGGGTTGGTACTGTATGTGTTTTGGTAACAATACTACATGTTGTTCAGTAAAAATGGCTAGGTACTACCTGTGGTCCATCCAGTAAGAATGGCTTGGTACTACCTGTGGTCCATCCAGTAAGAATGGCTTGGTACTACCTGTGGTCCATCCAGTAAAGATGGCTAGGTACTACCTGTGGTGCATCCAGTAAGAATGGCTTGATACTACTAGTCGTCCAGTAATATTGGATTGGTACTACCAGTTGACCAGTAAAGATGTCTTGGTAATAGGCTACCTGTAATTGAGTAAAATGGCTTGGAACTACCATTAGTCCAGTAAAAGCTTGGTACTACCTTAGGTCCATCCAGTAAGAATGGTTCGGTACTACACGTGCTCCAGTAAAAATTTATTGGTTCTACATGGGATCCAGAAAAAATGGTTTGGTACCACCTCTTGTTCAGTAAAACGGCTTAGTAAAATGGGTTAGCAATACCTGTGGTCTAGAAAAAATGGGTTGGTCCAGTAGAAATAGGTTGGTACTCTCTGTTATTCAGCAAAACGGCTTAGTAAAATGAGTTGGTACTACCTCTGGTCAAGTAAAAAAATTGGTTGATACTACTTGTGGTCCCATAAAAATGGCTTGGTACTACATGTGTTCAAGTAAAAATGGCTTAGTACTACCTGTGGTCCAGTAAAACTGGCTTTACACTACTTTCGGTAACCATGGGCTGATACAATCTGTGATGTGATAACAATGGTTTTGTTTTACGAGCTAAGTTCCAATGGCCTAATACATGTTCTAACATTTCCGAAATTTGAAAGTGTTCAGCCTTTGATCTGTTATATCTCACAAGTAAGAACAATAATGCGTAATATAATTGCTAATGAATAAACATGTAGCCTACACATCAATGAGAGACCCATTATCCATTCAGATGTAAATTTTATGAAGATTTCAAAATCCGCGGATTATGTGTCACGACATTAATAAAAGACGGATTCCTACTATTGACGCCCTACTATTGGCGTCCTAGATAGCTATCTCGCGTGCACCGTGAACATACTTAACTATTGGCGTGATGTAAAAGCTCGTTCGAATTTTAATCAACTGATAACAAAAAGAGATGTAAGCAAGATCAGGAGCACATGCTTTGGGAAAAGGGCCTTATGGACGAAGACACTGTGTTTATCTGAATGTGATTAACTTTTGTTAAAAGGATTTGTATGAAAGGTGTATGTCTTTAAGGTGAGTTAATATGATAATAAATTGCTGAGTATAAATTCTAAATCGTAAAATTGGACTCGAGTATAATAGCTGTGTGTCAAAAAAAATAGGTTTGTTTGTTTGTAGACGATCTACGTTCCAGTCAAACTTAAATTGTGTTATATGTAAACCATTTATTTTTATGATTTCAGACCTAAAACTCTCAACGCCTATTACGTTAGACCCTTGAAGTACATGACGTATCCTAAACGAGACACTGGGTACTGTGTCATGCCAGTAGGACGGCATTCGCTTTCTAGATGGCTTCTATACGAACCATGCATTAACATCTACCACCACTGCCACTAGACTGTATGATTCTGGAATAGATGGAACAGTTGATAGCCGAAAGAACAGGCCACAGATCGACTGCGATACGGGAGTAAATATTTTTTTAAGTGTTGGTTTGGGTTCATTCCATCATCTCGTATTGTGTAAATAACTATAACCTTTCGTGTACTTTATGACCAACGTCTTACGTTAATTTAAAAAATATGAAAGGTCGAATTTGTACACCGATCCATAAAAATCAATGCCCCGAGGTGTGTCCTTGTTGGTATGAAAGCACTTGAAAAATCTGTCAAGTGCAAGAATCAAAGTTTTGCCTTGTGAAAAAGCGATTATTATGAATATTATTGTTATCATTAATTGAGAATAAATTTAATTTCAGGTAAAGAGAACAAGTACCGAGCTGTTAAAAGTTGGAATGTTCTTCGGGGAGAAAAGAATTAATATTCCGCATTAATAGACCATGATGATAAACAACAAATGGAGAAAAAAAAATAACCTGTGAAACAGACAGAGGAGCGCAACGGTGCGAAAATCACGCTCACTCTGTGAATACAATAAATATTGCTGTTTGTTATGTCTTGTGTTTTACTATTGGAGCCCTAATTCTACTAATAGAGCCCTAATTCTACTATTGGACTTCTATAGTAACTATTGGAATGCTAATTTAACTATTGGCGTCTACATTATGACTCTCACTCATACTATTGGAGAGCAATTTAGGTTTAAATCAAGCGGAAGCAGAGATTCCAATGACTACCATACCAGGAGTTTTCCCACGTATTAGTATTATATTTATTATCAAGAAAAGGAAAGAATTTATTCAAAAATTATTTTGCAAAAACATAATTTTAATCAGTTTTAACTCGCCATGTCTTGTTTTGAATAGATTCTTAATAATAACATAACCAAAATTAATTCTTATCAACAGCTTTACATTATATTATGTCATAAGGTAACGTGATGAAACATGGGGTCTAATTTAGCGTTTATAATCGAATTAGAATTAAATGAATTCCCCGACATCCATGCGTAATAATACATGTGCATGAATTATTCATTAGAAACACCGATTAATCAACAAATAAGCATGATTCTAAACACTAAGATGGTTTGATTCCGTTTTACATTTTGCAGGATTTTTACTCACAGAACCATACACGTGCTGTCCAAATGACATCATCAAGAAGGCTCAGGATTGTTTTGCAGACTTAGCATCGGGGGTTAGCAAGGATGATAAGGTGTCATTAGCTGGTAGTCTACCTTTAGATTATCAGCGAATTAAACAGTATTGTGAAAAGTAAGGTTTTGTTTCCAATATCTTTATGGAGCTAATTATCAGTTAGTTAAAGGCAGGGCCATAATTCAAATTGTTAGGCAAATATCATGTCTTTCACATCGCTTTCAATAACGCCACCTTTAACGTAAACATCAAAAAAGCTGTATAGTTGGAGAATGTTTCTTTTTTTTCCAAAAACAAAACAAAAAAATGACAAAGAATTCGACATGAGGCATTTGACGCGATTGCCTTTTTTATGTAGTTACGATCCTAAAGTTTATTTGAAATTAGATATTACCATTTATATTTGGGCTGTATCTTTAGTATGACTTTTTAAATTGTAGGGATGGTCACATGAGTTTGTTTTTAGTTTGTGTTGATAAATTATTAGATCAGTGTAGTAATCAGACTGAATCGGATGTTTTACATCAACTAATTAACCCTGATAAAGTCAGATCTAGTGTCCCTCATCTTTGTGAAAATATACAAGGTAATATAAGGCATATAATAGATATAAAAGATAAAAGGATCGTTAGCGTCCTGAAGTACCACCTCGTCTCCAATGTCTGTATGTACTGCAATATGTAAAATGAGGCTGACTTGTCAGTTTGTGATAAAAAATTATGACCTCATCACAAAATACACGAAATCAAAAAAAAATTCAAAATACCTCAAATTAACCAGGACTTTTCTACAATGTCTTTTCCCTTTTTGCCGATAAATGACGAGGCGTTCTTCTAATATTCAAACGCGAATGATTCTGGATAATAATTGATTTGAAGGTTCAAAAAATTTCGACAATGAGCTGTGAAAACTTTTACTGATTAGGTTAGCCGTTCCCGAGACTAGTCAAACGAATGGCCCACTGTTTCTTTGAAATGGTTACAATGTTTGATACTATATAATTAGCTACTATGATTCAAAAAATATTCTTATTGTAGATATAGAAGCCAACGCTGTTTGTATGAATAAACAAATGAATAGAAACAGTGATTGCAAAAAGGCAGCATATGATCTGATACGACGTGGAATGGCAGAAACAACAGGCAATGTAACAGCTATGTTTAACATCCAGTGTCAGTAAGTACATGATGGAACAAGAATTATCATTAAATTACATGCAAACAAGACCTGAGAATAAATGGAAATTTTTTGCTTCTAAACTCTTACATAATTCACTTTTAATCATGAATTAAAACCTTTATGTTGAATTAAAAACGTAATTTTTCTCAGTTACATGATGAGTCCTGTAGTTTTCAAGGTAAAAATCGCAACGTTTGTTTTAATTTTTTTATTTTAGATTTTTTAGCGTGTTAGCAGAATGTCAGAGGGTTGCAGTAGCCAGGGAATGTGGAGAAAAGCTAGGAGATCTTCATGCCAATTTTCTGCTGTCATTTGTACCAAACACATGTTCAAAGAATGATTTATCAAGTATTTTACTTCCACGCTTAAGGGAACTTTCAGATACCCACCCAGAACTAAAACACATTAAAATCAATGACCAGAAAGTCGACATGAGTGCGATGATGACCAGTGACTCAAAAGTCACTAAATCTGTACGATCATCACCGTCAAAGAAAACAAAAGAAAATGCAGCTTTGTCTCGATATCACTACGTAGGATTGTTTCATTGTATTATGATACTAATTTTACCAGCTTTTGTGCTTTAACAAGTTGTTTCGACGCCAGGTATATGTCTGCTTGTCAAATATAGGTATTAGCGATGTTTTTAAGAGGTCACATCGTAGTGGTATATGTTGCTCAGTATGATGACATCATTTTCTGAAAGATAATGATGCCGGATGAGAGCAATACCTGTACTATTTTCTTTCGTTTTTTAGTGTTTTTGAATTAGAGACAGAAATCAGAAGAAAGAAATGGTTGTTTTATAGGGATAGATAAAGGATTTCTATGTTTCGCATGTAACAAAATAAAGCGTTGGTCTACATATAAAACAAAATAAATAGCCAGTACTTATACTTTTCGCCACATTTCCAAACGACAGCAGTTAATGAACATTTGGAGTGTAATTATAGGCCAAAAGCTTCATCATATTTTTTTTTCTCTTAATCGCCAATGTCACGTTTAAGATAATAGCTAATTTACTTCTTTAAAGCTTATTCCCATAAATATTTCTATTTTTATCAAGAAATCGTGGTTTATTGTAGCGCATGAATTGCCACCTAAACGCTGTACATTCACACATGCAGTAGCTGTAGACGCAAGGTTATGTATTAATTGATATGTTAATAAATATAGTGTATATGTGTTTTATGATTCATTAGTATCACACCTGGATCGTTGTCAAACTAAAAAAATAAGTCGCATATGCTAGGTTCTCAATGCCGCGCGATTAGTTTTCAACCCCACAAATGACAATTCGTAGCTCGACTGAAAGTTGTGGTAATTCTTTAACGATTCTCGACATGTTTGGAATTGTACCCTTAATCTTTGACTTATTCCACAAGAGAAAACGAATCGCACCTAGCATATCGCACCTAGCATTTGTCTCGTCTTAGATCTATCCAGATCAACACAATTTTCACGATTCGATGCAATCCGCCACATTTTGGTACAAAATATTCGATCTCATGCGATCATCCCAATTGACAATGAATCATATTGAACGTGGACAATATTTAATAGGATGATCACGATTCATTAATTAGACTCATTTATGAGTCGTGATGGTTGGAACCTAGCATTTATTTGTACATGTATGGGTTGGACACCATTTACCGTTACCGATTTACAAACATTAAATTTGTCAGAAACAATCATGTACACACGATACTGCGTTAACAAGAAGCGCAATGCAAGTCCTAAGATTATGTGCGTATTTCCATAAGGTTTATGAAATAACTGTGCTTTTAAGACAGCCCAAAATACATTCATCATCACTGGTTAGCCAGACCCCTGTCACGTATGCCTACAGACCGAATATACCATACCTTATCCTATATTATCTCTGTCGATCAATGAGCACTACGTTAATTGTAATTATTGTTAATGTATAATATGATTAAATGGACACTGTAATTGTCCAATAATACATCGCTTGACCAATCAACATAACAAATTTAGTTGTTACAAAACTTTATCAAAATGACCTCATTTCCTAAATAGATATTTAGATATTTATTTATTTCGTACTACAGAGAATCACAGTACAATCATATAAATAGAATACAAATATAACAATTAGGATAAATAAATAAATACGTAAATAATTCTTTTTAACATTATGTACAATATTAGCAGATGATAACACAAAGAATATTGAAAAATTTAATATATTAATCATATTAATATATATTTACATAGCCATTAGAGTGTACGTTATAATGATAGGATCTGATCCCTAAGCTTTATTTATAAAAGTTGCGAGATTTTTAATAGCTATTTCTGAATCAGATTGGAATAAATCTTTTAGTTTATAAGAGTTGGATATTGATGATAATATCTAGGTAAATGGTTAATTCTAACATCATGTAGAACAGGACACTCTAAAACAAAATGGTATTCATTTTCTATTGAATTTAGGTTACAAATGGGACATACACGGAGCTTTCTTTCGATCCCTTGACGTCGACCCTTTTCAATAAGTAGTTGATGTGTTGAACATCTGAGGTTAGCTAATGCGAAGAGTTGGTTATGGGTTTAATTGCAGTTGAGGTACATGTCGCATGCAAGCTCAGATTTGATGGAACAATGAAATTCACATTAGGGGGGATCATTGATTGCAGCAGACCATTTTTGAAAATCAATATCCTGAAGCCTCGTGCGGAAAAGACCACACCTAAATACTATTTACCGATTGCATAAGGACCCCTTTGTAATATCATTTTCTTTATGTGACAATATACTACCTTTTTTAAATACTACAATATTTGACTTATCTAAATTGACTTTCATACCCCAGTTATCACAATAGTCTTCTAAATTGTTCAATCTGTTTTGCAGACCACCAATTGTATCGGCCACAAGAGTTAGATCATCTGCAAATAATAGGAGAAGCACTTCTTCGATGTTTTGATCGATGAATATTCCAGTTCCACCACTACGTTATATTAATGAATGCAAGTTCGTTGATATAGAAACCGAATAGCCATGGGCTGAGAATACAGCCTTGTCCTACACCTGCATTGCAACTGAATATATCTGACATACAATTACCTATCTTAATTTTAGAAAACACAGATCTATATATATCTTGCAAAATATCATTCATTGGACCTTGAATATTATGTTTAATTAACAAATAGAAAAGTTTATGACGTGGCAAAAAATCGAACGCTGATTCGAAGTCTACAAAGGCACAATACAGTACACCACCTTTGTTCTTTGAAATGTATTTCTCAATTAAGGAGTTAAGAAGAAACATGTTATCCGTTGTGGAATATCCCTTCCGGAACCCCGCCTGCCCTTCCACTAAAACTGAATTTAAGTTTGACCAATCTGTAAGACGCTTATTTAGTATTGAAGCAAAAATTTTGCTCATAATATTTAATAGAGAACTGCCCCTATAATTGCCTGGCAGGTTTGACCCCCCTTTTCGTGTATGGGGATTATGATAATAGTTCTCCGTGTATCTGGAAATTTACCACTGAAAAATATAGTATTAAACAGTTTACATAGGAAGGGAAGTAAATCATGTTTAGACGCTTTAAAAAATTCAGATGGGATACCATCACCTCCAGTTGCCTTGCCTGTTTTAAGCTTAGAAATGGCACTATCAATTTCTTCCACACTAATTTCGTATTATCTCTCTCCCATCCCAATGCAATTTCAACATTATCCTGGACAGGATTTAACAGCGCTTCGAAGTGTTCTATCCAATCCGTTTCACTTATATCAGGCATTGTTGAATTCTTTGATGCAAATTAATGGTTTGACTTTTGCCCAGAATTGGTTCTGTGTTTTAGGATCACATAATTTTGTTAATTCGCAAAACTGTTCTTGGTAGCACAATTTCTTTTCTGCGCATTTTGATTCAAATGTTATGCATCAAGATATCTTTTAAGATTGTTTTTGAGTTCAATGCTCTATAGGCATTAAGTAACCGACATTTAGATTAGATCGTTTTAGAGATTCTTTAATTCTTTATCAAACCATGGTTGTAAAGTATGATTCACACTATTTATATATCCTGATGAATACATATTTGAATCTCGACCTACACTTTGAAACAGTTTCACAAGGGAATTAATAGCAGATTCAATATTGATATCTATTTGACACTCAATAAACGTCAGTTCTTGTTTGAATAGGTTATCACTTATTAACTCCTTAAATTTATCACAGTTTTGATTTTTCCAAACAATCTTGTTGATAGGTCCAGACGTTTGACCGTTTTTACCCATATTGTTGTTAGTATGTGAAAGTTCCATTGAGATGGTAATTGGGAAGTGCTTTGTCATGTCGTATTCAGCTACCTTAAAGTCAGAAATTTTTAGGAAATGTTCTTTTTGATGTTATGAAATAATCTATTGTACTTGCACCACAGTCGCTCACATATGTATAATCATCAATAGGATTATTATTCGGTAGTCGGCCATTGACGATAAGATAATCATGCTCGCAGCATATGTCTAATAGTTTTGATCCAAATGTGTTGCGTTTGGTATCTTTATTTTTTCTGGGTGGGGGGAGATAAGAGTCCAACGAATAAATATCTGTAAAGTTTTTCTAAGAAGGGATAAATGTGTTCGAGTCATTTGGTATGTAATCAAGGAAATCAGAAGTTCTCGCGTTTAGGTCCCCCATAACGTCGTTTTCTTTGTCGTTATAGAATACAGACCCCTCTGGGGGAATGTAGAATGCGCCAATAGTAAGGTTGTGGTTTTCACCAATTTTTGATAATTCAACCTGCAGCCATATTGATTCTTCATAACCCTTATCAGTGAAAATTCTACTCATGTATTTCGATAACCATTTCTTCAATAGAACTATGACACCTCCAGAAGCCTTTTCATACCCATAAACTCGTGGGCTTTCATATACATAATGACTAGGGAAAGTTGTTTGAAATTTTCATTGTGTACCTTCTGGAAGGTTTCTATAAACGCCACAACGTCGTAGTCATTTACAATAGATATTATTTCATTTGGGTATTTTTGTAGCTTGCTATTCAAGCCTTCAATATTCCAGGATAATAAGTGTAAATTGTTTTTGGAATTTAGGAATTTGTGTTCATGTTCAAAGTGTGTATTTTTCGGTTGCTATTTATCTTTAGTTAACGGTATGAGCGATGATGAGTTTAAGTTATACGTGAATGGTTTACTCTCTATAATAAGTTTATCTCCACTCAAGCGAGCTTTCTTTTTGTTCTGTTTGAGAAATGGGACCAGCGCCTTTCTGATTAATCGAACTCTTTCTGTAAAATCTTCAGATACAAAATATTTTGATTTGTCAAGCTCTTTTTTACAATTCCGCAAGACATTGTCCCTATCTCTCAGTTTGTTTAATACCACTAAGATTGGTCTGGGTTTATCCCGTGAGTTTATGTTTCTACCAAGTCTGAAAATTCGGTCAAAATCGATCATACTGATTTCACTAGATTCAATCTTGACCTCATTTGTGAGCAGATTTCTTAGCGTTTTCACAATCGTCTTTTCAAAACCTTCTTTCTCTACTAAACCATGAAAAATTAAATTATTTTGTCTGTTCTTATTTTCGATCTGGTCTAGTCTCAAATTCAGTTTGATATTTTCTGTTTTTAATAATTCGATTTCGTTTTTTATCACTGAAACCTCTTCTTTTATATTCAGTTCCTTAACTTCAGTTTTTAAATTGGCTATATCAGACTTCAAGGATTTAAACATGGCCACTAAGTCATTTTCGCAACTTTCCTTTGAAGGAAAAACAACCTCACCGGACTTATTTTAAACACCTTGCCTCGAATTTGTTGGACCTGGGTTCGACTCTATATCGCCACATAATATCAACATAGTGGATAAAACAATTAGGGCAGAGAGAGTAAGATTATTCAGTTTCAGTTTTTCAATCGGAGATTTTATAGAGATAAGTTTGTGGTGGTACATACACATTCTCCATGAAGATATATCACTTCCCATTTTATGAACTTTAAAGTCTTCGAAGTTATCCTATCAAAAACTATTAGCCAGTCACTTTCATGCTTGATTGAACGCTGGATCTCGAAATATACACGTCTTTACTCTACCGGCTTAACTCTACTCAACTCTAGTGTGTTTTTCTTGTATTATTATCAAAATTATCGCACTTCCCTTTACTTAATGACTAAAATAGCTTACATAAATTTACCGTTTTCCGTTGTTTGCTTTGGTAAAAAAGAAGTCACAATTCTGTTTAAAGAAGGTGTAATGAGAAATGCTTATGCTTAGTTTGGTATAACCAATGATTTAGGAATATATTGTAGCGACGACACAATCAAGTTCACATAATCCGTCAATGATTCTTATTATTCGCCCTGGTTGGAGTTTTTCGGTTTGTTTTAAGTCTCAAAATTATGAGCTATTTTCCATATCGATTTTTTTACCTGCCTGACTCGTTATATTTATGCACCTGGAATAACAGAATTGAGATTGACTATCTACTTCATGGCGGCAACAGGATCAAAAGGAAGTTTAACCGGATACCGACGGAGAAGACTTTTAGATAGGCCTATAGGCTAGCCTACAATTCCGTGTTGAGATTCATCGACTTACCGCTCTTGCGTGACCCCACTAATCAATCAACTAATTAAAATGATCTTCGCCTTAAAACATGATTATAAGGCCATCAAAGTCATCCATGGCCCTATTCTAGTGTTAATAAGTAGGCTTAATAACAGAGGGCGATTATAATATTTATACCCTAGCAACCCGGACAAGATGTCAGACTCCATGAAAGAAAGAACTATATTTTACAAGGATAACAACTTAAGTTCCCAAGCAAATGACGACATGACGTTAAGAACTAACGCTCTAACCGCTGTTCGATAGAACCTCACATTGTGCTTAAAGAGTCCATCATCAGACCTCCCAATCACTTCTTCCATGGGGATCGATTTTCACAAATAATTCATTGTAGACTGCGGAACGGCATGAGCGAACTAAATTTCCACAAATTCACTCGTCACATATCAGATGACCCTTGTTGTGCATGTCATCATCAGCTGGAAAACGCAGATCATTATCTACTTTACTGTCCACTTTACCAACGTGAAAGACAAAAAACACTCCTTAAACTTCCTTCAAACTATCTGGACCCAAATCTACTATTGAATGGCTCACCGTATCTTAGTTGTGAAGAAAACGAGTGTATCTTGGATAAGGTCCATGAATATATCCGATTGACTCGTCGATTTGTCCACTCCTAGACGTGTGCGTGTAAATCACGAAACGCATTTACTTATTTACCTAACTACCTTATACACCTATCAACTTTTATGCCCTTAGTGTTATGAGCCTCTTTTCTTAAAATGTTACCCAATTCACACTTATCCTCATACTCATAGTATCTCCAACTTGTCGTAATGCCAACTCACAATGGTGATTACAGTACCTTCACTTACCCCTGCATTAGAGTGAAATTACCATTTTATGCTGATATTCATAGAGTAAAAATTTCAATTTGTTGCTTACAGTATTACAATCTACTTGCAATGCTCACTGGGTTATGAAGTAACTTCGCCTATGGTGTCACCCACTTACCCCTTCGCCTATGGTGTCACCCACTTAACCCTTCGCCTATGGTGTCACCCACTTACCCCTTCGTCCATGGTGTTACATGCTTACCGTGCTCTTAGACTGTTACTGTTACCTAATCAATCTGCTATAAACTTACCTTGGCGTCCTTGAGGTTACAAAAATTTTATTGTCATGCACGAAATGCTAATGAGGATATTGTTGCCCACAGTGCTATAAATTCACTTTAATACCCATAGCGCTACCCATCCTATCCTGCCTTTGTTATACACTCATATACTTGTCTAAGCTATCATTACAAAATTGTACATTTTTGACTTCACCTTTCTAAGGAAACAGCGAAATTAGTTACTGTGTCACTAGGTTTCAAACATTTCACTTTATGTTCTTTGCATGAGCACAGCATCCGGTCGATCGGGCGACCTGGCTGGAACTTTGGCGGCCATTGAGGTGATCGATGAGCACTCATTTGCTAAATTTCTATTATTCCTATCCCAACTTTCTACACCTACTGTCTTCTGTTTCTATATTTAATGTTTGTAAATATATATATATATATACCTATATTTAGTATGTCTTGTTTAGTGGTAACGGATTAATATAAGCTGCGGCTTGTTTCTGAAACCAACTTTAATTAATGTATATGTTCATTTTAATTATGAAATTATGAAAATAAATATTGTTTAAACTAACCTCACATTGTTCTGGTGAGCCTGTACAATTTATTATAGAAATTCAGAATTTTAATTTAAAGGCAAGTGATTTTACAAAAAAAGCATTGCATACATTTCAATCAAACACTATATAATATGTATAAACTGTCAAATTTAGGACATTATTTGTTCTAGCTTCATATTTGACCCATTGGGTCAAAGTAATTTTAGGATAAAATAATTTGATTAGAACAAACAGCCAGTTGACGTATACTGTTTTTGCATGGGAGTAAAAAACGTCATGGATATGCTTAAAAAAAATGAAAAATGACAATGACCCCGAAAGCGATGATGGTGATGATAATTATGATGATACTCCGGGCCAAGCTTATACAGACTAACTCCAATGACGACAGCAACAATGATATATTATCTTTTAGTGACGATAACGATAAACCACCTTCTACAATTGTCACACCAGGGAGTTAAAAGAAACAGCCTGCAAAAATATATAGATGGATGAAGAAAGATTTTTGTCCTCGAATCCTCTCCTTTATTGGTCCTCCATTGCCTAGCCTTACCCTTATCTTGGCATGAATCGATCCCTCTTAAAAAATTACAGTACAATAGACGTCAATGTATCGAAATGAAAACCATCATTATCAGAGACAAGAAAAAAACAAAACCAACAACAAATATTTTTGCATCATAATAAGAAAAAAAAAAAAAAAAAACTGGCATAACCGCAGTAGTTGTAGCAATCAACCACAATCGTCAATCTGGATCGTCACAAACGTCTGCAACTTTGATAGAATGTTCTATTAACTCTTAAAATTCTTCATCATATCAATGCTGTTTTGAAAACAATCAGATGTCTCTCTTAGTCTTTAGTCTTTCGTAAAGGTTTCTCACTTGAATGAATTCATTCACCCTGCACTTAAAAATACCCTCAAAATTTCGCCTGTAGAAAAGTTTAAAAAAAACGGGAAGCAAGTATTCTTGTGGCTCTGAAAAATCATTATAATTCCATGGTAAAAATTAAAACAGACTTGGTTTAAACAATATCAATTTGAATATACAGAATTTATAATAGTCAATACGGAAACAAGCTTGGAGCTTATTCTAATCTACCTCGACTATAATATAATTACATAAATAAAAATGGACCAATAAATGAATGAATACATAAATAAATGAATAAATAAATAAATAAATGAATACTAGTTAATGAATAAATGAATAAATGAATAGAATAAATGAATAAATAAAATAGTAAGTCAATCAGTGGTATGGCGGTCGTTATAAACAAGTTAAAATAAAGATAACAGTCAATATGTGTGAGGTATATATCACGTATGGTGTCAAAACGTTTGGTTGAAGAAATGAAATTATGTACAGTTTGGAATATATTAACGTTAAATTGGAAGGTTAGAGAGGGGGTGCCATGTAGGAGAGTTGATATAGACTTGTGATGTTGAGGTAGAAGGTCAATTTTTGATGAACGATGAGAAGAAAAGTTTCTACAGAAAAGAAGGAAATGTTCGCTGTCTTCAAATAAAAGACCACATGAGCAGGATTGATAATCAGAAATGTGCATTAAGAATTTATGAGAGATGATTTGGAATGTCGTAATCTGGTATGGACGATCTGGAGGGAGCGTCCACCAAAGTAAAAATATGAAGGAACGTCTGATATTGGGTATAATAATTATATAGATATTTTGTTTTTGAAAATACTTAAGGAGGTAGAGTTACGTATGGAAGATGATAGACTGTTCCAGGACAATACAGAAGAAGGAAAAAATGATGATTTATAGGATTCTGTCTTACAAGATATGATACGAAGCTGATCTAAATTTCTAACGGAATATGGATTTAAAAAAGACGTTTCTGGTGGAACCAGAATACTCAGATATTGAGGTGTTGACCTTTTAGCCATCTTGTAAAATAAAACTAATTTATGAAAAGAACTGCGGTCATGCAAAGTGGTGAACCCGGATTCTCTGTATAAAACTATATGAGAAGTACCACGAACGAGACCTGTAATTGTGCGTATTGCATCTAAAAGTAACTTTTCAAGCTTGCTAGAATCGAATTGAGAACAGTTTGACCACAGTACGTCTTCGTAATCAAAAATGGGTAAAATAAATTGTTTGTATAGAGTTTCTAGTCATTTCCTTGAGAGTCTATATTTGAGGCTTCGAAGACAATCATTTTGGAAGATTTCGACTCAATATACTTTATGTGCGCAGTCCAAGAACAATCTTTATTAAAAATAACTCCCAAATGTTTGTGAGAATCAGAGTCAGTTAAAATAGTTCCATTTAAATTAAGGGCAAAACAGAAGGGGCTATCTTTCTCGAAAAAGTTATACATGTTGTTTTGTCGGGATTAAAAGTCACTTTCCATTTTCTTGATCAATCAAAAATAGTTTGAATATCTTCATTGAGCGTTTGACAGCACTTCGCTTTATCTTCAATACTAAGATAAAGCGAGGTGTCATCAGCGAATAGGCGTATAGTAGAGTTTATATGTTCTGTAATATCATTTATAAAAACCAGAAAAAGAAGGGGCCCAAGCACAGCGTCCAATTGCCTACTATTTGACCCTTTAAACCTACTGCTTGATTTCTCTCTGTAAGATAATTCTCTAAAAGAGCTAAAAGTTTACCACGGATTCCTACTGAGTTAAGTTTATGTGACAGGGCCTTTAGCCCAATTTTATCAAAGGCACGACTTACATCAAATAAAACCATTTTCGTTTCTATGCCATTGTCTAGGTTTCTTAATACGTCATCATAAATGGAAATTAACTGGTAAGTAGTTGAGTCTTTTGGAATGAACCCAGATTGGTATTTAGTTAGAATATTATTATGTGTAAGGAAACTAAAAATGCGTTTATAAATAAGTTTTCGAAAGCCTTTCCAATACAACTTATTAAGGAAATCGGTCGATAATTAGAACACATAGTCTTTCTTATGTAGAGGTGTGACATTGGCGTTCTTCCAAATATCTGGGAACACCCCATATTCTTCGCAGAGATTGAAAAGTTTTGACAATGGATTTGATAATGTTTTAAAACAAAATTTTATTGTTGATAAAATCGGGACCATTAGCCTTATTAGAATTAAGGTTATTTAAAATATTTTGAACGTCAAAAGGAGTATAAATATATTGATCTATCTCTTTGTCACTATAAATAAGGGGAGGTAATTCGTCGTCATCGTCATCTACATGGGCTTGATTAGTGAAAAAGGTGTTAAAAATATCAACTTTGTCATGATCAGAATCAATAATTGTGTCATTATAAATTAGAGGGAATGATTCCTTATACAAGTATTACTTTGTTACCAAAAACAGACTTGATTAATTCACATTTTTTCACGGACGTACAAATTGATTCCAACTCATCTAAAGCTTTGAATTGGGCTAGAAAAGTTTATCAATCTCGTTTATAACAAATGAATACCGCTTCAGATGAGTGTAGGCATTGTAGAATTGGTAGAATTATCCCTTCCTCCAACTGTCAATCCAACCATCTCCAACAGGTTGAATTTGGACAACAGTCCTCCGGAGAATAAAAATGAAAACAACCTTACTCATAAAACTGCTTCCCATCCTCTTTTGAAACTCCATCAAAATGAAAGAATCTTTACCGACTTCACCTCCCGACTCTGATTATTTCTAATGAAGAGTCTACGTCATCAACTTCTTGAAAATCATTAACCTTTGATTGGCCTCTTGCTCAATCTCCATCTTCTCAATCGTCATAACCATCTACTTCTTCCTCCGCCAATAGCCACATATTACCAAATACTTCTACCAAACCTCACGTTCATAACCGCCAAAGTGATAAGTCAAACTTCAGTCTTCTCAAACCTACGAAACCAATCCTAATCCTTGCTTCTTCAAATTTAGGCCGTATACCAAATGGTACTTCAAAAACCCAGATTGAAAGCTGTCCGGTTCCCAGAATATGCTACAGCAAAACTACAGCCAAGAATGTTCTTTTCTCATTGGATGTCACATTTAAACTAGATGTTGGGGTGGACCGATTTTAGATAACTGTAGTACAGTAGTAAACTTAACAGACTCCTTTGGAAACTTGTTTATTTGACAAAGACCTCAAGTTTATACCCACGGTAGTACCTTCATCTCTTGACCAAGTTTCGGATTCGACATTGAAATTTCAAGGTCACTTAAATTGGTGTAATTGATCTAATATACTATATCAAAATTATCTGAACCAATTTACTGCTACTAATTACAAAAATCTTTGTGATGAATTTTTTTGACCTCAATTCGGTTACCCGAATCCCAAGTTACCAAAGCAGTGACTACGTTCCTTGTGACCAAAATACTGTGTACTCTATTGCACAAAATGTATTCTTACAAGGTTAATATAGGGCAATATAATAGTTAATGCATGCATTTTGAAATTGATAAATAGAGATTTAAATTGCATTTTAAAATATATTTTAATCCCTTTCATTCCAATGATTTAATTGCTCATTAACAAATGGCATACAATAACAAATACATGAATAAGAAAACAACATTTACAAAATCAATGGAATGTAATTAAAAGTAACCTTATAATAAGATATACCACAATAACACCAAAAAAAAAATGTTTGCAAAAAAAAAATCCGATTGAAAAATAACCAATGCCTCATGTTAAATTTACGAAAATAAATAAATCCGATCTTGAATAGAGTTTTCTCTGAATATTTTTCAAGATGAGTATTCAGAAATAACATAAAAATGAGACAAAAAATTGAAACAAAAACAAAAACTGCATTCAAGTAGTTAAATAACGACAATTTGGCATTAAGATGTGTAATTGTAATGATTTGTGTTAAACATATTTGATAAAAATTTATATTTTGATTTGATAGTGATTTTATATTGGCAGTATTGAAATGTTTGATTATCAAAAACCTTGTAACTCTAAAAGAAATGGCAAGAAACGTTAAGATTAAGCAGGAAAGGTACATAGAATTTGTTTAAATAAGTTCAGAAGTTTTCTTACACCTATCAAAACAAATAACAAACTTGAAATATTTACCTAATCAATTCTTCAATGGCATAATAGAAGTATAGAGAAAAGGTAAATGTTTAAAACAGTTTTGGCGTCTAAAGATTGTCGGAAATTACGTTTTGGGCAAATTGCAATCCTCACAATGCTCAAATTTAGGAATGCCCTGTGGTAGACTATGGCCGCGACCCCTAACATTTTTAATGATGGTTTCAACAACCCCTTCTTTTTCTCTCATAGAAATCAAATTGACATCCTCTGTATAAAGACATTCTATGTGACAGGCTTTTGTGACCCGATATCCGATCTTAGGATCATAATATAAAAATTTGTTAGAATCAATATTCAGTTTGGGTAGTCGTGGTCTGCAGTACAAATCTTCAACACTTCCTGGCTTGGTTAATACTAGTGTTACATAATGTGGACGTTTGGGCGCTTGGCAGTAAAAATCCGCAAAGTATATGTTGAGATTTGGTAAAAGATGTTGAGGGGGAATCATCAGACGATAATCACCGAAATAACTAAAGTTAGGAGGCATTTTTGTTCTCTTACAAGCCGAGGCACTAAAAAAAAGGCCATGGATTTGGTTATTTATACTTGATGATTGATCCCCATTATTGTCCTTGATATATTTTGCCATAATGCCAGTTTTCTGAGCTTCTTGGATGGTTTCATGTCTTGTCGGTTTGTTTCGATACAAATATGGTACTGGCATCGATTTGGTTGTTCTTCTATTACTCAATCGTTTGGCTCTGAATTTTTCAGCCAAATTAAAGAGTTCACCTACTTCTGATTTAGTGGCATCTAAACGACGAAAAAGAAAATGTAAATTCAACATGTCACTGTTGATAACGAGAGGGTACATGTATATATAAAACATTTTCATGAAGGCAGGTCACTCAGAAGTCTTTCATGAAATGAGATCATGATTATAACCTCCTGATTTTTTACAACTGGTGTCACACATACATATAATTGGAAGGCTTTTTGTATCGTTAATGTTTTATCTCGAATTCTGAAAATAATAAAACTAGAATTCAAACATTCCTAACATAACTGACTGAAATTTTTTTTTAAATGTGTAGAATAAACACTGTTGATTAAATGAGAACATAAATAGTTATGACGATTTCAAATTGGAACACTAAATTTACCACTCATTCCGTTACAATCAGACGTTTAATTCTTTATAGACTTATCTTTTCTATAATGTAAGTATACTAAATTTGATCCACTATTTCAATTAGTACTTACGTGTCATAAAAGAGAGGCATTTAGAAGCTGATTTGACCATGTACTTGCCGACCATGGTAGACGCTTCTTTAACATTGAATATTTTATACTGGAATTTACATCTTGATTTTAAGTTCCATGGACAGGTTATTACATCTGACATATCGTGTTCCATTATTCTAATATATTCTAATCCATTATCAGTTTGAATAATATGGATGTAACTTGGGCTCTCAGTTTTTTCAGAACAAAGGAACTCGATAGTTGACACTTGACTCCCAGTATAATTCGGAACTTTTTGTCGAATTTCAACATCGATATCGGCAATATCCATCTACAAACATTCAATAATGAGAAAAAAAATCATCAAAATTTGAAAATGAGTTAAACTAATACTTTCTAATAAAGGTAGCATCACAACGCATTATATACTAACTTATTTAAAAGAAAGCACTTAAATGTCTTATTAATCACATTGTCTTCAGTGAAAATTGTTAAGAATAATATAGATATTGCATTTACATAAGCGGTATAGTATTCAGATTTCACAAAAGATGTTATTCACTTCGATGAGGACCTACTACTATTTAAACTGAATGAGTTTTCAAGCAATGATTTGAAGTGTACTTCAAAGTGGTACTTATTGTTTTGTTAGCAATTAAAACTTACAGCCTGGAAATATATTCCGATTTTGGCGTTTATTTTGCTTAAATACGCAAGCATACAGTCTTCGAACAAAACATAACTATTTTAAACGGTTTACCACTTTACGTAAACGTTTGGTATCAGTTTAGCATTCTTTAAATGAATGGCAAGATAATTTTGGTTAAAAATCGTTAAAGGGATAATAGGCGTTAGAACGAACATAAAATTTTTAGTTCACTCAAATTTGGACAATAACAGTATATATCCATCAGTGGACTTACCTGGTGTCATACCTTTACATCAAAATCCCTTTAAAATCCGATAAATCCCCAAAATAAAGTAGTTAATCATAAAACGCTTGAGCCATCCATCAAGCGATTTTCAAATCGCGTAAATATAAAGGGAAGTAACTCTAACATGTGAGTTTTCACGCGTCCTTGACCCCTACTGTTGAATTCCACAATGATGTTTTAGCGTTGATTAACCAGACGCTTTTTTTCTCAAACTGAATGGAATCGTCACTGGCTCACTTTTTTTTCAAATTCCGAATATATTTTTATTGTGGCTTTTTAAAATTTGGTAAAGTGTGGGATGCATACTTATTTAACTAATAGTCAATATGAAACACAAATATAAGCCGTAGGACGAGTGTATTCTAACGCCTACTATCCCTTTAAATACGCTAGTTTACATTTCCATTAAATTTTATCTGTGCGGTCTTTCAATCTACTTACTTCATTGTCCTTTTAAGTGCAAATTGTAATATACCTGTTTATTATCAGGATGAAAGAAACTATTCGCCTGTGTATGATTATTCATACCAAGAATGCATATGGTATCATTATCATGTTTATGATGCAATGTTGTCTGGCAGCTTGCAACAACTTGATAATTCTCTGATTTAACACCATAAACAGTAACACAAAGAGTACCACTGGTATCTTCTATCAAGCTCCATTGATCGTTATAAACATGCAACAAATGGAATGTTCGTTCTTTCTTGTTTTTGTTGTAGACTGACACAATTACCAGGTCATCGGTTACTAAAGACTGATGTAATATAATATTTATTTCCTTTTGGCCAATATGAAGATTCTGAAAAATATTGAAATAATACATAATATTTGAATGATGCGCGTATATCAGACGAAATAATTGAGATTTTGAGCTATTTCAAGCGATTCGAGACAAGGCACATCGTGATAATATTTTGCCGCTGAATCGTAAAATTTACCTGTACAATCAACATAGGGCTTCATTAAGGGAGTGGATATTCGCCACCCGGGTGGCAAATAGCTTAGAGCGATACATTTGGCTATTCGCCACCCGAGTGGCAGAAAAAATCTCTATATATTCATGAAATAGCATCATATCAAAAATACGGGTGGCGAATAATTGTTTGCCACCCGGGTGGCGAATATCCTCGGCCCTTCATTACTGTGATACGTCTGACACTCCAAACCTTTTCAAGTCATACAAAATATATTCAAGTGTGCCTAAACAGCTTCCGTAAGCATCCATTTATCTCAAAAGCAGACCGAGTATCACATTCACTTATTTTGTTGTTTGAAACAAAACATCTTAAATGCTTTATAGCCTATAATATATTCGATAAGGGTTCTATTAGTTCACGAACGATGTTTGGTGATGTGGTAAAGGGGCGCAACTACTAAATGAGCCTTTGAATTCAAGACCACTACACATTTTTCAAGCCATATTTTCACAGGATTAGAAGGTGCGTTTGTCCGATTTAAGCATGGGTGTAGCGTAGGGGAGAGGGTGAGGGTGTGTGTGTGTGGGTGTGTGTGTGTGAAAGGGGGGGGGGCGGTTACCATGCTTAAGGCTCGTTTAATAGAAGACAAAATGGTCACATGTGAATCCCTAGAATGATAGAAGAGAATAGAAAGATGAATTATAACCGCATCGTCCCTTTGGCTTTTTGGCCGGTCATTCTCATGGAGATGATGATTATACTCTTAACATTAAAACATTTTGTAATCTTACCTTAGACTTAGATGATGGTTTGAGGCGAAGATTATTCAAACTTGCAATCAAGGAATCAGTCATTTTACCGACCTGAACGATTTAAACTAAATAAGGAGTTATTTTACCCCCTTGCTTGCAGTCACAATGATAAAGTGTCTTGCTCCCGTTAAGTCGCGATTTTATCTACGTTTCTTAGTCAGTTTCTGTATCTTATCATCGTATTTTTCACTTTATTCCTTCATTTTATCCATATCAAGACTTCAAAATGAAAATGAAAGTATAAATTCAAAGAAAAGGGGTTATTCCTAGAACTATGACGTAATAAATGTCTATTTTTAACTTGTTGGGTCGATAGAAAAGATTATTATTGTATCATTAATGACGGTGTGCAATATAACTACATTATTCAAAGATATAATAAGTTGTGAAACAATGCTACAATGTGAAACAAGAAACGTAATACAAATTATTACAATTTTATACGACATCATTTTTTTAATTTTGAATTAAAAAAAACTGGAATATTATAATCCAAAAACTGGAGTATCATTCAAAAAATTGTATTTCTCCCAGGTGATAATTTAATAATTTTTAATTCAGAACTGGAATTTTCGCCCAGGTGATAATTCTAAAATTTTGTATTAAAAACATGAATGCTAGCCGTCGTCTGGGCCATAGTACATTATCATTATGTTTCAAATATCAACATAAACAGACCAGAAACCTATTCTAGAAATCTTTAAAAAACTGAAAACAGCTTCAGCTATAATAGAAAAATGGAGGCTATACCTGATGATTATAACTTAACATACAAACTAGAAAAAGATGAGAATAATCCTGCGGATTACCTTTAGTTTCATCAAGATATTGCCCTGAGAAGTCAATTTATGAAGAATACATCAACTATGTACCTATGTAACTATGTACCTGGCAGACAGACTCTAGATGAAGTAAATACAGACACATTTCAAGATACTACTCTACAAAAATTAATAGATGCCCTTCAAACCCAACTGTAGTTTGAACCTTCTTTAAATGAGTACGCTAAAATCAAAGATGAATTAATTAACCTATGGAAACGGTGTAGTCCTCACATCCAACAGACTAATTTTCCTCTTCTCTCTTCATCAAATGCAGTTGATTTGGCACACAATGGCCACCAGGGGGTTCTTAAGAGAAAAGGCCAGGTATGACAAAATGGTTGAAGATAGCTTGACCAGGCAAGATAACATACGCCCACTGACAGCATTGAATTTGAATAATAAATTGACCAATAACTGAAAAAACAGTCATTGAATATTTTTTCAATGCCATAAATCGCACCAAATTTCATCAAAATGCTTTGAAACCTACAGCTTCTATAACCCAAAATACCATTTTGAAGTCAAGGGCAAAAAATAAAAAAAACTATCTTATCTATTTCAATACTCATACCAAGTTTCATCAAACCCCCTTGAAAATTGTAGGTTTTATTGCATCAACAATAACATTTTGACAAGATTTTACTAAGTCAAGAGCCATAACTAAAAAACTGTTCATCGAAAAATTGTCAAATTCAAAATTGACCGCCATCTTATCAATTCCAATGCTCATACCAAGTTTCATTAAAATCCATTGAAAATAGTAGCTTCTATTGCATCAACAATAAATTTTGATGAAATGTAACTAAGTCAAGGGCTATAACTAAAGAACCGTTCATCGAAAAATATTCAAATTCAAACTTGACCGCCGTCTTATCAATTCCAATGCTCACACCAAGTTTCATTAAAATCCATACAAAATTGTAGATTCTATAGTGTCTACAACAAATGTTGGCGCACCGGACCGACAGACCGACGGACAGAGGCGACAATAATATACGTCCACATATTCATATGGGCGTATAAAAATGAAGTTAAATCTTGTATCCCTTTTTAATTGTCCACAAACCACAAACATGGCAGAGAAAAGAGAACTCTCGTAATGACTGAATTGCCTGCAGGTCCATAAAACATTTATCTATTGATTTTACTGGTCCATTTTCAAATGGTGATTATATAATGGTAGTACTGGATGTATATAGTCGTTTTCTTGAGGTAGAAAGTAAATCATCCACTGCAGCTCAACCAGTCATTCTCCGCCATATTCTCAAGACAATGAATTCCAAACGACTGATAATGGTCCGCCATTTAATGGTAATGAATTCAAATTTGCAGAACATTTTGATTTCCGTCATAGAAAAGCGATGCCTTTGAGGCCATGAATCAATGGTGAATCTGAGCGCTTAATGTCTACACTCAGTTAATCAGCACTGTCGCACAAAGAGTAGGCTAACGCCGCTGTCCTGGCAAAATTGCTCTCATGACACAATGTATGGCGTTGCCCGTCTTCGTCAGCCCATAGGGTAAAACTGCATCCATTTCAGTTTTTTTTTTATTTTATACAGAATCAGTAAAATTTCTACTGTTGATAATTGTATGATATGAAGAGAGTTAAAAAAAATTGTGTCAGATGGGAAATAACTCTACAATTGGTAAGACAATTTATTAACAATTACTGGCAGTTTGTGTGAGACAGAATATGGTGATACAATGTGGTGGTCTACTTACATTTAGACTATCTAAATATTTACAAGGACAAGATATATTGAATTTTTGTTCAGATAATAAGCATTAGCCACGCTCTCGTGTGAAATATTGGAAAGTGTTCCACAAAATTTTTGAAAAAAGTTATAGTTTGATTTTTGTAATTTATAATAGACTTATATTTTAAATCACATAACTAGTGGTTTACCTAGGCTCAGACTCAATTCAACAGTCCTTACAACGATTTCCTTAAAATTGGATGAAAAATACCTTCTATTAATTATACTGCTTGTAAGACATAAACATAGGTATGTATAAAGAAGAACAACTATATTAATATTCTGATATTTATACTGTTTATAAGAAATATGTATGTATAAAGAAGAACAACTATATTAATATTCTGATATTTATACTGTTTATAAGAAATAGGTATGTATAAAGAAGCATGACTATATGAATAAGCTATAGGGCCTATGTATCATGAAGCACAACAATTTTTGATATTGAGCATGGTTGTGAAACGTTGAGTAAAATAGATATCAAAAATTATATATTTGTGATTCTATAACATATGTCTAGAAGAAAATGTCGAAAGACATAGGCGACGTTAACCTAACGTTTTCGCGTGGGGTTATACTTGATAAACTAAGGTCATAATATAACCATCATTTCAAATGCGGGTTTTTGTTTCCATGAATACATTACATGTGTGGGTGATATACTCAAACAACTAGAACAGCCTTTATCAAAATTATGTGACTTTTTTCCTGAATCTATTAAGAGACTATGATCCAAGGTTCTACAAATATTGAGCTAAAATATGCATTTGATATGAGCTAATAGTGATAAATAAATCAATAGTTATATGATATTCAAATTCAGCCAATGGAATTCTACTGTTCATGCGAACTTGCTGTCCATGTAACACTTTTAAAAACCAGAATAGTTTAAAATAGTCCGATCATGTAATAAAAAATACAACTTTAATGTCGTGATCGTATAGAAGTTAGGGAGTATTTCAATGTTGTAAAATAAGATAAATATACACCCTGGACATTTGCCAACAAAACTAATATAGGATTGAACGATCTAAATAGGGTTTGTTCAGAGTTAGTATTAGTGAATGAAGTTACTGTTATGAAATATCTTATGAATTGCTATATTTCAATGTATTCATCAGCGTGCCCACAACGGATTATGATTAATTTAAAACGGCCTAGAATCCTTAAATTGATATGAAAACTAATTTCGGCCACAGTATGTCCTAAGAATAGTAATATATTATGAGTACTATAAACTGGTGTCAAATACAAACCTGTTTGCAACGACTTAAAAGAAAAACTAAACAGTCCTAAAGTTTAGGAGTTGTTTTATGTTATTGAAAAATCCCTTTCACAAACATTCATTTCTATTAAAATCTGAACAATCAATATGACTTTAAAGATGGGTGGGATCGGAAAATGAACGTTTCGTTAGAGCATTGATCTCAGAAACAATGGAAAATGTTTCATCTCAAAGTATAGTCAGTTTTACGGATGTCCACCGTGACCATCAGTAAATGCCAGGACACGCCTACGAACTGATGAGGGAGTGATAAAATGCCATTCTTTTAGGAGACATCATTCCAAGTAATGGACGTTGACTGGAAGGCACAGGGTGCCATCGATAGGATTCTTGTCCGATGAACATGCGGGCCATGGCAATACGTGATCAGTCCCGCTGTTACCAACGCCGATCTCGCCTGGCCCATATCGGTCTGTTTGTTCCGGTGTCGAGTCGTTAAGGGTGGTCTGCGGTGAGGATGACGTGCACGGATACCATACTGACATAGTCTCCACTCGTCTTCTACTCTTGGGCATGTCTGACGTCTGATCTGTCTAACGTAACCACTGTAGAGATGCGTGCGTAGCCCAGCGTTCTGGCGAAGTCGACGTGTGACGCTCCTAGTTGGGCCATTCCAACGTCCCTCCCTCTCTCGATGGCTGGGGAACGTGTCATATATTGTGTTCTTTTTGTTGCTGTGGTATCAAAGTGTTTGATCAGCCGTTTTATGCAGTTTGTATGCATGTGCAGCACATGCTCGAAAGGGAAATATCACGAAATTTCACGTTTTTCCCGGAAGTGATCAAGTGTTCTCGGTATTTTGGATCGACTATGTTGTATTTGAGATGTCTAATACGTATTGGTATGTTTTCATACTACATGTTATAAATTTCACTTAGTAAATATTTCGTTCACAAGCTTATTCCAATTCTGAAAATTAGGGAATTCGAAAGTTGTACGTCTTGTTGATCCTAAACTTTGACTAAATTTTTGGAAAGGTATAGATTCATTTCAGTTGAATATGTCAATGGCAATAGCTGGCCGATTATATAACATTTCCTACAGAAAATGAAATAGCAGAAATGGTTTTATACTAAACCAATGTGTCAACAATGAAATCTTGTTTGTTTAGTTTTTTTTTATTCTCCCAGATATACAAGTCAAGGGTGGAACAAATAATTTATTCAGAAATTGGGATAAACGGTCTGGATCTGTTTGATGGTTTTCTTCTGTTCTGATCTGAAATTAGAATAAAATAATGTTTCGCAAAATGGACGAGATCTATAGTACCTGTTATACGGATCGTTTTTAGTTTGCTATGAACAAGATTGTCATTTAAGTTATGATTATGCCACTATCATTTTCTGCTTACAGACATGAAGGAATTTCTCTTGAAGACTCTTATAATGATCTATGTTGCTTGCTTTATTACTGATTGTATTTAAGGGGATGACAAAGGGTGCTATGCCCGCATTATGGTGAATATCAGGACTTCCCTAGATTGACGGAATTTGGTAGTTTCAGCTTCAGGCATGTCGAATTATATGCGCTCAATTGGGGTAAGGGTGAGATTGAAATGATAAGAAACCGGCATGTCTTTTTCCAATTTAATCTGTGAGCATTAAAACGAGTGCGTAATTTGTTCTTTTTTTTCTTCGACTTGTTGTTTGGGACATTTTTTTCATGAAATTAAACATATTAAGGGACATGTTTGCACCTGCTTGACATATAAACCTGGAGGTACTATTTGTGCTAAAGTGGGGTTTTTATGTATACAAATCATTTAGAATATCCACGCTTTCAATTTTGAGAAAACAATCGTAAAGATCTTGTGCAAATTCGGCGAAATCGTAAAACTTGTGATTTAATTATACGAGAAAAGGTATGTTTGGATGAAATGAGATCTTTTACAAAAGTTGATGCGTGTCGGTTTCTTTAAAATATACTTAAATATGAAGTTTATTAGTCTCTGCTTTTGAATTTCCAGTTGTAGACAAGGGTAACGAGACAATCTATGCTTTTGTGGCTGACGACGGCCGTTAGTTTGATGGCTGAACCTAAAGTTTGTAGATATGTTTTACCATTAAATGTGAAATCATTGCGGCTAAGACAAACCTCTAAAAGCTGTAGAATTGCATCGTCGAGTCTGCTTGGATCCGGGTTCCTATTGAAAGCTTTGCGAACTGCCATTAGGTCAGTAGTGTTATCGATATTCGTGTACATAGAAGTTACGTCAATAGATATTGTACCACAAATAACAAAAATTCTGAGTTCTGATTGGTCGAAATACATGGGGTTTAATAGCAATTTGACATCAAGTCTTTGCAATTAGGCGTATAAATTTCAGCGAACTAGTTACAAATCTTGTTAATGTTAATGATAAAAAGGATGTCTTCTTTTTCATTCCATAGCGCACGCGCAGTTTGTTGTTATGTGCGTCATACTGCATCTAACGTCATAAAAACCGAATAACCCATGTCTAAATTATCCATAAAAAAAGAGTCCGGGAACAAAATCATCACAATTTGTGGTACAATTCCGATAAACGACTTTCTGTTTTAGATTTGGAGGGGGTTTATTCGATATTTAACCATGCTTGAATATACCATTAGAGACCCTCGACCGCAAGCGGTCTCGGGATCTAATGATTCAAGCATGATTAAGCTATAGTCTCACCAGGAAATTTCGCCCATTCTGTTTCTCAGCAAAAGTCAAACGCAGAAAAGCTCGGGCTGCATTAATGTCACGTAATTGGCCAAAATAGCCAATGCCCCGGGTTTTGAATTCCACAGAATAAGCTTCGTTTAGAAAGGGAAATTATATAACTTCTCTCAAGCTATTTTGACATATTTTGTCGAAGTCATTGGCAGACACTTTAAATGTTTCATCCGATATAATAATTACCAAGAGCAATAGCTTAAAAACTAATTATACTACATAATATATCATCTGATATTTCGATTTAAAATGAAGCTTAAATGATGCTCGCATGCATAGTTTTGTGTATAGTTTCTAAGGCAACATGTCGTTAAACTTGGACTTATCTGAGATTTTAGTCTAAATTGGATATATCTGCAGTATTTCTAGCGTTCACAAAGAAATGTAGAAAGAGAGAAGGACGGAGGTGACATAAATTAAAATACCTTCACATGCGGGTGTATAACAAAAGAGTTATATAATGCGGTACCGTTGAAGTATATACTGTACATAAAGTAACCTCCAGACTGTCATTCCATTTCCTTTTACAGAAAATAATATTTATAATAATGAACCGTAGTTATATCGGTAGGTAACTGAGTTAAGCAAATACAAAGTTAAATTGTTAGTCTGCATTGTATACTTGGTAGTTAAATTACGTTTCAATATCATTTTGGAAAAGTCAAGAATAATTAACATATATTTATGTCAGGGTTGATAAGAAAATGGTGTTATTCTGCTAAATAAATTTCTGGGGGAGGTAAATCATTCTAGATAAAAGGAAAATTTAAATATTAAAAAATTGAGGAACTAAAAATGGCAATGTCAAACTAAAAATGATTTAAATTACTTAGTCTTATTCTGTTTCGGTGAACTGTTCTTTTTATATCTCGTCATTTTCTAATCTGTCATCTTGTGTGATTAAGATATATCAGCCCACTGACTCCGCCCCTGAGTTTGCAATTAAGACAGCGTAAAGATATACACATGAAACTTTGACAAAAATACAAAGTCATGTAATCATAATTTCGAAGTTTGATGTCGAGTAAAGTAAATCATAAACAAAATTTCTGTTACAAGTGACCTCAGTGTAGCATTAGTTGTTACAATTCAGATCTTTAGATATACGTACATAAGTAGGGTTCATAGCGCAGGGGTTAGAGCGTTGGTTGAAAATGTTGGACGCGCGTGAGTTCTAATTTCGACCGAAGTGTGAAAGTCCGATGACCAGTCCACCCATGAGCTATAAACAGGTACGGATAATCCGCGAAAGATCAATGCCAAGATGTTTCTACAAGAAGCAGATAGTAGAAAGGATCCCAGTCACGACGGACTTGTGAAACTAAGTTGTTATAGGCCCTATTTGTAAAAAAGGCCTATAGATGTTTCTTTCTTTTCTTTCTTTTTGTCTTACAAGTTCGATGTAACGTCATTGAATAGTAGAGTAACCAAATATTTCAACGAGAAATGTTTTATTTATGTCATCAATAACCTATTCCTGTTAACAAAATAACAAGTAATGTGGTGTGTGGGTGTTTGGAATTAATCTTGATGGGAGGGTTTTGAAGGACTTGGATAGCCTATAAATATTTTAATTATCACAGCAAAGGTTCTCCAAAATTTAGTTTGTTTAAAATTTGGTTTTTGAAACCCCGTGTTTTAGGGTAATTTTACACTTAAAATCTTCTAAACCGGTTGAATCCCCCAAAAACCAAAATAAGGATCTTAATTAATGTTTCTGTGGAAGCCCAGGGCCATGAACCCCTTAGGTTCTCAAAAAAACACCAAAAAAAATAAAGGGAAATCAGTTTGAACATTTTATACAAATAAAATAAAAAATTTTAATAAAAATCACAAAATAAGCATATTTAAAACCAGGGCTCATGGAAAATGGATCCACCAGCCTAAAAATAAGGGGGTTATATATCAAAATTTCTGACGATTATTTTATTGGTTTCATATTTGGTAAAATAAACCACCCTTATTCCCAAAACTTTAGTATAAATATTACTAAAAAAAACAATTTTTACTTAACTTCAATTTAACAATTAACTTGGTTTTTTAACAGTTTCATTTTTATCATACCTTTAACCCATAAATTTTTTTTAAAACATTCTTTGACTCGAAGAAATTAAATCTTAATTGAACGAAGCCATTTTTTTAAAAATCTTTCCCTTTTGAAACTCGACCGTTTAACGGTAAAATGTAGTTGCAACAAAAAATATTTTAGCCTGGTGGTTAGTTTAAAATAATACAATTGAATTATCGTTGCCTAAAATTTTGTTTTTAAAATTGACCCAGGAGGGGGGAAAAACGTCCGAAATACCAAAACTTTTTAACCAGTGATTGTTGTTCCATAAAGCTGTGCATATATAAGCTATTTTATTGGTTTCATTCTTGTAACAATAATACCACCGTATTACATATCTTTGAGTCTAAATGTAGTAAAAAAAGCATAGCCTTCAAGTCGATAACAATTAACTTGGTAACGGGTTTCATTTTTACACAGATTTATACCCATACATATTTTTACGACGTCTAGACTCGAAGAAATGTAAATGTTAATTGAACGAAGCCATTAAAATATAACTGCTTTGTCGAAACTCGATCACGATCACGGTGAAAATGCCAAGTTTCACCAAAACTAATGAGGAGCAGTGGTGGCTTGGTTAAAGGGATAATAGCCGTTAGAATTCACTCGTCCTGCGGCTAATATTTGTGTTTAATATTGACTATTAGTTAAATAAGTATGAATCCCAAAAATTTTCAAAAAGCGACAATAAAACTATGCGGAATTCTTCAAAAAAGTGAGCAAGCGACGATTCCATTCAGTTTGAAGTAAAAGCGTCTGGGAAATCAACGCTAAAACATCCTTGCGCAAGCGCGCTAAGCCTATCATTCTTCAGTGTAAACAAATATTATGATTAATTTTGGTTGAATATTTTGTCAGTGTTGCAGTATTCATTCAAAATCATATGAATTGCTTTTTTCTCGGTTTCCCGTGAATTTAAGTATCGTACTGTTATGGTATTGACCCAGATTATTCTAGAACTTTAGAGATTATCTTTCCAGAGGTTACTAAAGGTTTCTCAACTAATATTATGATGCAATATGACCTGTGAAAACAGTGTGTAACAATGTATCATTTCTGGGTTGTTAAAGTGGCTTGTTGATTGTTCTAGAAGTATAAGTTTTATATAAATAGGCTAGTAGCTAAGCCTAAGGCCTCGGGGGATTCAATGATTCAATTAAAGTGCTTACTAACTGAATGTATGATTTGTGTATTATACCTTGTGCTTAATATATTGTTGTTTCGTTGTGCATTCACTATTGGATTAAATAAATCTACAGTTACTTTTTGATTTGTGTGTCTCTGTGTCTCTACGAGTTTCGAGCAAGAAATACAACACGTACAGTGCCTGACTATGTTAAGGCAAATTCAAGAGTAGAGGTCAAGGAGTTATTTCCCTTTATAAGTAAAATTTGAAAATCGCTTAATGGATATATTAAGCGTTTTATATTTAGCTATTTGATTTTGTGGATTTATCGGATTATAGAGGGATTTTGATGTATTGATATGACACCAGGTAAGTCCTCTGATGGATATATACTGTTATTAGTTTGAGATAAATTAAATTTTATGATTCTTCTAACGGCTATTATCCCTGTAAAGATGCCTCGACATATGGAAATCGCAAAATAAGTAGGCTAATGCTGCTCTTCTGGTAAAAATTCCCCTCATTGCACACTCTGCATTGCGTTCCCCGTCTTTATTAGCCCATAAGATGCAGAAGAGTAGGACGTAAAATTCCATTTTATTTCATTTTGATAGTCTACTTTTGTTTATGAGATGTTGAAATGAACACTGTTTTGGAGTCAATTTATTTTGAAAAGTTGTCACCTTGAGTGGTGGTGGTAAATGACTATAGTTAACGTCCTTGCCAGCTTAAGCTGATATAAAAAGACTAGGTAGCTTTATTTTGGTGGTCGTTGGTAGTGGATTTAGAATCAGTTGTCGGTTTGGTGGTTTGAGAAAACGTACGATCTGGTCGGAACGAATGTCATGGCAGTGAAACCTCGGCCCTGGATGGTGTGGCGTGACTGACTCAATCTTCTACATTCTTCCAAAACTCGTTATGATCATAGTAGGTCTTGTTGGATGTTGTCGGTGGTTGTTGGTTTGGTTTGGTTTGGTTTGGTTAGATTATCTATCTTTGCATGGAAGAGTTGAAGACCTAAAAGAAAGAAGAAAAGGAGACATGAGAAAGAGGAAAAAAGCTTTCACAAAAACAAAAATATATAATAAAAAATAGGATGTTCTCTTTTGTCTCTGCGTTGAAACTTGTTTGAAAATTAATTATGTAAAAGTAAGAGGAAACTTAGACTATCTGTTAAAAACAGATGTGGTGATAAATTGGTAGATGAGTTCCATTATTTTGTACCAGTGGTCCGTGGGTGGAGTCAAAATATTCTGTATGGTGATTGGTATGCCGTTGGTTTCAAGGTAGTCCGTCAATGCCTTACGAGATGGTTTTAATTCGGTGCATTGAATGAGAAGATGCGTCCTGGTGGCGACGTGTCCACATCGGCAATTAATGGCACTGAACTCAGGGTCTCGTAAGACGTGGTTGGTGCGAAGTCTGGTTTGCAGATGGCTACAGATGGATGATTGATTTTGGTTTGGTTTGGTATCTTCGGATCAATCTGGTATCTATCGGTGTTGAGGTTCTTTAGCATGTCGGCCCATTTCTGGTTGATCTTGGAGGACACGAGGCTACAAAATTCTTCATAAGAGAATTATACAGGCTCGATATCCTCAAGACTCAAGTTGTCCTTGGCAATACGGTCAGCTTGTTCTTGTCCTGGGATGAAGACGTGCAGCGGGATCCATGCTAGTTCGATCTGGTGGTTGTTGTTGGTTTGGTAGTTGTGGATCATACTTCGCATATCAGTAAGAACTTCTCACCTGCAAATAGAATTTTTTTAGAAATACATTGAAGGCTACTTAGTGAGTCGGATGGCAATGGCAAGTAGTTCTGCAGTGAACACTGAGCAGTGAGGAGGCATTCTTTTACCAACTCTGATGCATTTTGCCGGTATGCACAAACCGTAACCTGTAGCTGTGCTACTCTTGGAGCCATCGGTGTAGATCTTTAAATGGTCCGCGAACTTGGGAGTCGATGAGGTCAAGAGCGTGATCTCTTTCTGCCATTGGGTTCACGTGCTTGTTGGTGGACTTGATCAGCTCGGTGTTTACTGTTGGGTTGGTAACCTCCAAAAAGAAGTATAGTTGTCGTTGGCTGATGGTAACTTCATCGAGCTGGTGCTCTCTCAAGAGAAAAGTAGTTGCTTGTCCGTACCCCGATCTATATGGTTTTTTCCGACACAAGTGAATCATCTGATGCTTGAATACGTTGGACAGCTAACAGACAAATGCTGAAGTTTTCTCCAGAATTGAGATAGAGTTCCTCCCTCCGAAGAGAAAGGGGTTTGTCTTCCGCCTCCTGAAGTATTGCTTCATTTTTTGTACCGATAGCTGCCCTGGTGGCAATACGTATGGCTTCCATCTGTAGAGCGTTAAATTTCCTTAGGGTGGTATTATAGGCTGTGCCATAGGCGATGCAACCATAATCTATAACTGAGCGAACCAGTGACCTATACTTCATCATTAAAGCTTCTCTGTTAGCTCACCATGTGGTACCTGAAACATAACGCATAATATTTAAGATTTTCGTTGATCGATTACAAATATAGTCGATGTATTTACTCCAACTAAGCTTATGGTCAAAGTACATGCCAAGGAACTTTACTGTTTTCTCCTGCCTAATTCTCACACCATTCAATCTTAGGTCAATACCGTTGTGGTCCGTTCGCCTGCAGCAGAGCACCTCGGCGGTTTTAGCTTCCGAAGCCCCAGTCGTTTGCCCATTTGGCAACTTGGTACAGAGCAGTTTGCATGCGAGTTTTCACGGTGTTGAGGTTATTGTGACCTGTCCATAGGGAACTATCATCTGCCGTGCTAACCGATTGGTCCTTACTATGCACATAGTCCCTAGCAAGATCGTTTATCATGATGCTGAATAGGGTAGGCTGATAACAGACCCTTGGGGGGTTACATTCTCCAGTGAGTGCTTCTCACTGATGGAATTGGAGACGTTGACTTGTGTCACCTTGAGTTAACAAGGTTTGACGTCAAGCCAAGTAAAACTTGGCGGAACCTTGATGCCTTGCCAAGACCCTCTCCGAAAATGGCCACCGTGAAACAACCACTGAATTTCGCAGTTGTAGCACACCAAAGCCATCTACATGAAATCTATTGATTTTAGCATGGAGATGAATAAGAATAAATCTACTTTATATGTATATGTAACTATTCTAAACAAAAATACACATTTCTTTTCTGTCGCTGATGTCCATATTTGAGATATTGGTAATATGCGGCATACATTTAAGATTAAAAATGATTTTGATACGAGCTTAAAGGAAAGATTCTGCTTTGATATCTTTGTTGATTTCAGGAATGCGATATTTGACGAACGGATCTCAGGTAAACTCCAGTCAGACTTGCAATTTTGGACACCAGTTTGGCGCTGTTTGTTGGAACTTGGCCTGGCTGTAGACAGTGTTTTAGGTACTGGATTCCATTCTTTGCAATGTTTGAAATTCAAATTTACCAGTAGCAACATGATTGTTCTATACCAGTGGTTTTCAACCTTGGGTCGCGTCTCCAAGCTGGCGACGTCGGAAAATTTTCGGAGGACGCGAACATCATAATTATAATCGCAAAAAAATGTTGTTTCTGTGAACATGTTATGGTTTAAGATTTAATGCAAGGCCATATCGAGTGTAATTTATTTATACAATATGATTTTATGAAGATAGTTTATTTTATATATTCTATTCGAGAGTTATGGTCGATATTTGAAATGGGGGACGCGAACTTTTCATTATCCAAAAAATGGGAACATTGCTGGAAAAGGTTGAATACCCCTGTTCTATACGAACTACACAAATGTTTAAATAAACGTACCACAAATTTTCTTTAACTTAAGGAATATAATCATGAATCCTACTTATAAATATGAAAGTATGGTTAACAATTTAAAATTGGGAAACATGGCAACATTGCCTGTTAGAAATCAACATCATCCCGTACAAATGAACAGCATCTGTTAGAAGTCAAAAGTTGCTGGCAGACTGGCATAGAAGTCTGTTCACATCATGTAACTGGTTTCTTGCTTCATTTTATACGACCACATGTAGACAAAATTTCATCGAGTGTGGATGCAATAGAAGCTATACAATTTTCGATGGATTTCGACAGAACTTGGTTTGAGAATTGGCATTGATAACAATTTTCAATGATTGTTTTTGGGGTTATTATCCGATTTATTATTCCAAATCCAATGCTATAAGTGGGCATATACCATATTGCCTGGAAAGCTATCTTCACATCTGTCGGCATCTGTGTTAGAGGGACAATAAGCATTGATGCCAAATTATAATCATGTAAGTCATGCTACATCAGGCTTAACAAAATATAGGTCTATTAAACCTCGCCACTGATATTTTACCAAAGTACATTGCCCTTGACATTGAATAAAGACGCGTGAGAGTTGACCTTTTATATCTACCATTCATTTCTATAAATAAAACGACCTTTAGACATTTAATATCAGTTAAAAAGAGATAAAGAACCATACAACAATACATCGTAGACACAATGTACGAATGGTTTGTAATAATTATCTATTTTGATGTTCTTAGCAGTAAACCTCTACTTGCAAATCTTGATTCACTCCAGTAATTCGAGTGGGTTGAAAACTATAGCACGTACTACATACTACATTCGTCTATTATCATTATCAGAAAATATGTCTTTTATGGAACCGTTTTACTTACTTATAAACATATATTGTACATGTATATAGTTTTGTCATTTAGAAAAGTATACAGAAAACCCATGTCTATGGGGCAGGAGCGTAGCGTGACCATTTTGACTGGGGGGGTGTAACGTCTAAGTTTTACCGACGAACACGTGTAACGTCAAAGTTTTACCGACGAACACGTGTTCTTCCCGGGGCAAAAATAACTTACTCGCACTTTTAAGTATATACATTATACACGAACGAAATCCATCGTTAAAGCAAATCCTAAACCTTAGAAAACCATATCAATCAGGGGTGTATCTAGAATATGCCTGAGAGGGGGGACTGAAAGGTGATTTTTCCAAGGCAAGCCCTGCAGGCCAAAGGCCTTCGTATTCGGCCCTTGCAGTGGCGGGAGGTTCGGGGGTCCTTCCCCGGAAAATTTTACATACTTGGAAACCCGGAGAATACATCTGACGCGATTTGGAAGTCTTTTCCACTGGTCCAAATAATCAATTTTCATCAGAAAACCATATGTTTTCTATGTCCTTTTTCGACCTATTCTGCGTTTTACCGACATGGGGGGGGGGGGGGGATTGGTTTCGGCTGTTCTCCCCCTGAAAATTTTACAAACTAGGAAACCCGGAAAATACATCTGACGCGATTTTGGAAGTCGTTTCCACCGGTCAAAATTATCAATTTTCGTCGGACAACCATATGTTTTATATAGCCTTTTTCGACCTATTCTGCGGTTTACCGACAAGTTCAGTAAAAATCACTTTTTATGTAGACGAACAGTTTTCCGATAACATCATAACTGACACAAGGTTTCCACACTTTCGGTCAGCCAATCGGTTTTACTGAAGGCTCTATTTCCCATCCATGACCGTCTATTATCGACCGATTCCGCGTTTTATCGACTAGTTTAGTAAAAATCACTTTAATGTAGACGAACGGTTTACCGATAACATCTTAAGAGACACAAGGTTTTCACTCTTTCGGTTAACAAATCGGTTTTACCGACGGCTCGATCTATGACCTTCTTCTATCGGCCAATTCCGCGTTTTACCGACAAATTCAAATAACGAACAGCTTACCAATAAAAAGGGTATCGGTTAACCAATCGGTTTTACCGAAGACTCCAGTCATAACCAACTTATACCGACCGATTCCGGTAGTTTCAGTAAAAAAAAAATACTTTTAATGTTGACAGTTTACTGATAAAATCATAACCAACACAAGGTTTTTACTTTTTAGGTTAATTGGTTTTACCGACGGTCCCACCTTGCCGTCTTTTATCGACCGATCATAACCAACTCAATGTTTTGACTTTTTAGGTTAATTAATCGGGTTAATCGATCGATTCCGCGTTTTACCGACGGTTCCATCTATGACCCCCCTTTTTACCGACCGATTCCGCGTTTTACCGACGAGTTCAGTAAAACTGGGGGGGGGGGGGGGGGTGACACCCCCCCACACCCCCCCGGTAGCTACGCCCCTGCTATGGGGCGTCAAGAAAGGACGGATTCCGCGGATTATTAATCTGCAGAATGCGTCTTTTATTAATGTCGTGACACATAATCCGCGGATTATCAGCCGATTTTAAAAAAGCAGGCCTCTACGGGTTACTTAAAGACGGATTTCACGGAAAGCCGTCTTTTAGTAACGCCTTGACTATAATCCGCGGCTTGAAAAAAAGAAAAAAAGCAGTCCTGTAGTATACCTGCTGTCGAGAACTAGATACCTATGTAAATAACAAACTATACATAAATAATAGGCAAAGGCCCGTCATTACGGTTGTTACGGTTAGGTCTTAAAGTTTGGCCTCCCATCGAACCTGGCCCAATGATGTGTAGGCCTACAGACGTAGCATTAGCATGGTCCCCGAGAAAGCAACTCGCACAGTACGGCGAAACGTAGGTCGACAACATTCGGTGGCCAGTGGTACCCACGGACATAGTGATGCCCGCAGAACGCGCAAAGGCGGGCACGGTTTTGATATTTGAGTGCTGGGAAATAGGGCGTCCGACTCAGATTGACTCTGAGTCGGACGCCCTTTTCTCCGGCATTCAAAACCAAAACTATGCCCGCCTGTTGAGACTCGGTGTGAAAATTTGCACGTTTGGCGTGCCATATATTATGTCCGCGGGTACCACTGGCCACCGAGAGATGGCGAATGTTGTCGACCTACTTTTATGCGACTTGCTCGTCGGGGAGCAGGCTAATGTTTCGTCTGTAAACATCATTGGGCCAGGTTCGTCGCCTTTTGCCTATTCTTGATGAATAGTTTGTTATTTACATATGTATCTAGTTCTCGACATCATTTATACCAGAGGACTGCTTTTTAAAAAAAATCCGCGGATTCTGCGGATTATAGCCACGGCGTAGAGGCCCGCGGATTATGTGTCACGATATTAATAAAAGACGGATTCCGCGGAATCCGTCTTTTATTAATGCCGTTTATGACACTTATAAAAGACGGATTCTGCAGATTAATAAAAGACGAATTCCGCGGCGGAATCCGTCTTTTATTGACGCCCATGTCTATGTGTACAGAATTGAAATATTTAACTTAGCCTGGTTGGGACACTTTTCATGTGATGTGATATCGGGCTATGAAGAACAAACTATCCAACAAAAATGCATAAACATAACCTTGGCTTAGAGTATTTCGGAAAATTAATTGCATCTGGGGACATACTGTTACGATTAGGGGATGCATACAAACATTAGGTGAAAACCAATGATATCTTCTTTATAAGACATATAGAAGCAGGAGCATAAGCATTAGAAAACATAAGATATAAGGATTTACTACTAGGTTTATTACATAATTACGTTTCGAAACACATACAGGTAACGTTATCAAGTAAAATAAAAAAGAATTCACCTGATAACGTTACCTGTATGTGTTTCGAAACGTATATAGTATGTTATAAACCTAGAAGTAGTATATTTTCCATATATCTTGTGTTTTTAAACTATTGATATGTATGAAAAAAAGCATTTAATTTAACCATTACGAAAGACACTAGTGTCCCACAGAAATTCAGTAGTACTATTTAATACACAAACAACAAAGTTGTTATAATAGACAATGCCATGTTTTCCGGTGGGGAATAGAATTTTGTTTGAAGGACTTATGCTTGTTCTAAAGTATGGAAACAATGACTGGCAAATTATGGAAAGTGATCAGAATGTATTGATAATTATAGCATGTACCCTGTTAATATATCAAAAACAATGACTGGCAAATTAGGGAAAGTGATCAGAATGTGTTGATAATTATAGCATGTAGACCTCTTTTTATATCAACAACAATGAGTGGCACATTAGGGAAAGTGATCAGTATGTATTGATAATTATAGCATGTACCCTGTTAATATATCAAAAACAATGACAGGCAAATTAGGAAAAGTGATCAGAATGTATTGATAATTATAGCATGTACCCTGTTAATATATCAAAAACAATGACAGGCAAATTAGGAAAAGTGATCAGAATGTATTGATAATTATAGCATGTACCCTGTTAATATATCAAAAACAATGACTGGCAAATTAGGAAAAGTGATCAGAATGTATTGATAATTATAGCATGTACCCTGTTAATATATCAAAAACAATGACTGGCAAATTAGGAAAAGTGATCAAAATGTGTTGATAATTATAGCATGTACCCTGTTAATATATCAAAAACAATGACAGGCAAATTAGGAAAAGTGATCAGAATGTATTGATAATTATAGCATGTACCCTGTTAATATATCAAAAACAATGACTGGCAAATTAGGAAAAGTGATCAGAATGTGTTGATAATTATAGCATGTACCCTGTTAATATATCAAAAACAATGACTGGCAAATTAGGGAAAGTGATCAGAATGTATTGATAATTATAGCATTTAGACCTGTTTTTATATCAACAACAATGAGTGGCACATTAGGGAAAGTGATCAGAATGTATTGATAATTGATTTGTTGGTTTTTGTGTATTATCCATATTGAATGAAAACAAAAGCAGAAGGGATCGAGTGGCTCTTTATTGCAAAAGAACACAACCGGGGCCGGGATAAATTGGTGCACGGGCTAGTATGCAACTCTAATAGTTTCTAACGCATCAGACCACAATGATCACAGATCCGATACTAAACCCTCCGATTTTGTTGCCAACCTGTTCCTGGCAATGCTTTTGACTGAATGAGAAGTAGAAGTATGTTTCCAATCTTCCCTCACAGCCTCCTTATCAATACATTTTCTGAAGGAAACAATTGTGGAGAATATGATGCCTGGTTATAAGGAACTGGAAAACAAAAACCAAAGGTTAAAACTTCTGCTATTCAAATTTAAATTTAAAGTTGAATTATCCCAAAAACTCATGGCTCATTAAGGCTCATAATCAATTAAGGTAATGGGAAGACACAGACCACAAAGTTTTCATTGTTATATACATATTGACAATTAAATCATATCTCATCAATTTGTAAAGCTTCCAACCATCAACTGTACAAAATTCGAAATTTTCTTGATCTTCCCACTACCAAATTACTAATGAACTCCTTGGTAACTTCTCGCCCCGACTATTGTAACTCTTTGCTTTACAATCTACCATCATACCAAATAAATCGACTGCAAAAGATTCAAAATAAAGCTGCCAGAATTGTGACTAAAACTAAAATTCACACCCACATTACTCCTGTGTTAAAAGAACTTCACTGGTTTCCAATTCAATCTAGAATGGAATTTAAAATACTATGACATTTTGCGCCCTATATTCTGATGACTTCCCCCAATATATCAAAGATTTAATACAACCATATAAGCCTAACCGAAATCTCCGTTCTGAAAACAAGCATCTGAACAAACCTGTTAAAGCGGCCCAGTCTTCATTTGTTTCGGACAATCATCCGACAGCCTCAACCACATGAAATCTTTTGCTTAGCTAATTAGAAATAGTCTACAGAGCTTACCTTTGAAATTTGAGCCTTCAAATCCATGTGTATCCATAATTATCCGTGTATGAAAAATCATAATGCCTTAAGAAATTACGAACGTCCCGCCATATTGGAAAACGGTTCGTCTTGATAATCAAAAGAGTTATCCTTCCCGTCGTGCAATAGCGGTCATCGATATAAATAGACTACAACGCATTTTCAATTGTAGACTTTGTCAACAGGACACACAATTTTCAGACTGACTGGAGACCAGCCGCGTACAGCACGGAAAAAAAATGAAACGTGAAATTTTTTGTTTGAGGTATATTTCAAGGTATTTTGCGATTTTCTTAGAGCTTGAGTATTTCTGAGGACTGTTTAAATGTAACAAAGGCCCAAAACGACCCCTAAAAACCAAGCCTGGGCCCTTTAAGACTAACACTTCTTATGGCAGGCGCTCTCTATCCTTCGCAGCTGCAAAACTGTGGAATTCAAGGAAATTTCCTATTGAACTTAAAAACAGTGCATCAATTGGCAGTTTTGAACGAGATCTTAAAACCTACCTTTTCAGAAACTATTTTATCTAAAAGTGGGATGATTTTATTGATTTTAATTAACGACGTAATTCTTAACCATAATGTAACCAAAGAGCAACACATGTTGGATTTTAGGCCATTATTATTATTATTATTATTATTATTATCATTATTATTATTATATCAATTGATATAGACATCATTATTTATAAATCATATCACTAGAAATAGAATCGCTGTACCCAAAAATGAGATTAAATTTGACCTAAGAAAATTGTGCACGACGTATGACGGCTTACAGCACTTTGCGAAATCGGCACTTTGCGAAACGAAACGAAATATCAGCACTTTGCGAAAAAAATATTTCGCATTTCAGCAGTTTATATTTATAATAAACTACCGCGTTTATGACGTCAGCTGTGGGGAACTTCCGGAAACTACTATAGATATCTATGCAATTTCCCACAGTTTACGTCACAAACGTCGAAATAAAAATTGATGCTATCTATGTCTCAGATTCACATAAAAAGTTTAGGAAACCTCCTTACAATCCCTTTAACAACCTAAAAAATGAAATGGAGTTGCTTTTGCAAGAACTTTCGATGACCATCCCTTAATTTAGCAATAACGCTGTGATCAGCTTGTACCATACACTTCCAGAAGTACGGATGCCTTTTTAAAATACATTCTTTGCGTGGACAGTAGAACTTGGCAACTTCTTTCTGCAGAGTCGGTTCCAAGAGGCCGTGAAGACCATTCCAAACGCTCCTTGACCAAGCTGGTCTTTCTAAGTAAATTCTGAGTAGTCGAATTGTTAAAGTCCATCGGCTTGACTATCAAAACGCACATTTTCGACATGATGGCGGCCACGTTTAGATTAAAAGAAAATATTTTTTGTCAAGGGAGATAATACATTATAACAAATAAAATAAAATATAGGTCAAGGAAACATACAAGCATTACAAGAAAATGAAATTTATGAGAGAAAAAGACAAAACAAGACAGAGCAAGTCATTAGAAGCAGGGTGATGCCATAGGAAGTAAAATGATATGAACAGAACAGCAGAACATTTTTCATTGACAAATCGCAGCCCCGTCGTTAGGGTGGGGCCCACGGGGGCCGGGCCCTTGCAAGTGAGGATCGGGCTACAGCAATTGACCTCTCTCACACCATGGCACCAAATATGGTTGAAAATAAACAAGTTTAGTACGAGGAAAGGTTTTCAAAATCGAGATAAAATAAGTAAAAACCGACAGTAAATCAAAATCACAATCCATAAGAATCATCCATGTTCTGACTAAATGTCAATAACAATGAGCCAACCAATATGGTAGCACCTGGTGTTTCGAAAAGAGTTAGCATGCTCTGCTTCGTGCACGACACCCGCCATTGTTATTAACAATATTATGTATTCTCCGTGTTTCCTAGATTAAAAAATATTCCGGGGAGGACACCCGGCCGACCCCAGCCATGGCAAGCTAAATTGGAAATATTTCCGGGGGAGGCCCCCAGGATCAACCTAAACCACCAAGGCGCGACTGCATTTTCCGTTCCAGACAAGATTACAGCTACGGCCATAGACAAAGAAAATAATGTTCAAAGCTGAATTGTTGCGGTTCTGAAACACATCTTAGAATTTAGAGTGGTTCGTAGAGGGAAATCACCCTCAAGGGCCCAAACACATATATATTTCGCAAAGTGCTGATTACTGCACTTTGCGAAATAAATATTTCGCAAACTGCTGATTACAGTACTTTGTGACATAAATATTTCGCAAACTGCTGAAATGGGAAATATTTATTTCGCAAAGTGCTGATATTTCGTTTCGTTTCGCAAAGTGCCGAAGTACTGTAAGCCACCTATGACGGGAATTTAGTGTCAATATTTTGTTTTTTCTGACCCGATTCGGAAAGTATGGGAATTCGGTATTTTACACACATCGGTTGCCTGATAAATGACAAGAAAACTTGCGCTTTCAGCTGGTGGAGATATGGCAAAACAGGTAGTCATCAATACTTATAGGCCTATAGTTTTTGTGTTATTAGTTCCGTAGTTGAAAAAAAAAAAAACTATGACCAAAAGGTCAGTGCAACTGCTGTGAGCGGGCTACACCCAATTACCCTATTCCATTTCATGTTTTAATTTTTCTATGGAGGGGAAGGTAGGATTTATCCATGCTTAAGGCCAGTTTTTAGAATGTGTACTCATCCCCCGACATAAAGGAATGTTGATTTTCAAATTAATTCTAGTTTAATTCTAAAATAGAGTCTTTGGTGAAACAATATGTGGTATACTTGGGGGAAAGATGTCAAAATATTCGAAAACATAAATAAGTAAAACACAATTGTTAAGAGTCAAACAAATTATTAGAAAATAAGCCTATAGTTGGTCAAAAGAAATACGGAAGCGAAGTACACAATATTTTTAAAATGGTGGATAACACATTTAGTAACAAAATATTTCTTATAATATATTCTTATACAAATGAATTTCGAAAAGTTTTGAAATTTGATGCTAATATGTAATTTTCCCCAAATCTTTCCATAAAACTAGTCCTTTGTATTTAATACTCGGTTAAATTATATTGATACGTAATTTTTACACAAGTTTCGAATTTAGACTCGAATATATGGGTTTGTTTATAGTTAAAGAGGATTGAAAGGTAGGAAAGAGTTTTTTTTAGAGTTATGTACATAAATTTATACGAATTAAAGTTATTCCTATACGAATTTGATTCAACCCTATCATAATAGAGTAATCTCTTTAAATCATTTATAGTTAAATGATAATCTATCATGGTTTTATCTTCATGATGTCATTTTATAGGATATTTGATAGATAATAAATAATAGATATATGAAATAAAAAGTCACTGATAATTGCGTCCTTTAGATAAAAACAACTTAGGCAATGTTCACATGTTATTACTGTCCTGATATGAACTAGACTAAATTGTTTTTGCGTTTGCTATACGATTGTTCATGTATAGGGCCACCTCCGTATAGCTGGAGTGGCTACAATAAAAATAAGAGCTAATAAAAATGGACTCACAAGGATTTTTAATAGGAAAGTCTTAGATTACATCCTGCTATTTTTTAAATCCATATGTCATGTTTCATGTCGGGACCTAACGCGGAAGATACATTTGAGCTTTTTCCTGGTCATCATGACAAAAAGTTTACATTTGCGCCACAATTAGAAAGTATAATACACAAATCAACCATGTGATCCTGCTATCTCATCAATGAGAGATTCTGGAAAATATAGTGTCTGAATGATAGATTTATAAATTATTTCCTATACATAACATACAGAAGTATCCAACAGCGTGATGGGTAATACTCTGATGTAGACGCGGCTTTAGATTATATTACCTTGACAAGTAGCTTTTTCATGGAAAATTTATACAAATTTACGTAAGACTTAACAAACTTAAAGAAGATAGTTGATGTTGATCTGAAAAAATTGTATTGTAAACGGGGTTTTGGTGCTATGGTTGTGCTTTATTGCACCTCTATAAACTTTACGTCAAGGTTTCCTTCTCACCTTTAGAACAGAATTCATAAAATCAGTATAGTGTGATCATTAGGGATATAATGTGTATAATGTACATTAAATTTCAGAAAAAGTGTTCTCCAATCAGCACACCATAATATCACAAACAAGTCTTCAATGAAATACACTTTCTCTGCTCTTCCAAAAAGTGATAATAACTAGAAACATTGCCCATGTCTTTCGGTAAGGATATCAGCATTTCCTGCATATTGGCACAAATAAAACAACATTTTATAACCTTGTAGTATCATTCTAGAATGAAATTGTACAAGGTTGACCACTAGTCCCCTTGTTTAAACCTATTGCACCTCGGGTGCTTAGAAAGCAGAACCTGTCTAAAATCATTCTAAAAGTTGTTTGGGATACATTATGAGAGTGTAGGGCGCAAATGTATAAGGAATACTATATTTGGTAAATACGAGAATATGTTTATTAGTTGAATCTACCATAGTGCCATGACTAAAGAATAGATTCTCAATATAACTAAGATATCCATTAAACTAGGTAATTATTATTAATATTTTAAAATTACTTAGTTTAATGGATTATTACTTAGTTTAATCGATTATTATTTAATATTATTACATAGTTTTATGGAGTTACTAGTTTAGAGGGATTCTGTGTTGTTTGAACAATAGGTAAGTCCGTTGATAAACAAATACTCAGTTTAGCCAAGTTTAAGTTTTTGTTCAACCTAAGAAGAAGTAGTATACCTTTGAAGAGTCTTATAATTCCGTAATAAAGGGTAGATAGGGTTTCGAGTTGTTTGTGCAATCACATGACTTTCAAACTAAGATACGCGTTCTTAATTGACATGATAAAGAAAGCCACTAAGCGTATCTAATAACTACCGATCCTTTTCGAACATTACTAAATTTTGGTTAAAAATAGACTAAAACGTCACTTTACTTAAAGGTATAATACGTCTTAGCATGAACATAATATTTTAGTCCTCAAGAATGGACTTTTATGTGAATATATTCCTCAGTGAACTTACCTGATGTGATAAAGTCACAGAAACCCTTAAAATCTAGAAAACTCACAAAACTAAGTTATTTCTTAAAAACGCTTAATCAATTTATTAAGCGTTTTCCAATAATCAAATGCATCTTACTTAATAACATACGGATAATTACTTTGTTTGTTTGATATTTATTTATTTATTTTTTTTATGGCAACAGGAATAGTTGATGAATAGAGCTCTTATTGGTCAAGATTAAAATTTCAAACTTTTATGTTCCATCCTTAGATCTATTATCCCTTCTAACGTTACAGATTGTTTTTACATTTTTGACTCACGTTAAACATCACTTGGAACAAGGTTAAACTGGTTGTGTTGGTAGGATTTAATAGGTTAACAACAACATAATTTATTTATTCCTCACCTGAAAACCAATATAACATCGAATATATATTGCCTTGTCTTCTCTTCCTTCCATATTTGAGATTTAAATAATTTTTAGATTAGAAATACAGCCTCTACAATATAGAGACTGTGTTTCTAGTTTCTGTAGTGCGCAGATATTGTGGACTAGATACAGAGTAGAATAAAGTAGAATGTGGTGTGATATATTGTAATTTTATATTTAGTTGGAAAGTAAGCCCTATATGTAAAGTAGGCCCACTCTATCGAGTGTTCAGCTTCCATTATAATTTGATCCTACCATTCAATACCTACTTTACCCTTATTATTATTATGAACGATGACGGCACCTCTGGTTTTATTAACGTTGTACACAGATTACATGTAGTTATGAAATATGTAAAACATAAGCAAGTAGAGAGTTACATTAAAACCTATTTATCTTGGAGTTTCTAACTTATGAAATGTATTCATTGAAATATTTCGTTTCATGTTTTTAACAAAAGAAAATGTAACGAGATATTGTTTTAATGTGATGCGAATACACGTATCTCTGACCGTTTCAACTGAATGAATAGTACATGTATTTCTCTTTCAAAGTGTCATTCATAACTCTTCAATTGAACTGGCAACTTGCCAAGTAAACAACGGGAAATAATTTAGACCAACTTATTTATAGATAATATCGTCATTTTCAACCAATCGGATAACGGCGCCATATATAGATTCTACAAGGCGGGGATGGTTGATAAAACTAACGTTTTCATTGGTCCTTCTGAAATGAGAATGTCTGGCATAAATTGAATGTAAAGTGGTCGCTGATCTCGCTCTGTGTTCATAAAATCCCGACTTAAAGAAAAAAGACAACAATTAAGTTAGTTTGAAACTCTTGGTATCGACCTTCATCTTTGTTGTTTACATTTGGATTGTTGGAAAATAGGAGTGTTGACAAGTTGAATTTGGAATAGTACTACTGTGGATATATATTAACATTTACATAATATATAATTACCAATGGTTATAAAGGTTTAAACGAGGATATACATTTAACACGTATTTATCACCGATATAGTGGTAAATTTCCTATACATTGTGTACATTTCGGACCCGATGCCTTGCCTTGAATCATTGTATTATACTATGACGAGCGACACAAATGGTGACTATTGCTGCCCTGATCGTCTTCACCGAGATATTGAAAGTGGGGAAAAACTGTTACTCGTGGATTGTCGTTCGCAGTCGGAATATAGCCGTAGTCATGTTGTGAATTCCATTAATGTCACTCTACCAGGATTATTGGTGAAGAGATTACGGAAGGGAATATTGAATATGTCAGCAATTATTCATAATAACGGTGACAAGGAACGCTTTAATAAACAATGTAAAACTCATTTAATCATTTTATACGACGAGTGTTCCACTGACCTCAATGCTAACCCATCTAGCATACTACATCTTTTAGTGAAGAAACTTCGCCAAGATGGCTGCCGTGCTACTTTTCTCCTTGGTAATACAAGAAGCTTATCTTTTAACCTCTATTTACATACTTTGTTGAGTGTAAAATTTACTTTGTTTATAAGTTACTTGATGTATAAAGGATTTGATAAACTAATCACCAATTGATATTTTATAAGATCGAGTTTACACTAACAGTGAAAATAAAAATAAAGATTGATTTTTAAAGATAAAAGAGATCTTCCAACCAAGTATATTTCCACTAGCATTTTCTCAAAGTCTGTTCTGTTATCTGATTCTTTTTTATTTTTTTCAATATGAATGTCTGTTTCTTTATTTACAGGGGGTTTCACTACGTTCGTTCAACGTTTTCCAGATCATTGTGTATCTTTAGACAGTACCGAAAACTCTTTAAATGGGTTGAGTAACTTACGAATTAGCGAGGACTCAGCCTACGGTACCTCAAGTGACAGTGAAAATGATGGTACGCCTTCATTACAGTCACCATTTCCCGTTCAAGTGCTGGAATACCTTTATCTTGGTAACGCTAAAAACTCGGCCGATTTACAACAGTTGAAACAAAATGGAATCTGCTATATTTTAAACGTCACCCCTAATGTGCCAAATATGTTTGCAAATGACGATTCTTTTAAATATCTACGTATCAACATCAGCGATCACCTGTCTCAAGACTTGTTCGAGTTTTTTCCAGAAGCCATTGCATTTATTGGTAGGTATCTTCTTTTTTGTAACTTTGAAAGCCTTGACATATTTTGACGTCATTTTAGATAGGCTATTTAAGATTGTAGACATGTTTTTTTGAAGTGTTATCTTCTCGTCAAACGCTTTAAATAACAGAATGAAACATGGCCGTAATTAAATCGTGTTTCATCGTATAACTGTATACAGGTGTACCGATTTCCTTTTCCAGTAGTCCAGATTCACCAGAAGGTTGACGTTATCAACAGCGTCTGGTTGATCGAGTCTGTTTAGTTCCATTTGACATTGCTACCATTCAAAATGATTCTTTTCTCATTAATTACACGGTTAAATTGGTCTGTCGACAGTTGAAAATTAGAGATGTTAATATAGATGTAAATACTAAACATCTCTTATATAATTCTCTTATTTTCTAGGCTCCTGTTCACGCTTTCAATTTAAAAAAAATCCCTTAATTATATAAATACACTTCAATCTATAGGCCTATGGCATGAGTTAGATTAGGAATTAGCAGTTTTAATGATCCTCCTGATCCTAATCCTAATCCAGATTATATCAGAATATTGTGGTAAGATACTTAAGAAGAAAAGAGACATGACATTTGATTGTCGCCTAACATTTCTTACGGTTATAAAACGAATACCTTGAGGCTGTTTTAGTAAGACAGTTTTTAGTATAGTGGGTGGGTGAAATGTTAAAAACCGAAAGCCTCGGGGTCTTTTGACAACAACTACAAGTTTGATTAACGACAATCAATACCAGCATTACATTTACTTCATTTTTTTCATATATATCTGAGAAAATTTAAAATAATTTTTTTAGCTGATCTAATCGAATGACTTGGGCCTATCATTTTCAATAATCAAGGCAATTTTTGGAAAGGTTCGTGAAGAAGCAATTTAAACAAAAAAAAAGATCTTATTTGTGGGGGTGTACCACAGTCTTTTTGCATTACCACTTTAAATAAACGACGAAGGGATTTTTAAAAGAAATTCCAAAACCCTTGAAGAGTATCAGAGACACTTAGAACTTTGATTTTCGAATGTGATACATGTAGTTAATTGGATTTGCCAGATTATATCGTCATCTTCGCGGGAACCTTTTTCTATGTTATCAAACCCACGTATAGATCCATATAGAGCCTTTAAGGAGTGAAGAAAAACTAAGAAGTTTTTTTTCTTAAAATTTGGCGAAGAGCCAAAACTGTCGACTCGATCAAACGCCCCCTTATATTCAGTATCACCCAACTGAATAAAAACTCGTTTGTTTGGTAACCTTAAAGTGAATATTAACCTCGTTGTTGGGTTATTCTTCACCCCGCAAGACACACTCAAACAAATGACACTATTTTATTATTTATTACATTCTCAGAATAGCAAATGACAAATTGAGAAAATATGATTCTATGAAAAGATTTTATGAACGTTACATTTCAACCTTGACTTTGATTGATACATAAAATGATATTTTGCGAATATGTATCTTTAATCGCGTTAATATTTTAATTCTCTTTGTAGATTTGACCCAGATTTGAAAGTAAACATGACAAACCCAACCAATTTAAAATAGGAACGGTCAATGACATATTTTTAACAATTTGTTTGCTTGTCATGTAGGATGGGTTTTTATATTTATATTGACGTCGTAATTCATGCCATCTGATTCACCTGGTCTACTGCCCCCAAAAATACGTCATATGTATTGTGCACAGATATCTTAACCAACATGTCTTGACCCATTTACATATTTATTTTTCTTTATTAAATTTCATTTGGATGACAAAATAGAGATACTTCTAGATGGAAAATATGTTATGCTAAACCGGAAGTGATTATATACCAACTTTGAAACCTTGTTCAATTCTGACAAATTTACTACTATTTTTAATGATAATGGATGGGTTGATTTATTGAGGAAATTGAGATAATTTTGTATATCTGTCTATATTTACACAGCAAAATGTCACGGATCTGCTTGATCAGGGATAGGCCTCGCTTGAAAGAAGAAGTCGTAATTTTCGAAATAACCACTCACTGCAACTTTCCTAGGCACCAGGGGCAGATTATGAACAGGAATTAATTTTCTGACATTTACATAGCTATCCTTTTATTTGGCTTGCTTACAATCCTATGATCGACCGTGCTATAGAACGTGGGTGTGGATGATAACAGATCTATAGTGCGTTATGTTGCAAGATATTGATTGGTGCCAAGGTCTGAGAAGATTTCTTGTACTGCTGAACTAATTCTTTTGAATCAATGGCATTAGTTGATTAGCCTCATCTTTAGATCGCAAGGACATTTCACCATGATAAGAATAAATTAATGATATTTCATTGTGCTACTAGTGACTAGTTTGCATGATCAATATCAAGATATTTTTTCAAATAATAGCATTTGTTGACAAATTTTGTTCTTTTCAAATTTTTAGAAACAATATACCAATAACCCAAATTTTATATTGTTATCTGATAGTTCTTGTTGGTATCCAGGCGATGTAGAATTTAGTATGTGAATCTGTTAAAGCAACCGTTTCAATTCTACAGGCAAAAACCGACCGTTATGTCAGTAGAAAACATTTTTCAAAGTCTACCAACTATCTAGAAAATATATTTAATTTCTCTGACGTATATTGTCCTACTGATAAACGTTGGAACACCCAACATGGAATAATGCTAGTAAACTATTTGGTATTTAAATGAAATATAAATAGAAAAGGAAGTGGGTGAGGAGTTTTTAACATTTTCTGAGGTCAGATTTCCTGTTTAAAGAAATGAATATAAACTTATCAGAGTCTCGTATAACTAGACTGAATACGAAGATTGGCTTCTTTCCAATTGAAAAACTAATATCCTCCTGTCTGTGTTTTATATCCAACCTTTTTTCGAGGAAGTCTTATCGGATACATAATGCTTAAAGGGAAGTTAGTTTTAAGAAATCGATATTCATATTTTAATGGAAATTGTTCAAACCGAAGCTACAATTTAGTGACATATAGAGTCTTGTTGTGTGAGACTATTTTATTAAGTAATGTACATGTATATATGATAGCACGCCTATATCACGTGATGGTTGTGTATCTTATATACCTAAAGTTGTTTGTAAATGGATAGCTATATTCTAGAAAATACTGTATATATAATGAGGCTATTTTATATACATAAAGGGGGCTTATGTACATATTTCTAGAATGAGACCTCAACTCTTTTATAGTATTTATTTCACTCAAACCGTCAAATTATTATACACATCTAAAATTTATGGACATGGCCAATGTGTGACTTGAAATTATACTTTTTAGAAGAATTTGATGCAAACAGTAGGAAAGTTCAAGTCTGTATAGGTGTGAAACATAATGTCTGCATTTTTCTTTTTAAAAAGTCGCAGATACTGACATCAAACATCACGTTATTTCCAAGCGTAATTTGAATTTTTTGAGAAATACATCACTTTTATAGTTGATTTATTTGAATGGAAGAAAAAGCATTGTGATTAATTTGGTTGTTTAAAATGTCACCTTGACTTAATATTATATTTCCTTGTAATAATTGAGGTTTATCGAGTTGTATATATATCGGTATCTTTATAGAAAGGAAATGTGTTCTGATACCTTACTTCCTTTGGCTAATTACATATTATTAATAAATAGGAAACCATAAAATAATGATAGTGATAATAATAAATAAAACCTAAAGCATCATCATGGCTTACAAATATTTTCAATTAAAAATTTGTTTTTATCTTTTCAGATGAAGCGAGAGAAAATCACTGTGGTGTTCTAGTTCATTGTTTGGCTGGAATAAGTCGTTCTGTGACGGTTACTGTGGCGTATTTGATGAGCAAATTGAACTTGACTATGAACGAGGCGTATGATTTCGTCAAAAGTTGTAAACCAAATATTTCTCCCAATTTTAATTTCATGGGACAGTTATTGGATTTTGAGAAATGCCTACATGGTAGTGACAACTCAATAGGATCGCGATCCAAATTTCGTAATTTTGAATATTTCAACAAAAATTCGTCAGGTTCTGACATCCCCCCACTGACCCCGGCAGTTTGATCCACCTTGTACTGCTTTATAACGGATACACTTTTTGATATGAACCTCTGTTCATACGACCTCGTAAGGTCAACAAATTAGGGATGAGATCCTTTACAGTTCAGCTTAAAGCTAATGGGATTTATGAAGTAAGTAAACCCTGAATCGTTGGAAATTTAAACACAAGCATCCGTTATCGATTGAGTAGGCCCACTGATTTGGAAATTTGGAAACCTCTGTATACTGAGGCCTATCTAGATACTTAGGGTGGTCCGGTAAGATTCAGCTTTATAAAGGACAAAATGAAACCTGCTGTAAAAAATAGCCGCAGATAGTCTAAATAGCTTTAGACATATAGTGTAGGTTCGACTTAGGGTGTTATTAAGAAAGAGCATATCCATTGAAGGAAAAGACTTTATCAAGTCGTGCAACGAACTTTATACTAAGATAGTGCTTACCATCGAGGACATTTTGAAATTATACAATTATACAGTGCTAACCGTATGATAAGTAATTATTGTGTAGAATGTAACATAATGAAGTGCTAATAAACGACAAAGAAGTGCTAAAAAAAACTAGTGTACAAGATGGTTGGAGAACTATCTTCTACAGAGCTGAATATTATGTCTTTCACTGTTACCTCTCTTACAATGATTGATAGCAAACTATTCAAATTCAACATTTGCCCAGACTTCGGCGTATATTTTATGGGGTTTTTTTTAGTGGTACAAACGGAACAATCAATTAATTAAACATGGCGTTGAACCATTGTCCAGTTGTTCAAAATATAATAGCAATTCACTGATTGATTATCTTGCATTCACTTGTTCAATATTGGTGAGTCAAATTGTATTAAACGTTAGAAAATGTTTCTTATTTAATACCCTATCAATGTTTATGTGCCTACTAATAACATAGAAGGTAATGATACAAGATAGCGTCCTAGTTTGAGCAAATGTTTTATGAGTTAATGGTATGGCTATATAGAGAATGGATTTGATTATTTTATTAAAAAAGGAGTGGCAGCTATATGATATATACATATATATATACACACCATTGTTTTATAATAGATATTGGTATAATACATAACGGAAACATATACCATAATACATCATTCATTAGTAGACATTGGCTGTTACATTTTATTGTTGAATTCTAAATACTATTTTATGATTCAAAAATCATAATATTTGTTTCTCATTCAGTTTAATTTTTCGTCCAAAAAAAAAAAGAGTCTTTACTAATTGTTAAGTTTTTGATTATATATAATAAATATATAGATTATGTATATGAAGCTGTAATAAGTTTTAAAATTAATTGACATACCTTAAGTCACTTTCACAATATCGGTATCATTCAGAAAATATCAAGCCTGCTTTATGTTTGGCTAGTCTGGACAAGGGGTTGTAAACTCTGCTTTCCAATTCATAACTACATTAATTTTGTTTTCCCGGGATGATGGATCTTTTGGCTAGAACCAAGAAAGTTATATCGTGTCTTTTTTTACTATATTTTGAATGAAATTATTGTATGTCATATTTTTCTGAACCCCACTATGTGTATTGAAGTTAAAATGCAGTGGCTTAAATGTTGTTGGCTCAAGTGCTAACAGCCAAATAAGTGAAATAGATTTGATCCTATATTTTTATACAAACATTCTTTACGTACTCGAACCTGTTAAACTTTGTTATCATTGTTTTAATACGCTCCTTGTAGTTATATTCATTGGAATGATATAATAAGAGTGACAAATTTCAGATGTCTTATTCCAATATTTAGCAGGTTTCGAAAAAACTGTATTCAATTTGTAACTAAAGGTTAACGAGTGATCATTGCATAATATTGTGAAAGTGACATGAATAAGAAAAATTGTTAAATATATTTTTCATTGTGTTATTGATATTCTGTTTTATTTATTAGAAAAAATTCTATATAAGATAAACTAATACAGATAATGAAAATAGGGCGTTTAAAAGACTTGCATGATCAAAATTCTAAAAACAACGATAGTTAAGATCTAGTAGCATAATAACATTGTTCCGTGTATAAGATGAATATTTCAAAATTAAAATGAAATTCTCACTTAAAACGCTGTAATTAGTTAATGATATATGATAGCATTGTTTTAAAAAGCAAAGCTTCATTCTTCCTTATGACCTGTGCCATTATAGTGTGTGTGTATTCCATAGATTGATGGAACTATTATAAGATCAAGTGCAAATTCGACTGTGACCAAGTCTATTTCAGGAAATTTGATTTTAAAGAAATGTATTCTGTGATTTATTCATTTCTGTAGCAATTAATTGCCGACCTGATGTATACCAGTTGTTCATACAATTTATGTTATGTTCACAATGTATATTTACAGGTGTAGTCAAGAACAATGTTCTTCATTTGTGCAGATTACCATTTATTCTTTAAAACAAACATAATATGATCCTTGCTACCAATATAATTTGCCCTGTCTTACCCAAACAAATGGTGCGTAATGGATCTATGGTTTCAAAGCTGAACGCAGACAGACACATTTTTATTTCGCTCAGTTGTAGTTTTGAAGTAAATATTGTAAAATTATGGCGATCCTTTCAACTATAAATCATGTAATATTCTTTCAAATAAATTCTTTCTAAATGAACACGTAGGTTTTGTGATAATCGCAGTGTCTCAAAGATTTTAGAAATAAGATAATTTGAATATGAGATCTTTAAGACATTTTAGTTATAACAAATATAAGTGAGTGAAGTGAAGCATATAAGAAAAAGAATTGCTCCTGCGTTTTTGCATACACATTCATAATATAAATCAACTCTCATAATATCATTTGATCGAATCACAAAATCGAAAATTGTCAAAAAATATCATTTTAGAGTGATTATGTTGTAATTGAATACCTCTATGTTTGTTCAAAATGTTGTCATTATATTTTATACACAAAGCATTGAAAATGTCATAATAACGTGTTTTTTCTTTTCTTTCAATGGTCTATCCATATGGCATCTATGTGGGTATATTCTATTTTTGAAACTATTTTTTTGCATTCCACTTAGATATTCCCCAAAATATATATAAGAATTTAATTTGAATTTTCAAGAAAGAATCGCGAAAGTACGGTGGCTTATAGACATAATTTTTTTTTTTATTTCGAATTAAAAACTTTATTTTCCACCAAGATGAAAAGTGGTTGATAAGTCCTGTAGTTTTTATAAAACTTTATTTTCCAACAAGATGAAAAGTGGGGGATAAGTCCTGTAGTTTTTATAAAACTTTATTTTCCACCAAGATGAAAAGTGGGGGAAAGGTCCTGTAGTTTTTATTTAAAAACTTTTATTTTCCACCAAGATGAAAAGTGGGTGATAAGTCCTGTAGTTTTTATAAAACTTTATTTTCCACCAAGATGAAAAGTGGGGGATAAGTCCTGTAGTTTTTATAAAACTTTATTTTCCACCAAGATGAAAAGTGGGGGATAAGTCCTGTAGATTTTATAAAACTTTATTTTCCACCAAGATGAAAAGTGGTTGATAAGTCCTGTAGTTTTTATAAAACTTTATTTTCCACCAAGATGAAAAGTGGGGGATAAGTCCTGTAGTTTTTATAAAACTTTATTTCCCACCAAGATGAAAAGTGGGGGAAAGGTCCTGTAGTTTTTATTTAAAAACTTTTATTTTCCACCAAGATGAAAAGTGGGTGATAAGTCCTGTAGTTTTTATAAAACTTTATTTTCCACCAAGATGAAAAGTGGGGGATAAGTCCTGTAGTTTTTATAAAACTTTATTTTCCACCAAGATGAAAAGTGGGGGATAAGTCCTGTAGTTTTTATAAAACTTTATTTTCCACCAAGATGAAAAGTGGGGGATAAGTCCTGTAGTTTTTATAAAACTTTATTTTCCACCAAGATGAAAAGTGGGGGATAAGTCCTGTAGTTTTTATAAAACTTTATTTTCCACCAAGATGAAAAGTGGGGGATAAGTCCTGTAGTTTTTATAAAACTTTATTTTCCACCAAGATGAAAAGTGGGGGATAAGTCCTGTAGTTTTTATAAAACTTTATTTTCCACCAAGATGAATAGTGGGGGATAAGTCCTGTAGTTTTTATAAAACTTTATTTTCCACCAAGATGAAAAGTGGGGGATAAGTCCTGTAGTTTTTATAAAACTTTATTTTCCACCAAGATGAAAAGTGGGTGATAAGTCCTGTAGTTTTTATAAAACTTTATTTTCCACCAAGATGAAAAGTGGGTGATAAGATCCTGTAGTTTTTATAAAACTTTATTTTCCACCAAGATGAAAAGTGGGGATAAGTCCTGTAGTTTTTATAAAACTTTATTTTCCACCAAGATAAAATAGTGGGGGATAAGTCCTGTAGTTTTTATAAAACTTTATTTTCCACCAAGATGAAAAGTGGGGGATAAGTCCTGTAGTTTTTATAAAACTTTATTTTCCACCAAGATGAAAAGTGGGGGATAAGTCCTGTAGTTTTTATAAAACTTTATTTTCCACCAAGATGAAAAGTGGGGGATAAGTCCTGTAGTTTTTTTTAAAACTTTATTTTCCACCAAGATGAAAAGTGGGGGATAAGTCCTGTAGTTTTTATAAAACTTTATTTTCCACCAAGATGAAAAGTGGGGATAAGTCCTGTAGTTTTTATAAAACTTTATTTTCCACCAAGATGAAAAGTGGGGGATAAGTCCTGTAGTTTTTATAAAACTTTATTTTCCACCAAGATGAAAGTGGGGGATAAGTCCTGTAGTTTTTATAAAACTTTATTTTCCACCAAGATGAAAAGTGGGGGATAAGTCCTGTAGTTTTTATAAAACTTTATTTTCCACCAAGATGAAAAGTGGGTGATAAGTCCTGTAGTTTTTATAAAACTTTATTTTCCACCAAGATGAAAAGTGGGGGATAAGTCCTGTAGTTTTTATAAAACTTTATTTTCCACCAAGATGAAAAGTGGGGATAAGTCCTGTAGTTTTTATAAAACTTTATTTTCCACCAAGATGAAAAGTGGGGATAAGTCCTGTAGTTTTTATAAAACTTTATTTTCCACCAAGATGAAAAGTGGGGATAAGTCTGTAGTTTTTATAAAACTTTATTTTCCACCAAGATGAAAAGTGGGGGATAAGTCCTGTAGTTTTTATAAAACTTTATTTTCCACCAAGATGAAAAGTGGGGGATAAGTCCTGTAGTTTTTATAAAACTTTATTTTCCACCAAGATGAAAAGTGGGGGATAGTCCTGTAGTTTATAAAACTTTATTTTCCACCAAGATGAAAAGTGGGTGATAAGTCCTGTAGTTTTTATAAAACTTTATTTTCCACCAAGATGAAAAGTGGGGGATAAGTCCTGTAGTTTTTATAAAACTTTATTTTCCACCAAGATGAAAAGTGGGGATAAGCCTGTAGTTTTTATAAAACTTTATTTTCCACCAAGATGAAAAGTGGGGATAAGCTGTAGTTTTTATAAAACTTTATTTTCCACCAAGATGAAAGTGGGGGATAAGCCTGTAGTTTTTATAAAACTTTATTTTCCACCAAGATGAAGTGGGGGAAAGCCTGTAGTTTTTATAAAACTTTATTTTCCACCAAGATGAAAAGTGGGAAAGTCCTGTAGTTTTTATAAACTTATTTTCCACCAAGATGAAAAGTGGGATAAGTCCTGTATTATAAAACTTTATTTTCCACCAAGATGAAAAGTGGGGGATAAGTCCTGTAGTTTCTATAAAACTTTATTTTCCACCAAGATGAAAAGTGGGGGATAAGTCCTGTAGTTTTTATAAAACTTTATTTTCCACCAAGATGAATAGTGGGGGATAAGTCCTGTAGTTTTTATAAAACTTTATTTTCCAACAAGATGAAAAGTGGGGGATAAGTCCTGTAGTTTTTATAAAACTTTATTTTCCACCAAGATGAAAAGTGGGTGATAAGTCCTGTAGTTTTTATAAAACTTTATTTTCCACCAAGATGAAAAGTGGGTGATAAGAACTGTAGTTTTTATAAAACTTTATTTTCCACCAAGATGAATAGTGGGGGATAAGTCCTGTAGTTTTTATAAAACTTTATTTTCCAACAAGATGAATAGTGGGGGATAAGTCCTGTAGTTTTTATAAAACTTTATTTTCCACCAAGATGAAAAGTGGGGAAAAGTCCTGTAGTTTTTATTTAAAAACTTTTATTTTCCACCAAGATGAAAAGTGGGTGATAAGCCCTGTAGTCTATAAAACTTTATTTTCCACCAAGATGAAAAGTGGGGGATAAGTCCTGTAGTTTTTATAAAACTTTATTTTCCACCAAGATGAATAGTGGGGGATAAGTCCTGTAGTTTTTATAAAACTTTAATTTCCACCAAGATGAAAAGTGGGGATAAGTCCTGTAGTTTTTATAAAACTTTATTTTCCACCAAGATGAAAAGTGGGTGATAAGTCCTGTAGTCTATAAAACATTATTTTCCACCAAGATGAAAAGTGGGGGATAAGTCCTGTAGTTTTTATAAAACTTTATTTTCCACCAAGATGAATAGTGGGGGATAAGTCCTGTAGTTTTTATAAAACTTTAATTTCCACCAAGATGAAAAGTGGGGATAAGTCCTGTAGTTTTTATAAAACTTTATTTTCCACCAAGATGAAAAGTGGGTGATAAGTCCTGTAGTTTTTATAAAACTTTATTTTCCACCAAGATGAAAAGTGGGGGATAAGTCCTGTAGTTTTTATAAAACTTTATTTTCCACCAAGATGAATAGTGGGGGATAAGTCCTGTAGTTTTTATAAAATTTTATTTTCCCACAAGATGAATAGTGGGTGATAAGCCCTGTAGTTTTAATAAAACTTTATTTTCCGACAAGATGAATAGTGGGTGATAAGCCCTGTAGTTTTAATAGAACTTTATTTTCCACCAAGATGAATAGTGGGTGATAAGCCCTGTAGTTTTAATACAACTTTATTTTCCACCAAGATAAATAGTGGGGGATAAGTCCTGTAGTTTTTATTTAAAAACTTTTATTTTCCACCAAGATGAATAGTGGGGGATAAGTCCTGTAGTTTTTATAAAACTTTATTTTCCAACAAGATGAAAAGTGGGTGATAAGCCCTGTAGTTTTAATACAACTTTATTTTCCACCAAGATGAATAGTGGGTGATAAGCCCTGTAGTTTTAATAAAACTTATTTTCCACCAAGATGAATAGTGGGTGATAAGCCCTGTAGTTTTAATACAACTTTATTTTCCAACAAGATGAATAGTGGGTGATAAGCCCTGTAGTTTTTATAAAACTTTATTTTCCCACAAGATGAATAGTGGGTGATAAGTCCTGTAGTTTTTTATTTAAAAACTTTATTTTCCACCAAGATGAAAAGTGGGTGATAAGTCCTGTTGTTTTTATTTAAAAACTTTATTTTCCACCAAGATGAAAAGTGGGTGATAAGTCCTGTTGTTTTTATTTAAAAACTTTAGGAATTATCCCCTACTTTTCATCTTGTGGGAAAACTTTTCACAAAGTGTCTTTTTCAAATAATACGACAAAATTTTTATTTTGAATTAAAAACTTTTTTTTCCACCATGGTGAAAACTTTTCACCCAGGGGATAATTCCTGTACTTTTTATTAAAAACTTTATTTTCCACAGAGGTGAAAATAGTTTTTTACCTAGGTGAAAAGTGGGTGATAAGTCTGGTAGTTTTTATTTAAAAACCTATTTTCCACCAAGATGATAATATTTTTTTCACCTAGGTTATTAATATGTTTTAAATAAAAACTACCAGACTTATCACCCAATTTTTAGCTTGGCGGTAAATAAATTTTTTTTAATAACTTATGGAATAACCTATGGAAGGTTGGGATTTATCAATACTCAAGACCAGCTTTAAGAATATTTTCTCATTCCCCGACATTATTAATTTAGATTATTAAATCAGTTAAGTTCAGGTAAGGCACTGTTTCGTATTTAGTAAAAGATCAGCTGCAGTTGTATATTCAAAACTAGTCTAAGACATCATCATGGTTAAAGGGAAATAACTTTTAATTTGTATTCAACTCACCAATGAGACACGCTCTGTATTATACTTAATACACATTGCAGATCATTTTCAATCGAAACCTGAACAAAGTTTGTCGAGTTGGAGTAGCACTAACAAGCCAATCTGTAATTATGTGCTGGTGTATTACTTTTGTGGTCATGTACTGGATCACAGGAACATAGATCTGCCCATCTAACCCACTATCTTGTGTATTTATAAACGAATTCTTCATTGAAATATATGCATTGTATTGCCCCCATGTTCTTGTGTATTGGGCCTAATACTGATTCTTAGAGAATTTATCATCATTATAGTTTAATAATGAAGTTGCTAAGATTGCTGCAGGATAAGAGATACCAGAACAGAAGCAATGTAGAACAGAAATGGGTACAAATATTGTCAAGGAACAAAATGACTTACAATGATATTTTGATAATCAAATGAAATTCTTAGCACTTTATTCACCTTCATACATCTATTATAATACAAAATGAAACCAACTATAAAAAAAATTCAATTTATCTTCTGATATTACTGTCTTTATTTTTTAGCTTCATGGGTTTTAAACACATCCACACTAAATCCACCTCGCCTTGCTAATTTCAATTCATTTTGTATGAATTCTTCTGGATTGAAATCATCAGCCCATTGAGCAATTGTGTTCAATTCCCCTTGAAACTTCATTTCTTTTTTCTTTTCCCTTAACAAAAGATCAGCTCTTTTCTTGTACTTAAGTTTTTTACGACATTTCTTCAGTTTGTGTTTATTCATTTTTCGACGTCGAATCTTCAGAATAATTGCAGCACTTTTAGGTGTATTTTGTTCTTGTGAAGGTGGATTTACTATTTCAGATTTATAAATTTCAGGCGCTATGATTTCCTCTAGTTTATTTAAATTTGTAGGGCAGTCATAAATATTGTTACATTGTGGTGTCTCTAGAATAATATCTGTGCCACTTCGTACAATGCTTGGTAAAATATATTCATTTAAATCTAATGAATTAGTAGTCAGATTTACACCACCATTTAAAGAGGGGGTCAACGATTTGTTTCTATTTAGAGAATTCATGGATGATGAAACAGGTAATTGAACTGCATTTATGGAACCACTTCTATTTAAATATGTGGAAAACTGAACAGCAGGTCTTCTGCCTAAAATGATGAAAGAACAATAAAAATATTGCTTTTCTTTAAAACATAATATAGAACAAAGTATATTGCACAAGAGCTTAAATTAACACATGTTGCAGATTTGAAAATATTCATAAGGACGGGATTTTTGGAAATGATCAACATAATCTTGGCTCACAAAGAGAAATTTACAAGGTACCGGGTATTGAAATTTGATTTAAGATCATTTCTAAATGTAATGGTTCCCATGAGAATTTTATAAAGATGATTTAGGTTATAAGGGTCCCTGTAAATAGCTTAAAACTAACCATTGAAATTTAATGCAGATAATTTACTACATAAATTAACCATGACTTTATTCAATCTGATGTGAGCCATATTTTGAACTGTTGCTTGCCTGCAAAATAAAAACAAGCAGTTGCCTAGCAAGAAACGCCCACTTTAAAAATATATTTCTGTTGTAACACAGGCAAAAACTCTTAACATTATTCAGGACTAATCCAATCCAAGTTCTCATCAATATAAATGTTCATACTAAATTATATTCAAACCTAGTCTCTATTGAATTTACTAATTAATTTTCATGAGTTTGGACTAAGTCAAGGGCAGTAACTCAAATGTAGTTCATCGAAAAATAGTAAATATTGAACTTGTTCAAGATCTCACCAATAAAAAAACTCTTCAATATAAATAATCACAGCAAGTTTCATTCATATCCATTGAAAACTGTAGTCTCTATCGCATTCACAAGCCAATATGGACACGTTTTGGCTAAGTCAAGTGCAATAACTCAAAAACAGTTTATCAAAAAATCGTCAATTTCGACCTTGACCAAGATCTCATCAACTTCAATGATTACACCAAATTTCATTCAAATCAGATGAAAACTGTTGTCTCTGTGGTGTTCAGAAGTTTGTTTTGACGCGTTTTGACTAAGTCCAGGGAAATAACTCAAAAAGCGTTCACAAAAATATCGTCATTATCAAACTTGTCCAAGATCTCATCAATGTTAAAGGGATAATAGGCGTTAGAATACACTCGTCCTACGGCTTATATTTGTGTTTCATATTGACTATTAGTTAAATAAGTGTGCATCCCACACTTTACTAAATTTTAAAAAGCCACAATAAAAATATATTCGGAATTTTTAAAAAAAGTGAGCCAGCGACGATTCCATTCAGTTTGAGAATAAAAGCGTCTGGTAAATCAACGCTAAAACATCATTGTGGAATTCAACAGTAGGGGTCAAGGACGCGTTAAAACTCACATGTTAGAGTTACTTCCCTTTATATTTACACGATTTAAAAATCGCTTGATGGATGGCTCAAGCGTTTTATGATTAACTACTTTATTTTGGGGATTTATCGGATTTTAGAGGGATTTTGATGTATAGGTAAGTCTACTGATGGGTATATACTGTTATTGTCCAAATTTGAGTGAACTTAAAATTTTATTTTCGTTAACGCCTATTATCCCTTTAATGATGACACTAAATTTCATTAAAATCCAATGGAAACTGTGATGTCTATCACCTTCACAAAACAATTTTGACGCGTTTGACTAAGTCGAGGGCAATAACTCAAAAACTGTTCATCGAAAAATCGCCAATTTCGAACTTGTCCAAGATCTCATTAATGTAAATGATGACAGCAAGTTTCATTCAATCCGATAAAAACTGTAGTCTCTATTGCGTTCACAAGCCAATTTTGACACGTTTTGACTAAGTCAAGTGCAATAACTCAAAAACCATTCATTGAAAAATCAGCAAATTGGAACTTGTCCGAGATCTCATCAATATAAATGATCACAGCAAGTTTCATTCAAATCCGACAAAAACTGTAGCCTCTATTGCGTTCACAAGCAATTGTGGACAGACGGACCAACAGACAACCGACGGACAGGGGTGACGACAATATACGACTACATTATAATGTAGGCGTACAAAAAGTTAGTGAATGAGTGGGCTATGATTTTGCTGTACAAGACTGTTCTTCAACCCATAATATAAGTTTAAGCGCTTGAATCCAGGTAAGACAGTTACAGGCTATCCAAAACTTTAAACTGTCATCCAATAGGCCTATTCACGTCAAGTGAGGCCAGAATTTAGAAAGGTTAAGAAAGAATAGATTTCTTCTGTGTTTCTTACTAATCTAGTATTTCCCAGGGGCGCAGATCCAGGGGGGACAGGGGGACACTTCCCCCCGTCAGAAATCCAGGAGGGGGACATGATATCGCATATTTTCATCAATCATGTCATGTGATCAGTAAAATTGATGGACCGCCACAGAAATCAAAGTTGATAGTTTGAAAGGTATCGGTCGCCCAGCGCCCTGTCGGGCCTACCCGATACCTTGAAATATACCTCAAACAAAAAATTTCACTTTTCATTTTTTTTCCGTGCTGTACGTGGCTGGTCTCCAATCAGTCTGAAAATTGTGTGTCCTGTTGACAAAGTCTACAATTGAAAATGCGTTGTAGTCTATTTATATAGATGACCGCTATTGCACGACGGGAAGGATAACTCTTTGATTATCAAGACGAACCGTTTTCCAATATGGCGGGACGTTCGTAATTTCTTAAGACATTTTGATTTTTCGAACACAGATAATTATGGATACACATGGATTTGAAGGCTCAAATTTCAAAGGTAAACTCTGTATTGTATATTATATTGTGTTTTATATGTTAAATAAATATTTAAAAGATTAAAAAAAAAATTGGCGATTGGTGAAAACATAAGATTGTGTGCACCCTATATAACCAGATCTCGAGGTGCACGGAATTTATATTGTCAATTCTTTTATTCTTGGCAATATTATTTGATGACTGGAAAATTCAGTAACATGCAAGGAGGTGCTTTTCTCTCACTAATATTTGGGAGAGCTATAAAGATACGGTGTCACAAGCTCAACTGAAACGTTCTCATTCCGACCCCTTTTGAGTAAATCCTGGGTACGCCACTGGTCCCCCCGACATTGAAAAAGCGATCTGCCCCCCTGGTATTTCCAAATAATATTTTCATTGGTGGGCATTTACTTCTACCTTAAGCCTAACCTCAAGACAATTTTAAGATTCTCAGAAGGTTTATATTATTTCCGCATCGCCAAGCCAATCAAAGAGTCTCCAACTGGCTTAAAAGTAAAAAGTCCTAGATGCGACCTTGTTTGGTCAAGTTGTATTGTAACTTTAACTCGTGTTAATTTGCATAGCTAGACGTCTTTGCGAAGTCTGACACATTCAATTCAACAATCATATAGGTACATTCTTTGACACGGGTCGTTCAAAATAAGTTACATTACCGTTTGATTTGGCATAGAAAAATAAATTATTTTTTCTTTAATGTGTGATGGCAGACATGTTGATTGCGTTCGTCTTAGAAGCCTTAATATTTACAAAGCAAGAATTTGTGAAAAAGGAAAATGTCATTTTAATTTAAAAAAAATTATAATTGTGCACGCAAACCTTCCTTTTCGAAAGATATTGTCTTTTCACTGTCCTTAACATATTACATAAAACATTTATGGGGATTATAGGCGTCATCTTTATTCCTAGAGCGTTATCTATTTACAAACGAACTGGCCTCTAAAATAGGGTAGGAAACTCCTATTTAAAGTTACAGACTACTATTAATATCTATAACCACTTAAACGATTTGCTTTACACAGTTATAATGAAATATGTTGTTTTCCCAGGGCCTATAAAAGAACAAACAACTAACGGAACGAATTACATCTTGATTAAAAACCCTCCATACGACAGCTCGGGAGAGGGATGACAGGCTATAATAAGCCTGTTTCCCAATCCATTTCAATTCTTGAATAAAATATTGTTTATACAAAAAAAAAAAAAAAAAAAAAAATCTTATGAAAACAGATTTCTGGGAAACTAAACTTTATGCACAAAATACCCAAAAGTTCCATTCTAACTATAAGATCAAAGATTTTATTCTAACGAATCCTACGAACACGGGAGTGTGGCCGATGGATACAGAAGGGTTGACTTTTTTTTACATGTTTAATCCAAACATAGGTACATAACCACGCTTACGACTGCAGGGTTCAGATAATCAGAGATGTAGAAGAAACATAAAAAAAGGTTTTTCCATGCACTCTCAAATTTTTTCAGTCAAACCACAAGAATACCTTATATACTACTTCAAGATAAGTCATTCATAATAAGCCTTTCTAATTGTGTCATTTTGATACGCTCGGGTTAAAATGAGTAATTAACAATGTAGTGAGAGGTTGGTCTGATTGTACTAACATGACTACTATTAAATATCTATTTTGGAGACTTAGGCCTAATATGTCATTTTGTGATTGGCTCATTTTATTTTCTATTTTCTCATTGGCTTAAAAAAGAGCGTCTTTAATTCATGTATTAGGTTGTTGCCAAGTCGCCATTAACTTTGAAAAACTTGGAAGTCGACCATCGTTTGAGATAATTTTTAATGGTGTGTCGATGATGTCTTTAGAGGATTGGTGCAATCCAGACGAGATACTCACCAGTGATGCCTGCTTACAAGGATGCGGTGCTTTATGTTGTAATCAATACTTTCACTCGGTGTTTCCACCTTTCATTATTTCGTTAGATTTACATATAAACTGTCTAGAGCTTCTAGCTATAATGATCTCATTGAAAGTATGGGGTCCTGATTTAAGGGGAAAGAAACTTATGGTTTATTGTGATAATGAGGCATCGGTGTGGGTAGTTAATTCGGGATCCTCTAGGGATCCTTATTTACAATCGTGTCTAAGGGAGATATGTTTCCTAGCCGCGACCTTCAAATTTGAGATACGATGCAAGCACCTTCCTGGCGTTGAAAATAGATTGGCCGATTATCTTTCTCGCTGGGAATCGGACAGCAAATATCAGAAGTTGTTTTTGGAGCTCACTGACTCTCTTTTCGAGCCTGTCGAGATTCAAACATCATATTTCAAATTTTCTCATAAATGGTAATTCCTTTTTTAGGTTTCGAAGTCAAGCAGCTAGCGAAAGATGCCTTGAAATCATCACGAAACGCCTTTGCCTCAAGTACTTATCAAAATTTCAAATCCCAGTGGAAAGCTTATTTTATGTTTTGTATTTATTTCAATATAAGACCGGTTCCTACGTCACTACAGTCTTTAGTTTTGTTTGCTCAGTTTCTTAGTCGTAGTTTTAAGTCGGTTGATTCAGTAAAAAATTATATCAGTGGAATAAAAACGTTGCACCTATTTTTAGGAATCAGGTTCCCGAAATTTGATGATTTTCAATTGAGTTTAGTAATCAAAGGGATTCAAAGGGAGAATCCCCATTTACCAAGGCAAGCAGCGCCTATCACTCCAAAGCTTTTATTAGAAATTCACGCCGTAATAAATCACTCTAATCAATCAGATACAAATTTCTGGTGTTTATTTCTTTTCGCTTTCTTTCTAATGTCTCAAAAATCAAATTTGGTTCCAAATTCCATAAATGAGTTCGATCCAAATAAGCAGCTTTGTATGAATAACGTCGTCTTAAAAGATCAAATTTTATACGTTTACTTTAACTGGTCCAAGACCATTCAATTCGGGGAGAGGCAGCTTATAATCCCATTAGTAGCCATTCCTGGTTCCTGCCTATGCCCTGTTTCCGCTTTCAGGAATTTGTGTTCATTAAGGGGCTCTTATTTACCACCAGAGCCCTTGTTTGCTTTGAAGAGAGGGAAAAGAACTGCACCTATAACATATCCTCAATTCCAAAAAGTCTTAAAAAATCTAATTTCGAAAACGGGTCGCGATCCCGCACGATATTCGTCTCATAGTTTCAGACGTGGTGGAGCGTCTTGGGCCTTTTCGTCTAAAGTGCCGTCAGAACTCATTCAGTTATTTGGGGATTGGCAGAGTGACGCTTACAAATTATACTTAAATTTTTCCTTACAGGACAAAATCTCTGTCTCGTCTCGAATTAAAGATTCTATCTTATCTCTTCAAAGTTAGTATAGGTTTTTGAGATCGGACCTATTGTCATTTGATTGTATTGTGGTCATTATATACGTATTATTTCTTTATCCCACCTTTCTTTTATTTTCATTAATTATAGGAGTTTGTAATAAATGTGCATCTTATAAGATTTATGTTCTAATGTTTCATTTAATGTCTTCATTTTTTGGCTGTTTGTAGCTCTGCGAGCTTTGGCATTTTCTTTCCAAAAAATTGTGTAGTTATTATTTTGTATTTTACACTTTAAAGAATTGTATATATGTTTTTGTTATTTATATATTTATTTAAATTAATAGTCCGTTAATAAAATCATGCCAAACCACTTTTTAGTCACTATTGTGTCATTTTGATACGCTCGGGTTAAAATGAGTAATTAACAATGTAGTGAGAGGTTGGTCTGATTGTACTAACATGACTTCTATTAAATATCTATTTTGGAGACTTAGGCCTAATATGTCATTTTGTGATTGGCTCATTTTATTTTCTATTTTCTCATTGGCTTAAAAAAGAGCGCCTTTAATTCATGTATTAGGTTGTTGCCAAGTCGCCATTAACTTTGAAAAACTTGGAAGTCGACCATCGTTTGAGATAATTTTTACCCACCCACCTCTCCCTTTCAGCAGATCCGAAGACTTAACTTTACCTGCTTAACCTTTTCAAGCATTTTCTTTCCAAAAAATTGTGTTGTTATTATTTTGTATTTTACACTTTAAAGAATTGTATATATGTTTTTGTTATTTATATATTTATTTAAATTAATAGTCCGTTAATAAAATCATGCCAAACCACTTTTTAGTCACTCTTTGTCAATTTTTCAATTAACGAATAGTTTGTTTTTATCATCATTTGTTAGTCGTTTTTTGACATTTTTTTTTAACAAAATCAACATATTTTTGTTCATAAAAATTAAAATTCGTCCACTATCAAATCAATAATTTGTCAAGTAAAATTTGTATAAGCATAATTCTACTCTTTTACTATTACAGCTAAATTAAAATACAAAAGAGTCTCGTAACATTTCTTTGTAAAAATTCTTCAAATACAAATCTTGCTAAACAAATGTTGCTAATCATTCAACCAAATACATTTCTCGAATTGAAATTATGACCACAATTAATTATTATTAATATTGGACTGTTCGGTCTCCCATACCATCCAACACTAGCTTTATGCAATAATCTTGTAACGCAAACCTCTTGAAAACAGTCTTTAGCCAATTATTGGTATCAATTGTTGTTCAAATGCCATCAGTAGCTTATTTAATGAAGTAGGCCTCAAACGGTCTATTATGAAAGTTAGCCTACTTGTAGGCTATTGCTCGACATTATTATCACGATATGTATATAACAGGAATAACAATATACATGTAATAATACATGACTCCTATCATAGTTTGCCTTGATCAGAAAGATTCATAAACGTCATTTCGATTATGGGACACTAAGCATGTAAAAGAAATAGTCCGAAACTTGCTGAAGCTATTCCCAGCCTCTGATATTGGACAGAAATGGATTGGGGAGAGTCAGAAATAATGGGCACCTCCGCGGGTGCGGGTGTTTTAAAGGTATTAACATACCTCTAATCCACCAAACCTCGATTTATTTGGAATGATGGATGTTTTTGTAGTTCAATCATAGAACTACCATCATTATCTCTCTACACCACTCATTCCATGCCTATGGTTGCGTCAAAGTTTTCAATCCCCCAGTCGCAAACCAAACTACGCGCGCATCCAAAATTCAGATTTACAGGGTTAAGAAAATGAAAGTACACGATGATGGTTCGTTTGTTTCTACCACGTGACCCTGTAACGTCTGAATTTTTTAATGCGCACGCAATTTGAGATGGCAACTGAGTGATTGAAAAAAAAACTTTGACGCAACCACAAGCGTGACATGAATGTAAGGGGATAATGGGGGTTTTGACTGAACTACAAAAACATCAATCTTTCTACTTTTATCGAGGTTTAGTGGATTTGAGCTATGTAAATACGTTTAAAAACCGCGCTCTCGTGGAGGTGCGGAAAATATCAAGTTTTTCAGACTTTTCCCCTAGCCATATCTGTCCAAATAGCTATCAGAGGCTGGGAATAGAGTCTGCATGTTTCGGACGCTTAAAAGAAACTGTTGGCTAAGTGCCTGAGAGATCAATATCATAGGCCAGATAAGTCGGGAGGTTTCGGATTAAAAGCTGTATATTTTGCAATTAACATTTCTGTAATTGTCGGAGGGCGGTTGAATAATGTACTAATGAATTGTTTTATTGTCTAAATGTTGAATAATGCAATAGGCAATCGTATCTTGACCATAGTTTTTCTAATGAGCAACTTCAACCATTTTAATTGGTACTATACGGATTTTATGTGGATGTTTATTTTTAATTTTACTGGCAATTTGGATTGTCAACATTTCAAGATGAAATATCTATATAAATCTAATGATGAAGCAAACCTATACCACATCAATACTTTAGTCCAGTAATCAGAGGTAAGTGTTTATTTTTATTTTCACTTGTAATTTATCTATACTCAGCATACTTTGTCAATTGATGATATCCTCAGTTCTGATTAAACAATACGTTGTTGAACAACTTTAGACAAGTTCTGCGTTTGACATTTTTATCACATTTAGTTAATTCAGACAGTTCAGAAAATTTATCCTCTTATAAAAAGTTGTTTTGTGTTTAAGTTATTCACCATACAGTATATAAAAAGCACAATGAGACGAATTTGATAAAACATTTGAAATTATTGGCGATTATTTTCCTGTCGATTAAACATGGGAACAGAATAATGCAGATTGCGTAATAAAATTTTCGACATAGCACTTTTTTCTTTCTTTATATTTCAAAGTGGCTCATTTTGCCCCCTTTTCATGGTACTGATCAGATGTTATCTATTGCCTTTTAATTTGAAAAGCGACTCAAAAGCTAAACTAAGAAGGCCAGAAGGGATAAAATCTAACTTACCTGAAAGCTTTTTTTTCTCCAGAAAATGCAGTTATTACTTCTCATCTGCCTGCTTCCTACTGTAATAGGACATGGCGATCGTCGTGGAAGCCAAGATGGTATGGATAATGGCAAGACTGGGCGACTCAGGATGCGTGGTAAAATAATGATGGTGAAAGGAGGCGAGTGGGGTGAACATGGAATGGATAGTCATGAAAACGACGGTGGGTGGGATGAATGGTCTAAAAGACACGAAGATGTCAGAGGAAAAATGAGCAGTCCTATGCATGGTAAGAAATGGTGGGAAAATGATTCAGGAGAAAGAGATATGGACAAATATCATGGACAAAAACCCTGGTCTAAGATGGATGGAGATAACGACGAAATGGACAGAGAATGGTCAATGGATGATAGTGATGAAGAAGAAAGTGGTAAATGGAGGAAAGGTAGCTTTAGACATGGTAGAGGTGACCGAAATGAAGATGATAAAGGAACTGATAAGTGGGAGATGGATGGTTTTAGACATGGCAAAGATAAAAGACGATACGAGTACCGCCATGGAGATATGCGGATGCATCAAAAGTGGACTCATGGTGGCGACAGCAAAGAGGATGAAGAACGAAGAGCTTATTTCAGGTTCTTTGGGAGATTCAATATGATGAAAGGTCAAAGAGAAATGATGGACCGAGATCAAAGACATGGTTCTGGAAAGAGTCGAGGACACGGGGATTGGAATGATGATGAAAACAACAATGATGGTGAAATGATGAAAGAGGATGGAAATAAATATTCCACTATGATGATCGAAAAGAAATTGAAAAAAGGCATGAAAATGTTGTACAAACAAGAGCCCCATGTATTAGGAAAGTTAATTACGTTGTCATTTTTAAAGATGTGTGAATGCGAAGGGGACAATGCCTCTAAATTATTGAAAAAATTCGTTGCTAAATCTGAACATCGAGAGGACATGGAGGAAGAAACCAAGAGACCCAAGCTTCCAGAAATTCCAGATTTTGGTTCTGACACAACAGCTAAGGTAGCTTTCCTGAAGAAACTTACCAAAGAACAAAGGAAAATGTTGTTTGGTTATGACCTGGTAAAAAATATGTGTGAAGCAGCTAAAGCATATATAGTTAAAGGTAAAGAATTTTATGATCAGCATTTTGCTGAAGCTGACTCGATGACTTCAACGACTGTTTCAACACCCTGAAGAGGTAAATCATTTTTCTTTCATCATATGCTTAAGATTATCTTATCAAATCTTAATATTTGGTAATATCTAAATTGGAAACATTTCCAAACTCTTCAGTTTTAAGACTGTTTGTGTATTATGTTTATGATTTCAACCAATATTTGAAATAACAGAGGCTGTCTTCGTCCTCAACCCATATTATAGAATGAATACATGATTACATTTTCCATGTGAAAATGTGGAGCGTATGTATCTTATCATAATTGCTCATAAACTCTCCAGAAGTAACGATTATTGTGACATATTCGATAAAGAGTTATTGTACTTGTCCTCTGACATTTAGTTCGTAAGCACTCTAGAAACAGTCTATTCTACGTAAATGGACAAACGCAGTCTGGTTAAAATCATGCCAAACTTTCGTTCGTTTATTTATTTTTAGATTTTATTTTAAATTTAGCCACTTCAAGGTTTGATCCTCTAAATAAAAGACGTTTTTTGATCTAATTTTGTCTGTAGACGAACCATGTTGAAATCGTTTATTATCACCTGAGGGTGAAGCCTTTCAAACTTGAAACATAAGTGTCACGCGTTCGATTTTCAAAACACTCTACAAGTCATAAAAGATCGGGACAGATTTGATAATGGGCAGTTTGTGATAGGTAAAAAGAATTATCGCCTTGACTTGAATATTAAATCTATCATAGCTCTGTTAATACTTGGAATGTAGGTAGGCTACATTGATATTAATATATATTGAAAATGTCGGACGTGAGTTCTAATCTCGATCGGTGTGTGAAAGTTCGATGACCTTGAATAAGTCTTCTTCACTCGTAATTCCAGTCAACTCAGCTGTAATTGGGTACGAATAATCTGGGGAAGATCAATCCCAAGAGGTTTGGCCAAGGACCAGATGGTAGAAAGGATCCCTGTCATGGCGGACTTGTAAACCTAAGTTGTGATCCTTGTAAAATATAGTTGTTTCTTTCTTTATGTAATCTGAAAATTTCTATGGAGTTGAATTTGACTAGCTTATATTAATTTGAGTGTTTTTTATGGTATAACATCTTCGAAACCTTAATGTTCGGTTGCAATCTTCTTGTCCCATTACAATTTTGAAGGTTCTATCCTATTTTGTATTAGTGGTAATCTCTTACGTTAGACATATATTTAAATACATACATGAAGATAAACTTATTTTTTCCTGATTTTTATTAAAACTTTCCATTGCGTTGTGTGAACCAATTTTACGAAAAGTCCAGTATTATATAGTTCGAACAAAGATTTAGAAAAATAACTACGTGAAGTTTAATCAATCAAAATTAATGTTAGTATAACCTACATTACATGTTTAATTCATCAATACTATATCAATATTGACAATCTATTTAATTCATTCTATTATTTACTTATCCATTCTTTCTATCAATCATGGGCTCCACCCATTCTCAAGTGTTCTCGATTACTCAGCGCCTTAATTATTTGGGTTTTTTTATTCAACCTCAAGGTACAGGTACATTAAGCCAATATCTAGGATGGTATTTAACTTACATTTTTTCACTTTCATATTATTCATATCAAAGGGGCACCACAATAATCGAATCTTTATCTGTTACTAAAGAAATATTTTGATTATAATATCTCTGTGTACCAACGCAATACGGTTTGACTGTTACTCGTAATGTTTGTTTCTGCATTGCAATATAAAATAATTATTGTTAATTTTCAGATAATTAAAGTAACACTACCTAGCTGACATGGGTAATGGTTATCTAGATGTAATATTGGGTATCTCAGGCAATAAGTTATATATCTGTTGTAAATATGATAGAAATAAAGATATGTATGAGTACACCTTCTATATTCGATTATTTTCAAATTCTAATCGGCATAGTATCCATTCCTATGTTATATTCAATCTTCCATAATAACGACCCTACGGCAGTAAAACTACAAAGAATACCTCTAAATCTACACTGAAACGAGTATAACTGGAATGAGTTTTTTGTTTTTCTTATGAGAAAAAGCACCATGCTTGTTAGTACCTCTACATCAGCTGAAGACTTAGTAATCAAAGAATGTAATATAGACAGACGTCTACCTGTTTGTAAGACAAAAGTATTTACCATACAAAATAAAATGTAATAATAGAAACCATCTTTACAGCATTCCGCTTTTTTTTTTAAAGAATTATAGCCAAATATGTGGAGAGTGAATTTTAGTACTCAGTCAATTAGAGAATATGTGTTTAACAGTTGGATTTACCAGGTGCCCTGACTAAAGAATACATTCTCTATACAAAAATTAATAATTAATAGATTATTATTTAATTTTATGGAATTTTTTTTATCATTAGAGAGATTCTATGTTTATACGCGGTAGGTTCACTCAATTTGGCCAAGTTTAAAAAGCCTTTAACAATATTCCACATTTCAATTCAGCATTTTCCGCTTGGTTCAAGCTTTCTACATTGTTAAACCCACGTTAACATTATAACGAAGTTCATGAGCCAATATAGAGTCGTGTTAATTGACTGTTAAACATTCCAGACAATTCCAGATAGTTGAAATGGAGTATTGTTAGATGACAAATAAAGTATTAGTACATATCGAATGTAATGTATTTATAACAATTCAACGTGCTTGATAACATTATCATTAGCCTATGATAGCAAGTACTATTTGAAATCTATTGGAAAGTTTTGTTTTCGGATCTAAAATCAAGTCATAATACTTATGTCGAGTATCTTAATATTCTGTGTTTAGAAAGCATTCTCATTAAAATTGAGACCATGATTGTCTGACAGCTTTAAACAGTGGAAAAACTGACATTTGGATATTTGTTTTTCTAACTCTCTACAACAAGATAAATTGTTTGATTTTTAAAATATAAACGTTTATTAAATGAAGCCCCTTGCAAATGCTTGGTAAAGAATGAAGTCTTGTCGGAATAGGTGACATAAAGCTTATGTGCGATGCAAGCAGAGTTGAAAACGTAGCCAAGCGATTGTTTAATGACAATACTACGGTCTAGTTGACCCCGCTCCTCACACTCATATTCCATTAGGTCAAAAAAGCAATTTTTGTTTAATATTTTTATTAGAAAAACTGTACATTTGAACGTACTGGAAAATCTCCTCAATATCCTGAAAGAAATACAGTAAATTAAATGTGAATTACAGGAATTGGACGAGATAATGTGATCACCACTTTATCAACTCCATTCACCATAATTTAATCTTGCTGATATACTATATACATGATGTACGATATTCTTTTAAACTTGCTGATATACTAGATACGCCATTCTGTTTTACAAGGAATAAGGAATACGGACTCAATTTCTGAATCCAGAAGCTCTAAAATGCCAACTCTGTCGACTTTAAAGATGGAATGTGTTGCATATAGTTCGAAAGCCATAATATAACTACATGTATATAACAGAAGGAACACCTACCTTAGTTTTTCATGTAGGTTTCTTTGAATTCTTTAGCATGTACAATGAAGGTCTTAGCTCCATTACACATAGATTTAACAAGACCATACCCGAACATCTTTTTCTGTTCTTCTTTGGTCAAAGATTTCAAAAATTCGGCTTTGGCAGTCATGTTACCCATGAAGTCAGGCATTTCACCTTCAAACATATCACCCATCTTGCTATCGTTACTGCCCATGTCATCTTTATTATCAAACATCTTTTCAAAACCCATTTCATTCTGGCATTTACATAAAGCAAGGAAGGCATGTGTAATCATCATGGCGTTTTTGTGAGCATCGGTTGCCATCTTTTTGAGTACAACGCCAAAATCACCAGATTCATTTTCCATGCCACCGTCTCGTTCTTCGCTCTTCTTTTCTTCCATCTTATTCATTTTCCATTTCATGAATTCTTCAAAAACGGCTTTTTTGTGATCCATTTCTTTCATTTTTTGTAGCTTGTCTTTGAAAAGTAGGAACTCTTGGAATTTTTGAAGATACATCGATTGATCTTTCTTGTCTTTCATCTGCCATTTTTCATATTCGCTCATCATGCTACCTTCTTTTTTCTCCCATGAACCAGAGTGGTCTTCACCCCACATACCAGCAAGTACCATAGGTACCACAAATACAAGAAATAAAAAGGAATTCATCTTGAATCTGGAAACAGACAAAACGATAACCTTGTGTAAGTAAAAAGAAAAATCTTATAACTGGGTAAATATTTTGGGATAATTTCTGATTTAATTTCAAACGGATTTCAGCGATAATGAAGGACAAGAAAACACATGGGACAGTCGTGCAAAATTTCTTTATACGCATGTTTAAACAAATAAAAGGCCCCCAAATAGAGTTTCTGGATCAACTACGATTTTGAATATAGACTGAATAGAAACTGGACTATTCTACATAACAATATATCCCAAATTGATTTGGTGTGTTACAAATCAGACGAGTTTCTTTCTTCTACTTTTGTCAACGCAGAGACATATAAAGACTACACAAAAATAATCAGTGAAATTCGAATTACCAAGAAAACTAGGTCAAAAATAATCATAAAATATATAATATATGACTTAAGAAGGATGTTAGTTTCATATAAATTTTGAATATCATATTTATTAATCATTATGCTACAGAATGGCATAAGATAATCATGCTGATATCGATGCTCTAATATACTTAAAATATAAAATAAAAACAGATGCCTATTCAGTATACATTAAAAAGCAAAGAATGCTAATTGCATATATATGAAAAACGTAATTAAAAAAAATTTCATTGCTTTCTTAAATAGGATCTTTTATCTGCATAAATTTTGAGTAATTTATCAAATCAAATTATCAAAGTATACTTACCAATTCAAAGCTGTCAGCCCTATCGTTTAAGATAATGTCTGCAAACTTTATAGAACGAGGGTGGGTATTGGGGGTATTTATACCCTCTCTAACTGGTTCTCATTATATAAATAAACACAGACTAAAATATCCTTATGCAAACTAAGATGACAAGCACTTTTGAGCTTTGTTATTCATTAGACATTTAAGAAACGATGTGGCCTTGGTCCGTTCAGACCAAATGGCGTGTCAAATACACATCTTCCATTGGATAAAATTATTCTATGAATCGAAACCACAAAATTATTAACCCGTGAGCCAAGCAAAATAAGAGTCATCGATAAATATAGTAAGATTGGCAAAATGCTGACATTTTAAGTACACGTTTAGTTGCTTTAGTGCATGTACTAACAACCAGTGTCTTTATCAATGATTCAAATTTTAAGTGATTCAATGTTTACCATCATCTCAGCTTATGCCACAACGATTGAAAATTTGGACTGAAGCATAAAATAAAAAAATAAATATGAATGCGTCGATATCTAGTTGGCTATTTTACAGGGGTATTGGTCTACCACCACGATCTATTTAATTATGGAAATTATCTGGTCAACGGGAATAGTCTTTTATTATACTCTCAGACACAGATACATTGTAGAAATACATAAGGGGCAAATTCATTCTTCACAAGGGATATTTTTCCATCGCCCAGTTTCTGACGGTATTTTTATGTTACACGTCCTCAGTTTAGTCAACCAAATGTAATGATGTTTCGACAGGTTAACTAGGTACTCCTCCAGTTTGAATTTCTTTTTAAATATAGAATAAAATCGTCCCCTTGAAGAGTTTTCGATATCACTGAACCACTTTTGGATAAATTGGTCACGGAGTGTATTTTTGATAATTGTTTTAATCCATTGTTGATTACATGTACTTAAGTTGCTGGATTGACATGAAAATATATAGCTATATCCAGAGTTGTCAAAGATAGATTTTATGCATGACATTCACTTAGACTTAATGATGTTGTTCTGACAGAGTGTAGATAATAATGCATATATTTTACCTGATAGTGTATGAAAGCATACCAATTTTAACCAGAAGGATATTATTCTTGATTTTATAGTGATTTCTAAAGGGAGTCTGCCCAATTCGCCATACACCATGCAATTTGGTGTGCTAGACACAAAGGATCCGTTTGCAAAATTTAAAGATGGACTCGTTCAATTATTTTTGTATTTGAATAATATACTGGTATCACATCTTAATCTACAGATCAACAGAGCTCATGGTCATCAGCATTTCCAAACATATCTACATGTAAAGATTAATCTGGATATTAGATCATGAAATCTGCACTTCTCATGTTAACAACCATCCAATTGAATCAAATTATAACCATACCTATTGACTGGCCACTACCTGTATATAAATGTACATTGGCAATGACTCTAAGATCATTCAACTAATTCATAACAAATTGAAACTTGTCTGAGATCTCATCAATATATACCAGAATACCAAGGTTAATCCAAATCGATTATTTAGCCACTACCGCATCTACAATCCAACTTGACGCATTGCATTATCAAGGGCAATAACCCCCAAGGTGTTAATGTGAGTATTACTTATTTGGAACTTGGAAGAAGATTGGAAGAAAACTGCAGCCTCTAGCGTGTCTACAAAAAATGTGGACGGACAGACAGGGACGACAATATACATCTTAATTTCCATGTGGGCGTATAAAAACCCCGATGCAACACACTTCAATAAAAGAAAACATTCAAAATAGAAAATGTAGATCACATTTTGTTCCCAGGAAATATTTCAACGTATTTCAAACTTATTTGATTTAGGTAAAGAAAACAGTATGGTTTAATAAAAGTTCACTTTAACTATTTTCTTTCATTTGACTTATATTGTACGATTATAACAGAGGTACTGCCTCCGCATGACTAAACACAATCACAAAACAACGTATTCTTGAAATACTAACAGGATTAAAAATTTAGTTTTGAACACGTTACTTATTATAAATGTTTTACTAACACATTAATGTTTTACTAACGCACTAATGTTTTACTAACGCACTAATGTTTAACCAACGCACTAATGTTTTACTAATGCACTTATGTTTTACTAACGCACTAATGTTTTACTATCGCACTAATGTTTTTCTAACGAACTGATGTTTTACTAACGCACTAATGTTTTAATAACGCACTAATGTTTTACTAACGCACTAATGTTTTAGCAGCGCACTAATGTTTTACTAACGCACTAATGTTTTACTAACGCACTAATGTTTTACCAACGCCCTAATGTTTTTATAACGCACTAATGTTTTGCTAACGCACTAATGTTTTACTAACGCACTAATTTTTTACTAACGCACTAATGTTTTACTAACGCATTTATATTTTACTAACGCACTAATGTTTTACTAACGCACTAATGTCTTACTAACGCACTAATGTTTTACTTACGCACTAATGTTTTAGCAGCGCACTAATGTTTTACTAACACACTAATGTTTTAATAACGCACTAATGTTATACTAACGCACTAATGTTTTACTCAGGTCCGTAGCCAGATGTAATTTTCTCAAGTTAAATATTCGGAGGGGCAGAAAAAAAAATTATTAACTTTAATACTGTGTAAACTGTGTATAGAATAAAGCTCAATTAGCTTGTAAAACTTCGATCCGAAGAATTAAACATTATTAGATCTTAAATTGCCTCATTCATACACCGGTATGAAATAATTTTACCAAACAAAATTACAATAATGGCAAACGCGTGTGTCTTCGCACAATGCCATCTGGTAATGCCATTTCCGGATCATTCATCAAGGCAGTGAACGTATTCGTTTGGTTTTGTTTACAACCAATTTTAGCAATTTCAAGGTCATTATCCGAAGTACTACCGTAACTATCGGAGCATGATGCCATGGTGGAAAATAAAGTTTTTAATTCAAAATAAAAATTAATTATGTAGTATATATTATCATGTTTTTATATATATAGTTAATAACTTATTAATTTTATATTCTTACATCAACCTACATTTATAATAAAAAAAAGATATGTACATATATTTTGTAATCAGTAATTTCCCTTTAACTAACAATTTTACGCTTTTTAACGACCCACATATAGTTATATACTTCTATGACATGATCTTCTATTTGAATAATCACTATTCACCACAGGCATTGGAGGAGTATGGAACGCCGTAACTGCCTTCTGTTAGTATTTTTGCAGTATCAGCATCTTTTTGTATTATCAGCATCATCTTAATAGAAAAAGATGATAATACGAAAAGATGATGCTGATAATACAAATAGATGCTGATACTGCAAAAATACTAACAGAAGGCAGTTACGGCGTTCCATAGAAGGCAGTTACGGCGTTCCATAGAGGAGGGTTAAAGTTATGTTTACAACTATAATGTATTTATTAAACTGGAGCACAGAGGTAATACTATACACTTCAAATTTAGACCAATAATAGATAAATGTAGAGTATTTTGACGAAGAAGAAGGTAAAGTAATCCTCAATATAATTATTCTATTGGGCCTACTCATATTTCCCGATTTACTCATTTGAGTCATAGAGTTTTGATAAATATCACAATATCAAACACATTCAATCATTTTATTTAAAGTAACGCTTTTATGTTCAACAGAACATTTCAGATAATATAGGGAAGCTTATCTTGACGAATAACATCTCATTGTCAAAGTGTCCATTTAATGTGGTTTTTTGGGTCATAAATGTAGGTTAACAGTCTCCATACCATAACCAATTTCACGATAATTGATTTCACTTTCTTTTTCTATTGTCATGTATTTTCGGTATGGCTGAGTGTCAAGACAAATGGGAGAGAGCGTTGCTCATTGTAATTGTGGCATGATGTTCACGGTTTCTTCCATTCACACGGCTCAAGGCCCCAATGCAGGCCATCACTACACAGCTATTAAGTTATCTATACCATGTTGACAAATGGATAAATTTCTTAAAAAACGTCTACTTTAGGTGGATGAGTCTGCAACTAGTGGTAGTAGAAAGTCTCTGACTTATCTATTGTCAGTGTAATTTTTAAAAAGGAATCCTTCTTTCAGATAAGGTAACGGAAACATGTATATCTCCTAAGATTGTTCTAAATAGCTTTCATTCCTTTGAGCATTTATCAGAAATTATACTGCTCTTATAAGTAAACGAGGGATATTGAACAAAGAAATCTTTGAAAATACATTGTGATCTTGATAGTAAAATCGTATCAAATATAGGTGTGATTGGAGACAAAGAACATGCCTGAATATAGTAGAAAACTATCAATCATTCAAGTTCATTTTTGAAAATTAATCATTGACCTAACAATATGTAAAATATAGATATATGTATTAGCTTATTTATGATAGACGTTCAATCAATATTCCCTTATAATATATCATACTGACAATACATTTACATAAAATCATATACTTTTTTACCTTAAATTCCCTTTAAATTTTCATATAATTCTTTATGTGCACATGTTGGCCAAACAATGGTTAAATATGATAAACGATAGCACTTCATAGATCATACAGTTACATAACTAGGACAACTTGTTTTAAAGCATATTTGGCAGTACATAAACATAAATCTAGTGCTTTTTATTCAACCCTCACTCATACATTTCTTTTGAGTTATTAGGGTGATAATTTACAATTTCACAAAATTTTGTTTAAACCAAAAGAATGATTGTGCCTTTAAATACGGAAGGCGACTGCGGCCAAATTACTTTCAACTTCTCTCCCACGAGAAAGTTAGGAAAATGGCGAGGAAAATATCTCGCCTTTTTCCTCTAATGAATATTTTCCTCGCATTTTGGCCCTCTTTCCTCCCTTTTCTGCTTGAATTCTAGCCTTTTTCCTCGCCATTTTACCCTTATTTCTTTCCTTTCCTCGCTTTGTCGTATCTGGACTTATCGTGTGCGATTTTGAGCTGATTTCTTTCCAATTAAATAACACTAATATTCATATTCTATAGAAGAGATAATAAAAAAGGATGATGTTACACAACTAACATCTGAGAGATAACGAAATCGGGTAATTACAAGATTTTGAGTAAACGTATACAATGAGTAAGATGGTACAAATAAACCACTTCTCCTTTCAAATCCCCAAAACTTATAATTTAGACTTAGTATTCTTAATGTTCATTTTTGATTAATTCGTCAGTCGCATTATTTATTTCCAACAGTCCATTCCGGCATTTGAAAACAAAGCTAAAAATAATCCTATAACGTTGTCACAAATTAAATCAAAATATCTTGGCGTTATTTAAAAAAGTTAACGGAAAACATTTCAGCTCATTATGTTATTTGTTATGTATCGATAAACCAGTAACATCGAATTGAGATAAATTCTGCGTATGTATCAACATTCTGTGTGACATTCATCGGCATCTGAATTCTTTACTGGTATGGTTTTCAGATCACAAAATAGCTCTAATTTCTTGAACACATATGTTCACCTCTCTTGTGTGTAGTTTCACATACATCATTGTATCCTTGACTACATCATGCTATCATTTACGATTATTATGTTTAAGACCACATACAAAATTAAATGCTTAGAGTGGAACAGAATTCACTACCATTTCTGGATCACTTTTGTTTTTGTCAATAAGCCTATACAGTTTAGCTTACGCTGTTTCTTATCAAAAGCTAAATTCTTAGAAATACAAATCGAAATATTTTTGGATATAAGATGAAAAAACTATGTATTTCTATCTGTATAATATAATAAAGCCTATTTATTTTTTAAACTTGATTAATCGATTATTAAATCTTTTTTCTATTATTATTTTTTTTTTAAATTTCAATTTCAAACCAAGGTCGAAGAAAGAGTTATCCGGGAGGGTTAAGACAGAATGAAATTCAACATAACAGACCATATTATGACTTGGTTTGATGAATGGCTGTTATAATTTATTACAATATTGAAACACTTCTAAAAATGGTTGACTGTTTTACTACTGACGTCATCTGAAACTTCAATTTCGTCGCCTATAAAAGGAGGAACAACTTGCTGTTTCATGTTTATGGGATTAATGGACCTATCATCTACTGGATCAAGAAATAAACAAACCATGAGGACTTCACTTTTGGTCTTTATAACGGTTATTACCATATTAGTATGTGTATTTACAGTTGATAGCGCACCATTGAGTGAAGGTAGGGCCTTCGTATTTTTTATCACGATAAATATTTTATTGGATGTTACAGCGGTCATGCATATGGCTAAAGCTCGTGATATGTCAATGGTTAAGAGTGGCATTGAGTTGTAATTGTGGCATATAACATGGTCACAGGAATTTTACGTGAAAAAGGATTGGAGAACAGGCAGATGCCTATATCACTCCTCCTCGCACCAGTTTTGTTACACACAGCTTATTGGAACAACAGTCACAAGTTTATGCATTGTGGCATATAACATGGTCACAGGAATTTTACGTTTGTTAACGGGTACAAGACAATTTATACCGGGGAACGGTAACTTGGTCACAAGAAATTTGGTCACCGGAAATATGGTCACAGTAGTACGGGCACAAGGTATTTTGGTCACAGTAATACGGGCACAAGGTAATATGGTCACAGTTATACGGGCACAAGGTATTTTGGTCACAGTAATACGGGCACAAGGTAATATGGTCACAGTAATACGGGCACAAGGTAATTTGGTCACAGTAATACGGGCACAAGGTAATATGGTCACAGTAATACGGGCACAAGGTAATTTGGTCACAGTAATACGGGCACAAGGTAATTTGGTCACAATAATACGGACACAAGGTATTTTGGTCACAGTAATACGGGCACAAGGTAATTTGGTCACAGTAATACGGGCACAAGGTATTTTGGTCACAGTAATACGGGTACATGATATTTGGTCAAAATACTAAGAGAAACAAGGTAATTTACCCCCTGTAATCGATAATCACTCTCATAGCAATTACATGATTATCAATTGCAGCACATTTCGATCATTACTCCCCCATCCCCCTACTACCACCGCTTGCCGCTGGCATAGCCTCTTTCTGGATCGGATTATAGGATTCTCCCGACTTCTCCCGTAAGGCGTTTGGTGCTATCATTTATGGAGCTGTTGCGATAACTTACTCTAGGTCCAAACTTGTAATGAGCACTTACAAGTCAATCTTAAAATTACCAATAAACGTTCGAACCTTTACAATTCGTACTAAATGTAGTTTCACGAATATACATGCAATTTATGGGTTTGAACGGAAATTCCCGATTTTATAACATTAGAGCAGTGGGCATTATCAGCTAAGAATCTGTCACGAAAACACAATGAAGCAAGTAAAAATGAAAAGAATTCAAGATTGTCCATACGAATCCCAAGAATCGACTCCAAATCTTACGAATCGGATACAAATCCTAAGATTTATCGATTTGTAGCTATTCGCGAGATATGTGGAGTGGGGGCATTAGGGTAGTTCCATGACAGCTCAATGTCTTGTCCTTGTACACTCAATATTGTGACCGAATTACCTTACCCCTTATTGCAGTAACCAAAATACCTTGTGTCCGTATTAATGTGACCAAATTACCTTGTGTCCGTATTACTGTGACCAAAATACCTTGTGCCCGTATTACTGTGACCAAATTACCTTGTGTCCGTATTACTGTGACCAAAATACCTTGTGCCCGTATTACTGTGACCAAAATACCTCGTGCCTGTATTACTGTGATCTAATTACCTTGTGCCCGTATTAAAGTGACCAAATTACCTTGTGCCCGTATTACTGTGACCAAATTAGCTTGTGCCCGTATTAATGTGACCAAATTACCTTGTGTCCGTATTACTGTGACCAAAATACCTTGTGCCCGTATTACTGTGACCAAAATACCTTGTGCCCGCATTACTGTGACCAAAATACCTTGTGCCCGCATTACTGTGACCAAAATACCTTGTGCCCGTATTATTGTGACCATGTTTCCGGTGACCAAATTTCCTGTGACCAAGTTACCTACATTCTTTATACCACTGTTGTTTTTTTTATATAAACAATATTTTATTTCAAGTTGAAAAAGGATTGGAGAAAAGGCAGATGCCTAAATCACTCCTCTCCGCACCAGTTTTGTTGATTTAAACAATATTTTATTTTCAACTGTACACAATAATTACATTACATAAGTGTGGTTTCGGAAACAAGCTAAAGCTTATGTTAATCCGTTACCAAAATCAATTCATCTTGATATATAAATGAACAATAAGGTATAATATACATAAAAAAAAATAGTATAATATACTTTGAATATTAATATGATAAGATATTTACAAAAATACCAAGAATAATGATGTATATTATATAAAAAAGTATTGGAATAGAAAGTGCAAGAGGGTATCCAGAACAGACAGGGGTCATCATCATCATGTATTCAGTCCGTCCACAGATCCCAAAACGAGGCCGCAGACAAAGATAGTCGGACTGGTCAACCGGAGAAATTGTTAGCTTTAAGTGAATAGTAAGATCAGGAAGATACGTTGTGACGTACTAAAATATATGACCAAGATTTGCAAATACACTAAGTAAGTGACTAGGATCATCGGGTAAAGTAAATGATAGGATCAACAGTGAGGTAGGTCGGTATAATTACAACTACAAGTTAGGGTTTATGATGAGGTCACAGCTACGGTGAAACGATAAGGTTACAAAATCACTAACAAGGCCACCATTAAGGTTAGAATATCACAACGTAGGTGAACAAGGGGGATACAGTTTTTCACCAGGAGATAACAATTGGGTAGTTGGTACAAGACTAGGGTAGACTGATAGGATTTATATTTCACTATTGTGGTAAAAATAACTCAAATGAGTTGTTTATTAGATTTTCAGCTAGTGTTAGTTTACAAAGTCAAAAAAAAAATCAAGGCCAGCGAGTTCGATGTGCAGTGTTATTATTATGTGGACTTCTTCCATAGCTATGTAAGCAGAATCATCAAGAGGAATGATGCAATAGGGTGATCACCAATCTAGATACGCAAAGAGACATATAGACACGATCCACAATAATATGTAGTTAAGGTTTGTCACACTGGTGGAGAGACTTCCAAAAGCGAATAAAGCTAGATATTGAATCTTTTAGACAGTCTTATAAAGTTGTGCACTGAGTGGAATATCTGTACATTCTCTTCATCTCTGAGGTTATCAGAACCACACAGTAGTGTTTTTTCTTGTAGAGGATTCCATGGCAGTGACAGTATTGTATCTCTTCTCGGAATGGTATAATTGGGACAGAAGAGCAGAAAATGACCCGAGTCTTCAGTAGGATGCCCACACGCACAAGATGGACTGTCGCTAACATGTCTGAAAAATTTGTGAAGGTTGAGATCACTCATTTTATTGCGAAGTTTACAATGTATAATTTGTTCCTGTCTTTCACCAATGTAGAAATACGAGTGGGGGGTCAAAAAGGAATTTATCTGTTGTTTGAATTCTTTTAGAGTACCTAAGGATGATATATTTTCAGGTAGTGCGTTCCAATCACGGATAGTTGCTGGTAGAAAGGAGTCGTAGTATAGTTTAGAGTTAGTAGAGTGTGTTCGTAACTTATGAGCGTGACGTGTGTTGTAGTTAGAGGTGGATCCCATCGGTTCTGGAACTAGTATGTTAAGATAATTAGGAACCATGTGATGAATCATTTTATAAAAGAGAATGAGTCTATGCTGATATCGTCGACGTTTTAGTGAACTGAAGCCGGATTCTTTGTAGAGCAATGAATGAGATGTACCACGGACGAGGCCGGTTATGGTTCTGAGACAATCTACACACAGCTTATTGGAACAACAGTCACAAGTTTATGCATTGTGGCATATAACATGGTCACAGGAATTTTACGTTTGTTCACGGGTACAAGACAATTTATACCACTGTTGTTTTTTATTTTTTTTATTTAAACAATATTTTATTTCAAGTTGAAAAAGGATTGGAGAACAGGCAGATGCCTATATCACTCCTCTCCGCACCAGTTTTGTTACACACAGCTTATTGGAACAACAGTCACAAGTTTATGCATTGTGGCATATAACATGGTCACAGGAATTTTACGTTTGTTCACGGGTACAAGACAATTTATACCACTGTTGTTTTTTATTTTTTTTATTTAAACAATATTTTATTTCAAGTTGAAAAAGGATTGGAGAACAGGCAGATGCCTATATCACTCCACTCCGCACCAGTGTTGTTACACACAGCTTATTGGAACAACAGTCACAAGTTTATGCAACGTTTCGACAAGTTTTTTTATTTGCCAATGGAGAAACACGTCGAAACATATGCCCAAGGACAACGGGGAAACATGTCAAAACTTCCATAAACTAAGTGATTACTGTTTTATAAAGCTGTGTCTATATAGTGTGCTTACAATTCGCTAAATTCCGTTTATAGAGTTATTAGAAGAAAAACAAGTAGAAGTGTCGATTGAATCGCTTCCCTTAAATATATGACAATACCATAAATTCATTAACTTATACGGTGTGAGCTTGACCTTCTTTGAATATCTATATAAAGCTGAAATGAATATTCTGAACTTGCTCTATGAATGATTAGTGATTAGCTGTCCGTGTTTTTATAAACACTTTCATAACATAGAACAAATAATATGCTGCTTCGTGTCTTTTGTCAAAATATGACAAATTTTCTTTGAAGTAAAAACTTGAAGTTTGCTCTATCGAACTAACATAACATATCACAAATTATAATCCTTACTTAATATAAGCCTTTGAACATAAACAATTTCGCCAATCAATAAACTAGACATAAACCGAGTCATTCATCTTGTAACATATTAGATGCTGCGATATGCATAGTTTCAACCTTTATTCGATGAGAAATTTATAAATTATTTTGTTTCAGGTATTTTTGGTAAAACTGAATATAAAGGTCAACGTAAATCCCAGAATGACTTTTTTTCGGCATTTTACCCCAAGAGTCGACTTACAGATCTCAAGCGTGAGTTTATCTGTTGAAATACCAGCCAAGGGGCCCTTATTAAATGATCAGACAACTTGAAGCATCCGTACACCATGATGCAGTTTTAAAGAAACCCGAAATTCTTTAAATGTTGTGAACAATAATTATATGCTGACTTGTGAGACACAGTATTTCCTTCTGCACAGATTGAATTAATAGATCTACTGTTGACGATATTATGGATAGTGCTTAATACTAAAAATCTCTATATATTTATATAATATTATACTGCAATGTGTACACAACGTTCAACAGGGTAGTGTATTTCACTCGAAACGGTCCTCTAATTTGAATACAAAATCTTAAGTTGTGCATGTAATTATCTGAATTTTTTTTTTTTTTTTTTTTTGGTTTTTATTTTACAGTTCTACCGAAGAAATCTGTTGCACTTGTTGAACCACAGAAAAACTTTAATGCCTTACAAGACGCTGCCTGTACTATAACATATGACGGTGAATGTGTTCCAGAAGCTCTAGCTATTTTACCTAAAAATATCTATTCCAGAACGATATGTGGACCAGGATGGGTCTGTTATGAATAGTGTAAGTACATATATATCAAAATGCGCCCGTATAAATCGTGAAAATAGTAGTCACTATGCCGAAACACATTCATCTTCTCAAGATTTGAACCCCGAAGTAGTACAAGTTAAATAAAACACAAGCAACGGCAACATGCTCTTTTGCATTTACATGTAGACAATTGTTGGTTAGGCTTATCTGTAGCCTAAGTTTTCTTGGGTTAGGTTAGCGTTGTTGTAATAAAAACATAGGAAATACATTCATCAGATAAAATCCGAGAGTGCCTTATATGAAAACTGTAGGATTCTGTTTTTATGTTATTTATATATTTTTTTCTTTTCAGCAATATAGGTGGAAAAGAATATCCCTTCATATATATTAAATTATTTATGTGCTTGATTCAGACTATTATAGTAAATAAATCGTAATTGTGTGAATATGCTTGGTTTGTTTCAAACGTAGTATCGTTCTCGACCACATAATTTTGTTTGCACTAGACAGAGAAAAGGTTTACCGACACCGATATTCTTGCATCTGAGGCCATTCTAGACATGATTTTCCTTGAAGACATACGACTCGAGAGGAGGGGTTAGGGTAATATTGCCACAATTCAACGAATATACTAGTACACTATGATTGCTTCTGTCACTACTTCACTGGGCGCTGTCATATTTAAATGCCAATGCATGTAATTCGCGAGTATTGTGTTCTCTCGAAGAAGTCGTAAATGACATGCCATAGGTTACGATTGCGGTCGCCTGCAACAAGATAAAATTATGGTCTTATCTTAAAAGAAACGTAGAACGGAAACTATATAATGTTTCCCATCATCCAAATAACACATACATTTGATGTAGGTTATAAACTAATATCACGCTAGTAGTGGAAGGCCGAGAACTATCGGTGACAACATATTCATTATTCCAGGGTACAAAATGATGATTCCGTTGAAAAAAGGAATATTGGTTTATTGTGTGGATTAACACAGGAACATTTTAGAGTAATACAGAGTATATGACAGATATATTATATTAGGTTACAGAAGTATAATGTACCTTTAGAGTAGGTCACATATGGTTCAAGATATACATTTAATTCTACTGAACCCAACATGAAGAAAATCCTACATCAGAAGTAACATTTGTCTATATTGGTGACCTTAAAACTTAATACACAATGGATCAGAATTACAATAAAATCAATAAAATCAGCACTCTTTCATAATTTCCATAATTGGTTTTTATTTCTTATTTCAAATCTGTCAGGTTTGAGTATTGACTAATAAATAGAGATGACATATAACATTATTCCTTCCATAAAATATAAGTGTAAATTAGATTATAGATTATGAATGCTAGACCATGCTACTTAGAACTGGATTCGGTATTTAGTCATATACAAATTATTTTTCAAATTTACTCATAACTGCATAGGAAAATCTTTGTCAGTCATTTATATGGGTCCCTTCTCCGCTTTAAGGGACGGTGAACTGATGTTTCAGATGTAAAATATGGATGAGATATAAAACATATTATCAGGATAATAAGCAAGTACACATGAATAAAATTTACTCATAAAATTGTAATATTAATGCTGTTTGGTTCTGTTTAGGTTCATTCAATGCTTTCTTTTCTGATCTTTTATTTCAACTTAGGTTTACAAATATTGAGCAAAATTAATCATCAAGGATTATATAGAATATTCCATTTAACACCAGCTCCATGTGTACAAAACCTAAAAACGTTGCAGTATGTACAGTAGGACACGAAAAACCCACAAGTAGTCATTGTACTGGACAAGATAGCTAAAGCACCATTAACCATATAATAAAGAAAAAAACTCAACAAAACAAAACTAATACTAAAATTAATCTTTGATCGATTAATGCAATGTTACTAAGGCAAATTGGCAATGCAAAATAACCAAGCTGAAGTAAATGTAATGCAACATCAAATGACCAATACACCTTAATATGTACCGTAACATAAATTAATTTAGATGAAAATAAAAGGCACATTTAATCAGCTTTGTAGACTTTTACATGGTTAAACCAAATATACAGACCATCTGCCTGCAAATAGATTTGATAACAATCACTTAAATGGTTTAATAGAGATTTTACTTAATACTGTTCTTTCAAACTGAATATAACAAAGAAAGTAACGACCTTAAAAAAGAAATAATTGTTCCTTTTACATCCAAGTAAAATTTACAACAACAGTTATTGATGCGATATTATAGTCTACTAGTTACCGTAACAAACATTGTAATATAAACAAAATACAATAATAGGCAGATTATTATAAACAATATAGCATAATGAAATATTATAATAAAATATAATAGAAAATACTATGTGATATCAAAAGTCTCTCCATAACCATTGGAACATATTTCATTACTTTTATTATCATCTAAAATAGAAAGGAGAATAAAACACTTTCTGCATTACAAATATACATATAGTTGATAAGACCAAGTTCAGTAAATTGATGCAATTAATACTGTATTATGTTGTTATTCAAGGGAAATAACTCCAGAAAATTATTATGGCCAGATTTCTTTGTAATTGGTTAATCATATCAACTATTAAAAAGATGGGTTTCTAATTCTCAAAATTAAATTATAGACTTCTAAATATTTGCTACTTTACCATATAGCTGATAGCTGAGCTGATAGAACTATATTGTTTTCATTTTTTAATTGTGCAGGTACTAACCGTAATCCGAACTATCATTTTTGTACGTGTAAAAATTCTAATACTCTTTCATCTTCAACAGCCTCTTGAAATGCTGGATAGTCCTTGAAAGTTAAATACAACTAAATTGAAGTAGAACAACATGAATTACCAGTGTAAAAAATCAGTCTTTAGTTATACTCTAAATTCATTAAGTGCCACAAACTGTTGACAACTACTAAAAGAGATTGAACATACTTACTCCACAATATATCTCTCCATTAAAGATTTGTGGTGGTAAGGCATCAGGCTTGTTGGCTTTATCTCTCATTTCATCTTTTAGACCACCAGTCATATCACTAGATATATCAATAAACTTAAAAGGTAATTTTTTACTTGTTAAAACTGTCTCTATATGGTTCTGTTGTGTAGCAACCTAAAAATAAAACAACAATATCCAACTGTATTCAAGCATTCATAACTTAACCAAAAGGTTAATTTCTTTTTCAATCCTTTCTTCAAGATATTATTGAACAAATACAAATAAATAAAATAAAATATTTTGATAACCTGGATATCAATCTAGAATTAATCACCTAGAGAGAGGTGCCATTTGAACACATATATTATTCTGAGTCTGTTGGCTACCGCTCTTATTAGTAAAGTCCTTTATTTATGCAATCATTTTTAATTCCTCTAATAAACTTCTAGACCCTACAGTACAGTTTATCCTAGATTTTGTCATGGCCTCCTTGAGGTGTGAAACATTATGATGGATTATAAAATTTTAATTTGCTTATGAATAAAAATGAAGGAAGATTATAAACAAATAGAAAAATCAATATATATAATGTTTTTGTATCAGTAGAAGTAAACATTTAATAAATCAGTCAGCCGGAAAATGGAAATTAATTTATGTACCATAATCAAACCAACATATTGATTAGGATGCCATCAATACTAATCTATGGATAAAACAAATTTCAAGTCCATTTTTAACAATGCCTGACAGTACAGAGTAAGAAAACCACAATATCAATGGTGTTTGAAGGAAGGTATGACAAAATATTTTAATCATAATAAATCATTATGATGGATCAGATTTATAAAACAGGACTGTCTAGTCTGCCTGCCTTAAAATAGGTCAAACTCTCTCATGAGACGAAACTGAATTATACTAGATAACCACACTTGTTCATGGTATGCCTTTAGTTGTAAAAATTCCAATACAATATCAAAGAATTAAGCAACTATGATACTACCAGTTTCCCAGAAGCTGAAGCTTGCAGAGTGCTAGCTTAAATTATACTGTAGTGAGTCATGAAATAAATTCTTATATGTTTATAATATATAGGCTTAGTGCCTAAAATTACCTATCCTGCAGATCTAAACAAAATTTCAATAACAAATATCGAAATAGATGTACCACTAGGCCTACTTTCAATTTGTTTCCTTGTCCTAGTTAGTGGTTATTGTTATTGTCGCAGAGCCCACTCATGATTCAACCACTCGACCATGAAAAAAGTCACGCCTCACTCTGCTCTAGATTTGCAGTTATAGACATTTAATAGACTACAGATTGGTTACTTACATTAGAATTAGATGATATTGAAGTTCCATAAACTTTGATATCTGCGTCAGTACTCATTTTGTTAATTTGTTTGTTTTGTCACAAATCTAGCCTATGTTTTTCCTCCTAACAATTTAATCAATCCGGAAGTGGGATATTCTATTCTTAGTTTGTAGGGAGACATTCAGGACGTGGACGAGTACATTTTTATGTCAAAGTACAATATTGATCATAATAATATAATGTTATTATACTAAAATGATAGAACTCCTTTCAAAACCTTTCAAACTTGAGAAAATGAATGGAAAGCCATACCGTTTCATTGGATGAAGATTGGTAGGCCGATTATTTATAACGTTTGTGTATTTTATGTCCCTCGCTCATTATGCCATAAACATAATGCACAGGGCTTGCATATATCATCGACATCTATTTGAAGGTATGTATAATATTTGTTTGATTTTTTTGCGAATGCTGCAGACTAAACTTCATTCGGAATTAGTCGTTTGCTTGTTTTCTGCCTGAAAGTTTAGCAAATAGCATAATATTCTTAATCTTTTCTAAACTTAATTTATGATTATATATAGACAATTTTGATTTCCAAATACATGTAACAATACTCTAAAATTACTATTTTGTGCATAGTCATACTTTTTTTTTTAATCGTAGGCTACTTGTAATAATAAAAATGGCAAAGTCTAGATTGAAGGCCTATAGAGATCTGTTCATGTTAGAGTTGTGTTAATATTACATTATATAATGTTCTTGGTTATGTTCAGATTTTTTCTGAAAGAATACAAAGTAACCATGATCAAGACAATACCCTAACAAAAACCCCCAAAGTCCTAGATTATCACATTATTACTGTTATTATATTCAGTAGCACAACGTGTTAAGCCATAAAGAATTGTAGGCCTACAAAGAACTCAAACGAAAATTTCCTGACATAGGCACAGGCCTATCATTAAACCAAATTTAGTTATTGCATTTTAACCTTATAAGAATTTGAGTATTTCTTCAGTCAACCCATCATCATTATGAGCCTATATGTGTCGTGTTGAATTTTCACCTTGTTTTAGTGTTTTCGTAATTTTTATATTCTTATTACGACCACGCTCACTTTAATTAAAAACATTTATAACCATTCATAATAAGCCTAGATAGTAGGCCTAGAGAGTAGGCCTAGCCAGTAGGTGTTTATAACAATACAGTGTCAGAACATCTATAATATATAAAGACTAGTCTAAAAGACTAATTAGTATCATGAATACCTCTGTCGACATAACCCATGTCTTATCTAAAGCTTTCAATTGTGCCATTCAGCTAACCCATCCTACATCATTCCCATCAGACGAGAAAAACATAAAAACATCACAGCTAGCCTACCATGGCCATTGACTTGATCAACATACAAAAGCTAGAAAAACCTCACAACGCATTTTGTTATCATGATATTTGTGAATCTTATACATTAGTAATTGTTTATAGATCAAAATTTTATCAGAATCTGACATTTTTAGAGACTGACGCCATGAAATACTAGTGTTTAGGAATTACGCTTCGAAAGTTATAAGAAATGTGCGTTTATGTAAGAACCATAAATCTTACATTTTAAGTTATTAATTCACCAATAAATACACATTAAAAATAGGAAAACTCACTTTTTTCATAAAAGTAACTGAAGTTATGTAGACAATAACCGTCATGTTTCTTCTTTGTTGTCTTATTATTTTACTTCTGGCAATATATAAAATCACGTGACCAACTATATATCAGAGTAGAGATATGGTGGAACCGGCTCCAATTTCAACAGAACTCGGTACCATGCCAGCTGGTCCAATATAAAAGGCTAGTGATTAGGGTGGTTGAAAGGTAGCAAGTTACAAAGCTAGTATACATCCCCATTTTAGTATGCTTTACAGAAATACTGCGTACGTCTTAGACTGAACATAAAATCTAAAATATTTAAACTTCTCCAAAAAGAGCATATATATTCATCATACTTGCTTCCATAAATAACATAACAGAACCCTTATATATATATATATATATATAATCCGATAAATCCAAAGAACTCAGTAGCCTAATTATCCTTTACATAAAAATGCAATTGATTTATAGTAACTTAGTTATGTGATTTTTCTTGATTTTACAGGAAATTCAATTATTTTTATGACACCAGATAAGTTCACCGGTTGACATATATTAGTCCTGGGGCTATGTGTCCCCTAATTTTGACTCTTGATCCTTGTAGCGGACCCCTAGGAGATTGAAAAAAACTTAGGTAGACAACTCAGATGTGGGGCATAAGGGTGTAATTCAAGATGGCGTCCAAGATGGCTGTTCATTTAAATCATTTCCGGGGTGAAAAAATTATACATATATATATAGAATGGTAAAATCCAAAATGTCTGGTAATATGGCCCCCGCGCCCTTCCATCTTGCCTGTGAGGTTCAGAACTTTGCTAGAGAGAATAATTTGGTGTCTGTATATGGGTTTTAGGGTTCAAGGATTTCATTCAGATCAATCAATTTGCACAAAAAACAAAAGATCATTGTTAATTGCAGTACAGAGGTTCTAATTGATTATCTGGTAATTCTTAAAATGGTGCAACTGGGTAAGATAGAGTGCCCGAGAAGTTGACTTTGGTGTCTAGTCACATTTCATTTGTGGCAGATCAACTAATATTTCAGTTTTTTAAAGTCATGCATTTTGCAGATGGTGCTGACATCACTTAGGTAACAAGGTAACCATAAATTGTGTCACTGCTGTAATCCTTTCAAAAAACACCACGGTAGAAATGCACAAGGTCATAGGATGACGTTGATTTGGGCCTTCACACCAATGAGTAAATAGTCAAACAACCAACAAATTCGGCACTTGGTTTGGCCAGTTAGCAATGATAGGTACATGTAGTTAAATCACAGATCATAACCTAAGATCAGTTTGTATACCCTATGTGTACATGGCTATAATACTGTAAATTACCAGTTGTCTATCTGTAGGATGTATGTATAGCATCATTAATAGGCAATGCAGTCCATCAGTCAAGTATTTTACACTACTTAAACTTAACTGGGTTTCTGAGGTCTTAATATGACAGATGAGGATGGGTTAACTTTCTCAAACGGGTTTTTTGCTGATTTTAAAGATGGATAAACTGTTATGCTGTTCGATACGAAGACACATTTTTTTCGATACAAATCACCAAAGACTGTTTCCAAAAGCTAGTTGAGATTCGAGCTTGTTCTTCATGCGAATAATGCAATATCGATAATATTTCCGGTATTTTCAGCCTAGTTTTCACAGATCAATTGTACAGTTCCTAGCATGGGAAGCGTGTTTAATTGCTATGATTGAAAACTAATAACCCATTGACAGTGAAAAATTTGAAATTAGGCAAATTCTACTGCCGTCGTCGCTACACCTTGCATGTTGCTGTCAGAGAAACGTAAGACGTATGTAGACCTGTATACGATACTCAATGGGGACAGACACTGATCCTAACTGAAATAAAACTGTTTTATAATTTTTAGTAAACGTAATTCTAACATATGATGTCACCGTTAAAAATGCACATGCTTTTTGAATTGATTGCCCAGTCATTGTCCAGTAACTTAGTTATCAGAGAGCGCAACATACCGCCGACATTTCGGTGCGCAGAAAGGGCCTATAAAAGAGACGCAGAGGTTAATTAGGATAATCTTCCCCAGTGATTCTTTTATGGATGTAATTTAAAGGGCATAAAGTAACATTTCATAACCAAATACAATTTAACATTATATAAAATATTTTCACATCAGTCTATTTCGTGTTCATACATTTAAACAATAAATAAAAAACATAACAATTCAACCCATGCTGTCCCCTTTACTCTTATTATATAATGACAGGAGAGTTCCATTAAAGGGAAACTGCATCTTAGCATGAACATAAATTTTAGTTCTCAAGAATGGCCAATATGAGTATATATCCATCAGTGAACTTGCCTGGTGTCTTAAAGTAAAAATCCCATAATATCAAATTTTCAAATGCATCTTTATGGATAACTACTTAGTTTTTTTTTTGTATTAATTATTTATTTTTGGCAGCAGCTATATTTACTGATGAATAGAGCTCTTATTGGCCAAGTTTAAATTTTTCAAATTCTATGTTCATTCTAAGACCTATTATCCCTTTAGTAAAAATAAAATATCATTATTAGTAAATATTTCAAAAATTCTAATGGCTCTTGAGATAGGCACTATTTAGCAACTATGTTTTCTTCAGGATGTTATCTTTGACATAGTAAGTATTATGGAATGTTTGAATTGGAATATTATTGGTTCATCTTAATTTTCAGACTACACATATGGTTATGACTAGGAATAGCTACAGCTCCTGCAACAGCAATACCAATTGTATCACCAAGGGAAGCAGCTCCTAAACTAAATTCTCTATGTTCTGCTGGAATCTACAAAGACCAAAATAATCATTCATCATAAAAAAAAGTTCATTTAACTCATTAAATAATCAAAAGATTCCACACAGAGGAAAATTAAAAACTTCAAATAAAGAACTAAATATTAAAAGCTAGATCAAATTAGCAGTGTCAGCTCTTTTGAATGTTACACAATCAACCCTTTAATTACATTTTCTGGTGGCAAGTCTGATATCTAAAGAGTTGACCTATTGGTGTCTCTCAGTCCTATTGTAGTGCATTAAATTATTATTGATTACCTCTATAGACATTCTATAGAATGTATTTACATAAGCTGCTCCTCCCAACAGACCTTCAAATAATACTATAGCAAATATGATCCATACATTAGGAATATATCTATAGAAGACTTGACTTAGTAATACTGACATATTAACCAACTGAAAAATAAAATAAAATATTTGTTGACTAAGTTATCTCTTATCATAAACATTACAAGAATGAATCTAATAATCAATAATTGTCATCTCATAGGCCCAAAACTTTATGATTAGAAACCCACCAATCTTACTGTTATAAACCCACAAGTTACAAGAATAAGGTATAATGAAAGAGGTCATGGAAGAAGAAATCATGTTCTAAAAGCCCTCAACACATATCTGGATGAAAATTTAGATGTGGGTTATACCATAATATTGCCATTGTGTTTCTTGTTATATCTGATCACTGCTTCTAAAAGTTGTTCAAATCTTATGCATTGGAAATACAAGAACTATATGCTGTAAGTTTTTAAATATGTTTTAATGTCAATGTTTCTTATTACCTGTAATAATGGCAGTATCCATAATTTTTTAATTTGAAATATATTTACAGATGATCTAGATAAAAACACACCAATTTGATAATCTACTTGATACCTGCAATAAAGAACAGCAATAACAGTATGGCTATAAGCTAAATTTGAGAGCCAGTGATAATTGTCAACAGCATTTGATGGCTCAGTATACAAACACAGCTGAAAGGTTAACATAAAATTTGCGATAATCAGTGACATGAATAAGAACAGTGAGTAAAATATAGAAAAGTGAATACTCAAGGATTTTCAGTATGTTTCACCTACCATCTATACTGTTCTTTTTTTTCTATCCATATGTCATTAAAGTATAATAATTCATGCTGAAATAAACCAAATACAATCAAAGATCTTTATTGAAAGTTTGTCTTCTTTTGAATAAAGTTTCTTTTGAATTTACAAACAGTGCACCTAAAAGATATGGTAATCAATTAACATTAACGTATAAATTAAAACTGGGAATAATAATAAATTGTCAAATACTTACTAAGCCTTGATTAATAAAATATTCAGCAAAATAAACAGTAGTTAATGGTATCATATACTTCAACAATGGCTAAAACAGAAACATCCAAATCAAATTAATGAGAGCCTAAAGCATTTAAAAATACCAAGAAAATTGACCAGAATACTTGCATTACTGTCACAAATTACCTTAAAGGTTTTTATTTGCAACAGTAATATTATAAATTCCTAAAATTACAAGAAACAGAAACACTGGACAGTATACATGTAAAATGTGCAATAAAATACACAAGTCCCCTATCCATATTAATAGCTTCGAAAACCTTGAAAGAATTCCATTAGAATAAAATTGATACCTACCAACATAAGACATAATTTTTCTTTCAATGTTAGATGAACTGTTTTTTTGTCTATAATGAATTAGATGAAAAAATAAATCAAATTAATATATCAAACTTTATCCAAGCACTCAGATATTAGTTTTAGTTATTATTTGTATGGTGTAAGTTTGTAAAGTTAGTAAACGATATAGCCATACATAAAAATTTGATTTACCATTTGATTGAAATAGTTAGAAGTTATCAACAGCACTATTTCGAATTACAATTTTGCATTTAAATTCTAGATCTTATACAATTATATGAAAAATTTACATAAATGAGGTTGATAATATACTGAACATTTTCAAATATTCAAAACAACAGTCTTAACTTTCACAGTATATTTTATAACATTTCAATGGTGACTGATGGCCGAAATTAGCACTTTTGGTAAAACAAATATTTAGAAGACTTTTTCCTATTTCTAAAAATAAATAAATTTTGTTTTCAACAAGATAATTCAAGAGAATGATGATTTACTGCATTGAATTCTCTGAAGATGTATGACTGATGAAAATGCTTCTCGTATCCAGTAGGTTCAATACAATTATCATAACAGTAATAGATTACACACATACATGTATGTACTTGCAAAATATCGTCAAAATAGGGTCTAAGTTTGAACAAATCAGATTGAGAAAAATTGATTTAATAGGTTGCTGACAAGAAAACATTACCCTTGGATTGCTCGATGGGCCAAGGGCCATTTTAAATATCTCACTAACTAGCACAGCATATGATTGCAGACAGTTTTATTTTAAACTGGTGGGAAACAGATATAATGATATGAAATATTGTTGAAAGCAGTGCTGGGTAAAATCATATAAAGAATACAAGATGTTTCTGGTCAATAATATATATGGGTTATAAGCTATGATATGGTATATATGGGAAATATAATTAACCTTGTGTTAATTCTGATATATCATTTATTTTAGTAAAATTTCCATTGGTTGTTAGTTTATTAGTTTTAACTTCTATAGTCTTGTCTAGTTCAAATCCTTCGTTGTTTTTTCCTACATCGATTGATTTTAACGAAACACCACGAATTGAAGGAGACTTTTGTCTGGGGTTGATACAGCATAAGCCTGAATAAGGAGTGATTGGAATAATGATAATAGGAATATGTTCCACTTGGGACAGTCTACCATCTTTGCATTTAAATACAGGTAAAACTGAACAGTAATTTTAAGACTGGTAATGCTAAATTCAAGAAACGTTCAAGAAAGATTTCTAACATTCTTAAGTATATTTAAATTTGCTAGCACAGTCAGCTAAAACTCAAATTTCGGTTTCTGATGACATTAAATCAAAATTTTGAACCCACATGATCTCATATCTATTTCAAACTTTGAATTTGATAATTTTGTTTAGACATGACTTTTGCACAAAAGAAAATACTAGAAATTGAACTTACTATGATCTTTTAATATTTGTTCCTTTTCTTCTCCATTTTCTTGATATCTTAGTTCTGGAGGATGGACTAGTACTATAAAGTAACTACAATTGATAAAATACATCAGAAATATAGTGGTATATACCGTGGAGCATAAAAATATCATGCTGACTTATCCCTTTCACAAGCACTACTGTAGATTTAAGAATACTTTTTACAATTAGCAAAATTAACTTTCAGGAAACAGCAGTACAATTTTCCTCTACATAAGAGACTAGATTACCTTATGGCCATTAATAGAGGTATAACCACCATTATTAAAACTGTAGTTCTAGGTTTTAATCCTGCTGATGTAAAACCAGCATAAGCTAAAGAGCCAAATACACCAGCACCACCTGTTCCTGATGACCAAGTTGAGACAACATTTCTATAAACAAAGAAGAAGAGAAGCATCAATTACATTCTCATGATAGATACTCTAATGCAAATTTGCCACTTGATTCTTGACAAATATAAAACTCAATTTATACGCCCACAAATTTACACGTACAATTCTTTTTATTTTTATTTTGTGGAACAGTATCATTATGAAGATGATCCCTATTTTCCTGATGATCTGATGATTTTTCTCTGATTATGGTGTCTGACATAGCATTTTTTTCCATTAGCTATAGGGTGCAATTTGTGCTCACTCTACATGCAACAGTTCTTTATGGATTCTTTTGATTTTCATTTTGAAGGTTACTGTCATTATGTAAATAACCCCTATTGATTTTCATAATGATCTGATAATTTTTCACCAAAATATTGTGCCCGACTTATGTTTGCATTTTCATAGTGCAACTCTGCTCACTCTACAGACAACAATTATTTAGGGATTCTTTTGATTTTTATTTTGTCTGCTAAAAATTCTCTATAGAATAGACATGGACTTAAGGTGAATGGACAACAAACAATGATTTGTACTGGCAATCAAAGCTGCTTTTGGGCATATGTCCCCTTGCTTAGCAAAGGCTATCTTTAACAATGTAATAAAGGTTTCTTTTCCATTAATTGGTTTATTAGAAGATAGCTTGCCAGGCAAGGTAACATATGCCCACTGGCAGCATTGAATTTGAAAAATAAATTGAGCAATGACTGAAAAACATTCACTAAATGGATACTGAAGTCAAGGGCAAAAACTGTTCATTGAAAATTGTCAAATTAAAACTTGACCACCATCTTATCTATTTCAATACTCATACCAAGTTTCATCAAATCTATTAAAAAATTGTAGCTTATTTTGCACCCACAAATATTTTTGACGCAATATTACTAAGTAAAGGGCAATGAATCAAAAACCATTCGTTAAAAAAGTCGGAAATTCAAACTAGACTAATGTCTTATCTATTCTGATGCTTACACCAAGTTCCATCAAAATCTTTTGAAAACTATAGCTTCTTATTGAAACCACAATAGAATCTTGACGCAATTTCACAAAGTCAAGGGCAATAACTCAAAACAGTTCATTGAAAAACTGTCAAATTCAAATTTGACTGAGGTCTAATCAATTCCAATGCTCACACCAAGTTTCATGAAAATCCTCTGAAAATTGTAGGATTTATTGCATCGAAACTTAAATTTTGACAAGATTTTACTACGTCAAGGGCAATAACTCATAAACTGTTCATCAAAAAAATTGCCAAATTCAAACTTGACTGTCATCTTATCAATACCAATGCTCATACCAAGTTTCATTAAAATCCATTGAAAATTGAAGCTTCTATAGTGTCTACAACAAATGTTGTCGGACCGACAGACCGACGGACAGGGGCAACGACAATATATACGTCCACATATTCATGTGGGCGTATAAAAATCTGTTCATTCGATAATTTCCATACATGCATACCAAGTTTCAGTAGGATCGGATAAAATTGTAGCCTCTATTGTGGATACAACCCAAATTTGACACATTTTTACTAAGTCAAAGGCAATAACTCCAAAACCGTTCATGCGAAAATTTCCATTTTCGAACTTGACCGAGATATCATCAGTATATACATGTATACCAAGTTTCATTAAGATCGGATAAAAACTGTAGCCTCTATCGTGGTTACAACAAATATTGACGGACAGATGGACGGACGGACCGACGGACGGACCGACGGGGGCGACGGCAATATACGTCCACATTTCCATGTGGGCGTATAAAAATTGGTATACTGAAGTTGGGTGATTGTTAGGGAAATCTTTGATTGTTTAATAAGAAATACAAGCAAGATTGAACACTTACCTCTCAAAAAATGAGGATAAACTTAAAAATGTAATTTCTCCTAAACCACCACTAATACTGGCACATATAACACCTGGAAAACACAATTTTTACACATTATATTTTCATAAATTATTTTGCTACAAAATGGCCATTTAAGCAGACCATATTCTGCAATCACTGCATGTTGATTGTTGCAAAAATATCAAGAGGGAATACATTGTGCAATATGATGGGATATATTCAATTCAGCAATGAAACTATTACTGATTTAATTTGTTTCTTACCATCAGATATGATACAATCTGGTCATTCTATAGTGACCTTTATTGTAAAAAATATGAAGACTGAGGTGTGGCATATTGAGTCAAATTAGTAATGATATTCACAAACACATATGTTTTCTTACCTATTATACTCAACCAAACATCTTGAGCAAAACCAACTATGAAAAAACTAGCCAGTGCAAACAACACTGTTAAACTAACTTTAACTCTGTAAAAATAATCATAACATAAAAAATAATAAGATTATAGATATCTAGTTGGAAATGTGAATGACTAACATGGATTTCAAGGAATTAATACAAATAATAATAACTAAGTTTTTATGGAATAACAATTACTGAGTTTATTTATTCTGCGTCATTATCAAGCAAGAAGATGAATATTAACAAAATTAAGACTTCACATATATGTATATATATATGTGTAGTCTTAATTTTGTTAATATTCATCTTCTGCAAAGTTCACATGTATATATATGTCTAGTCTTATTTTTGTTAATATTCATCTTCTTGCTTGAAAAAGACGCAGAATAAATAAACTCAGTAATTGTTAATCCATAAAAATTTAGTTATTATTATTATACTACCAATTACTAAATGCCATATAAAGAATATTAATACAAATGTTTAAATTACCATGTCCTAAATAGATAAATTAATAGCCAAAAATACCTCAGTAGAAATCTATACAAAATTCACAGAATAGATTTGTTCAGGTAGTTCCTGATTTAGAAAATGAGATCCAAAGAGGATTGCGATATTTTGTAGTTCTCAGCAGGTATTTTAGTAAACACTCACTTATAACCAATTTTCTGTATATATAATGGTCCAGCTGTTTTAATGACTAATGTCGGTAATATATCAGCTAATAAGATAGCCTGAAATATTTACAAAAATGTATTTGACAAAAAGTCTACATACAATATTCAATTTTAATCAAGTTTGATATCTTAGTGGACTTAGATGGTCACTTTACTGTACTGTGAATCAAGGGAGATGTTTTGAGGTTAATAGCTTATCAACTTTATTTCATGTTAATAGCTAACAACATAGGAATGATGATTAAGGACTGTCTCCATATGGTCAATAAATCATTTTATATATTTCTTAATTTACCAAGTTAGTGGATATTTCCACTATAAAAGGTATTGTGAATAATAACTCCTCTTCAAGCAGAAACAATGGTAAGATCATTAGAATCCAATGAGCTCCAACTCTAGTCCTCTTCCTCCAAGGTTACAAGAAAGTACCTCGCCTACTCAGTTTATCAATAAATTAATTTCTATAATAATTTCTATAACTCACCCCTGTGCCTATTTGATTACATGATAAATATGTTGTATCTTCTATTGTAGTTGATAAGGGAGAAATGGTGGTCTGAAACAAGTTAGGTCTCGTTAAATTATGTCAATTCGATGTTTTCATTTGGCGCTAGGTCTTCAAACTAAATTGCTCAAAAATTGAAATTGAAAAACACTAGGTTATTGTACAAGTTTTTATAAAAACAGGAAACTGTTTCATATTTCTTTCGACTAAGAAACATTGATAGATTAATTCTTAATAACTTTGGCAACAAACTGGAACTTACAGTTGTGTTTGATCCCTGAGTTCCATTTGATGATTTCTGTTCTTCATCTAAAATGTCATGAGCAGCACTTAACATAATAACATAAGCAAAATTATTGCATAATCCTAAAACCCTGAAATACAAAAAAAAATTTAAAAGATGGCTTTGTAAAGCACACTATATACCTACATGTAAATAACTATAAAAAAAAGAGTATTCACAACCAAATTAATGACTGCAAAACACTTTCATTGACTTCTATGGTAGGGACATTCATCTCAAAATTTTCTTCGTGATTTTGGATGTCATCTGGGACACTATTTCTTTTTATCTATCTTTTCAACACTTCAACATTTGTCAGAGTGCTTGAAACTTTCAAAAAAATATCTCTTTGTCCTGTAATAAATACAACTAGTCTATATATACCAAAGAATATAGACTACTTTGTTCTTATTGCTACACTTTCATTTGATCTTAAAAAAATCTGGTATGATCCCTGATGACACTATGCATGTCATTTGCCAGCAAGATTATTCAAATTTTAGTAACTTACCAAAAGCCAACTAAATTTCTTCTTCTATCCCAGGAACTATGCATAATACCTGTCAACAAACAAACAAAATATCAGACTTGGCCCTAGTTATACAGATATGCTTAGTGTTATCAAGATGAAAAAAAGATTTAGAGATAATTTTATCAACAAATACCTTGATAATGTTTTCTCTAGTTCATTCACTTAACATAACCTAAATTAAAATAATAAAAATACTAACTAACATGAATATGTGCAAGTATTCCCAGACTAAAGACCTAATAAAATGTGGAGTTTGACTATTATAAATTACAATGATGCACCTGGTACAACAATAATAGTATAATCTAGCAACAATAAAAGTATACTAGAATACATCAGATAAAATACTGTACTACATACATTAAAAACACAATAGCCAATATCATACAATTAAAATTAAACCCAACTTAACTACATTTTATTTTGCTTGGAATAATGTTCAATTTTGAAAATGAAAGCAATCAAAATGTTATACGGGTAGAATAAAATCAAATTATGCCTAGGCGAATAACTTCTAAATTAACTTTATATTTTGGGCAATTATCTTAAATAATTGGCTAATTATACAAGGTAATTTAATAACGGTAAACTAGAACATATTGAATAATATAATAATTACTATAAGGCCATACAAAGTAAATTGTCTGTTTTACAGGCCCCGCGCGCTCCGGTAAAATACCCCGCGCTCCAAAACTATTTATTGACATTTTGGAATAATTAATAAATAATGCGCGCGCGTCTCCAAAATTGTGTGTAAAATAGAGTTATTTCCCCGTTCCCGAAAATATTTTTTACCATAATTATCTCCCTTGACGTTTAACGAAAAACCGGAAGTGGCTTAGAATGCGTTTTTTATCACCGATAAAAAGATTTTCTTCTACAACTTAAACTGAAATTGATTCTGATACAATTTAACGTTCGAAAATACAATTATTTGCTGAAGGAAGCACAATTATGAAAATTATTCACACTTTCGTGAGGACAATCCAAACATTAAATTAATCTTAATCTTGATAATGATGGAACAAATCGAGACCCGTTACAAGTACAAGTAAAAGAATGCACCGGGTTTTTTTCCTGCTATTGATTTGAAAAAGTTAATATTTATGGAAAAATGGGAACGAATACAAGAAAATACGAATTTTATACGTTCGAATACGATCGATTTTCTCATTATTGGTATCACTCAAAACATTCCGCTTTTCTCAAGTTAAAACCGGAAGTACTCCGTTAGTACGGCATTTGTAACATAGGCCTATAAAGATTATTAAAATAGAAGTTCGATCTAATCAGATTGTTTTGTTCTTGTCATGTGATGTGATGTATGACAATTTGTTCCAAAATTTCCAATAATAATAATTATTACTATACAATGGCATTTTAAAATACAGTTTACAGATGGATAGAAATGGATTAGCACTGTAGTAGAATAACATTGTCTTGACATAATATTATCAGCCCTGATGCACCTAAGTGCATCATTGTCAGAGGTAGTAAATATGTTGGAATGATTATGTTTATGTGAAGTTGAAAGGTAAAAAAGTTCTGTTATTTCTATGAACTATTATCATTCAAACCCCAAAAACATCTGATAGTTGCATCTGAATGGTGATTTAAATCTATTTTTTAAATTTGCGGAAATAAATAATAAATAGCTTCACTCGCTCCGATTTCTTCTGGTGCCAAATTTAAAAAAGCGCTTATAAATAATAAATAATAAATTCGCCCTCTCGCCCCATTTTTAAAAAAAAAAGGCCTGTAAAACAGACAATTTACTTTGCACAGCCTAATATATATAATATACCTGGTAATATAATACTAGTATACTATAATATACCTGGTAATAAATTGGAATATATCAGGTAATATAATAAAAGTATAATAAATATATAGGCATATAATAATCATATAATGAATATATATGGTAATATAATCATATATTAGAATATACATGTATAAGGTAATATAATAATAGTATACTATAATATACCTGGTAATAAATTGGAATATATCAGGTAATATAATAAAAGTATAATAACTAGAATTGCTTACAATTATGAACGTATTTCGACAGCCAAAATATTATGTAGGCTAAATTTGCAATGACCTACATCTAGACAATATATTGAATATCAATTGACCTAGTTTTCAAAGTCATAAAATAATTCTGTAATGGAATTTGAAAATCGGTCTCCAAGAAAAGGTAGATAATGATCCAATGTATCTATGTGCTAAATTTCATCGAAATCGGTCTATCAGTAGTGTCTGAATTTCGGCTTTAAGAATTGTAACGAAAATTCAAAATGGCGGCCGATATGGCAGCTTGACTTAATATTTAGGTTGAATCGATTACTATTGACAAGTTATTTATAAAACAGTTTTCACTTTTCACCTAGCTGTTATAGACCGGAAGTTACGTTATTGCGTCATTTGAGGCTAAACCGGAAGTCAAATTTTTTTTCAAAATTTTTCAAAAATTATTCATCGCCTATCAACTGGTAAAGTTTCAAAATTTTACCATTTATACTAAACGAGAAATCACAGTCTGAAATTTTTGTTGATGAGCCATGAATATTGAATTGCAAATCGTGGGTAAAAGATTTAACCGAATTGCATAAAACCTATATTTGTTAGTTGACAAATACATTGAAGTTTTCAAATCTGAAAATCCAGTCGAAATCGAACTGAAAATAAACTTGCTAAAGCAAATAAACCTCAACTTCTGGTTCTCACTTCTAATTAGGGATAGAACTTACGGTTTTGTTTTATTTGATAATAGAAATCATTCTTAGATCAACTGTAGATTTAGAATTTCTGTACCTTTTACCAGTTTGTCTGCAAACTCATCAGAGAATCGCAAAAAAAACAAAAAAAATAATCTGAATGATTACAATACGTTTTCGCCAAAGTCGAAATACGTAAATATATAGGCATATAATAATCATATACTACTAGAATAAATAAGGTAATATAATAATAGTATACTATAATATAATTGGTTATATAATAAATTGGAATATATTGGGAAATATAATAATCCTATACTAAAATATACAAGGTAATATAATTAGCTATATAATAATAGTACAATATATTAGGTGATTTATAATAACATTAAGAGATACCAGTATTAGGTGATAAGGAGATATTATCAAATAGAAGCACTGACCTAAGTTTCAAAAAGAGACTATCAATGAATATAATATTAAAACAAAAAAACAACAAACCTTGTTCTGGAGAGGATTGAATACTACCATTCTCCATTATAATATCAATACCTTCATCACTCTCCCTATCTTCATTATCTATTGGTCTATATCTTGTATCCATAATATTATCATTGTTCATTTATCATTCTGTATGAAATGTCAATAACAAAATGTTAAAGAGGCTCCAAAATATAAATCTTGAATGACAATATATAATATTGATTGTAATTTCAAGCCATTACTGAATTTATCTCCAGGAGTTATTACCCATGTTAAAAAACCAATAACACTCTTTATATGATTCAGTTATCAATTGTAGGAAACAGGGCATCAGATATTAACTTTGAAACTTGTATCATCTGGAGGGGAAATGTTTAGACGTGTTTTTTTATGCTGTTTGCCTTTAATAACTTGTCTAATGTTAAAGGGAAACAGATATATATGCAAACAATCTAGAATTTGGAAAGACTTATATTTTACAAGAAGCAGCAATGTCAAACCCCAGCCCTTCTCTAAATTAAATCTGGTATTTGCAGTTTGAAAACCATAGCTTCTGCAAAATGTTAAAGCTATTGTTAAGAGATTGTTATAACACTTTTTACTTCCGGTTCTAAATACAACATTCAGATTCTTCATCAAATCCCTATGGTTCCTGCAATTCCAAAAATACTTAAACAGAAATAAGGTAATTTGTAACCATCAAACCAATCTAGCAGAGTGGAAGATATATGTGTAAATTTGAGACCTAAATATCCTTATTATCCTAAAATGACCAGTTTTGAATACAGTTATGCTAACATTTGGTAAATATATCAAGTTAATCTAGTTATTGTCCAGTTCTGTCCTTGATATATATGTTATGTCCCATAGATGTCAAATTTGTCCTGATATATATGTTATGTTCCATACAGGTAAAACCTGTTCTCGATATATATAAGAAGACTAGAAAACTTCTTTAGAATCCCATAAATGTTGCACTTGTGAAACATCACAATGGTAAGATAACTGACTTATTCAGGGTATTTGGTCCCTTTAACTTCTCACTTATAAATCAAATTTGATAACAGTCCTGGCTGAATGAGTTCACTTGTGTTTTACAAAGACAACACCAAACCATTATAGGCCTATTACTTTTGTAAAATGTGCAGCTAATATAATGATAGAACAGTTGGATGAAAGTGAGTCCAGTCAGGGCTGTAAGGACTGGTAGGCTATACTGCTACCAGAAGGAATTTATCTTGTTAGTAATTTTATTATTGAAACAGATGGTTTTTCCATGCTATCAAACACAAGGGTATTTTTGTTAGATATAGGGGCTATATGGTTTTTCTTATACCGGTAGGCCAACTGGATAGCCTATTTAATTTTTTTTTGAAAGAACTTAACAACATTTTGAATCTAAAAACAGGAAAAACCATTCTTGAAAATATTGCCATTAATACTCATATAGGGATATATTAATGATAAATAGCATTATATCCAATCAAACCAATCTGACCAGTATTAAGAACAGCCTAAAGTTGGTAAGAAATGAATGTTGATTATATCATACTCTTTTCTATTATATTTCAAATCAAAATGGCGTATGGTTACTCTGAGCCTACTACTTGCTGGGGGCAGTAGACTTTCTATTTTCCTTAACCAAGTTGTCTCAGTTGTTTCTAGTTAATTTTAGTGTCAGATATTATGACATTTTTATTTTAATTTTCCTCCTCGATAACAAAAAATAGTTTGTTTACATCCAGCAAACGAACATCCTTGACCTTTTGGAAAAAACGTAACCATTGCTTTATAAGATCTCTTTGGACATAGAAATGCTAGATTCTTACGATAATATAAACTTGAAATTCTTGATTCTTATGACAAAATAGACTTAAAATTCTGTCTATTCCTACTTTTTCTTTATATAAAACATAATACATGGGAGTTAACCCAAATGAAATGAAAACATTAAGACAACAAAAAAAAAAGAAGGTAATTCATTTCCCATCTCGAAATTCAACCTACTATACAATCTCGTTAAAAAAAAATTCACGGCAGCCTATTTCACATAAAGGCCAGGTCAATATTTATTTACTGGACAAAAATTCAATATAGGGGGCCTATCATAACTGAAAATCTTTAGCTGGTCAAATTGAAAGTAAAGCACTACATTTGATCAACATCCGCTTTACTGTCATCATAGAACTGTATCTGTCATTCAGGATTCAGTCCACTAATTCATGGCAAGAATAAATTTACCATTTATCAAATGCTAAAGAGATCTTCGACAGGCTATAATGCCACGAAGTGGAAAAACTTTAATTGTTACATAAAAAAGGGGATTGTTCAAAATTACGCAACTTTTTTCCGGCATTTCATTTTGGAAATAATTTACTGTTTTTAAAAACCCATTTTTTAAAAATGCCAGGAAATTTAGGAATAAAATTAAATATTAATAAACTTTTAAAATGAAAGTAGGATTTCGAAGGTCAGGGTCAGTTTAGACCTCAAGGACGCAATGTGATGTTTATATATCATATCGAATTGACCGGGCCTTATTAAATTTAGCATGCCATAATAATTTTTTTTTCTCTGAATTAAGAGGCCTCGTGTATGCACATCACCAACTAGTGGCTACAAAGAAGCGAACAAGCGCAAACAATACTACATAGGCCTACTAAAATACAAATCTTTAATGATTAACGAAAGCGGCCCATAACTTCAACAAAACCTCAATGCTCTAAATTTATCAGAATGCTACGGTAAGAGAATCTTACGGACAGGCAATTTACGTAAGTTCATCATCTGAAAGACTGGAAAGAACTAAGTTTTGTTATATAAAAAGGAGGTGTCAAAAGATTAACGCAACTCTCATGAGGTTGTAAACAGTCATTGCATTTTGGAAAAATGAATCTTGACTGCTAAATAAACTTAAAACTGGACCCAGGGGTTTATGTAGAAAATGCCTGAGGAAGGAGCCCCTTGAGGTAATAATAGGTTAGTGTTTAGTGATTATATAGATAAATATCAATGCCTGTAGGTAATACCGTTATCCGTAAACTCGTTCTTTTCAGGAATTTTCACAACAGAGTAAGTATAAAATAGTAAAATAATAAGACAATAGGACTATTTTGTTTCATATTATGGGCCTACGTAAACCAATGGTGGGATGTAGGGCTATTTGTATTCTGTGGAACGAAACGGAACGGAACAGGTTGTATTCTTGTCCCGTCCCGCAAAGTACAGATATGCACCTTATCTGTATTTTGGGGAACGAAACGGGAAAAGATAATCTATGTATATCGTTGGCAGATAATATTCTGGCAGAAACGTCTGTTACATTTGTTGTTTTCTTCCCGTCTAGTCTGGTTACGCAGTCGGTTACAATCTCGTTGGTGTGACAGCCAAAAGTGGGTCTAGGCCCTAAGAGTAGACCCTAGTCACGGCATGTTTTATGCGAGTGTTTGAATTGCAGAAGTTTGTTACAAGATGAGTAGACTGGTTTAATGAAAAGTAACGGAGATTATAATCTTGTCCCGTGCCACAAAAATCAGATTAGAGGTATAAATCTGTTTTCTGTGTTCCGTTCCATGTCGCGTTCTGCAAAATGAAAATACAGTATCGTCAAATTTGTACCTTCTAGAGCAGGGGTTCCCAAACTTCGGCCTGCTGGCCAGATACGACCCGGCCCTATCGAAAAGATTAAATTCAGACCACAGAAGTTTTGATTTCGATTTTTTCAAAGTGTTAAACATGCTTTTTTGGAAACAGTATCTAAATAAAGAAACGGGGAAATGTAAGGCTTGTACTCAGTGGCCTGAAACCAAAATCCTTTTTTAATCTGACCTACACGACAAATTAATTAGGAACCCCTGTTCTAGAGTGTTAACAGACAATGGTAGGAGAATCGACGGACGGATGAACGAACGAAGGTGACGCGAGTATACGACCAAACTTTCAAAATGCACAAAATTAGTCCTTTTTCTTATCTTTCTATGATAAGAGGAGAACCCTCGCAGATGTTCCATGGGAGTCACATAATCTCGACCCTCGACAGTAGTTGGTAATCGCACAAAAAAGGGATTGGCTAATAATAATAATTTCAGCGTAAAGGAGAACTGATAGAATTACTCTATGATATTTATGCCCTTGCCACGTGGTCATTTAGGAGAAGGATAAAAATAACCATGAACCGTTTAGAAAATGGCTGACAAATTTCACCTTCCGCCAATTAAATTTCTCATTTTCTCAGAAATTCTGAAAGAAAATGCAATTTCAGACATCAAATTTCAAATCTAAACCAAAAAGTAGTCAAAAATGGGCATGCAAAAACCCAAAAAGGAAGGGAGAAAGAGGATTTCTAAAAATAGAACATACAATCATTAGCATAAGATGTTTTACTGGACTAAGTCCATTGCACCATAGAACTGTATAGTATACAGTTCTATGGACTTAGATCAGTAAAACATTTTATGCTAATGATTGTATGTTCTATTTTTAGAAATCCTCTTGGCGAGAGAGAAATTTAATTGGCGGAAGGTTATTTCTAAAAATAGTGGTTTTGTGTGCAGTGACAGTCAAGCGGATGTTGATAAAATGTAGTGGTTTACTTTCATTTTGTTTAATTCAAAATTTTCATGGTCATGCTATATTGAAATTTTGTACAGAAACCAAGTATTGGCCAGGCGTTTCATGTGACATACAGGAAAGCTTTCAACGAGATTTCTGGAAAAAGTTATGGAAGGTTGAATTTCGTGATTTAACATTGAAACAGATGGCAAATGAATTGGCGGATTGAGTCCCTATGATTGCACACAAAACCACTATATTTAGAATTATCCTTCCGCATCTCTCATCAAATCACAAAATTTAAAAAGTGAAAATTTCAAACATCAAATTCCAAATCTAGGCCAAAAATTGGTCTAATATAGGCATGCAAAAACCCAATAGGTGGTGAGAAAGAGGGTTTCCAAAAAATAGGAATAAAATCAATATCATTAAATGTTTTGCAGTGGTGAACCGAATCCTGAGTCCAACAGGGTTCTAGTCATATTAGGTACACCATAAAGAGAATTATTTGTTATGACAGATTACTTTCCAGAAATAATTGTGACCTTTGATAAAACTATTTTTATATGATGCATTTTGAAAGCTTCAAAATTTTTTTGCAAAATTTTTAATTCTATTGTTGCAATGGGTAATTGATTATTTTAGGGCTTCTAAAACAAAAAGTAAACGCTGAATAGATATGAGGAGTAAAATTAAACTTTCGATAATCTTCACGACTATTCAACCTCATATTTTCCATCAACCCATTAAATGAAGTTTGAAAATGTGCACGCTTCAATACACTTCCGATCATTGGTCGGATTTAGAAAACATTAGTTTTGTTAGGAAATTGAATTTTTTCGCATTCTTGAATTAAATTAGATTGGTAGAGATAGGGATGTGTTTTTAAAGTCACAGTCTCTCAGATTAACTCGACAGTTTTATCCCAATTAACGTTTACAGTTCAATAAACAAACTTAGAAAATTTTAAAATTGTAAACAAACGCGTTTTTTAAATTCATTGCTGTTGTTGGAGTGGAATTTGGTATATTTACGACAACGGAGATGAGACGACGTTTGTTTTTCGAAGGCTAGAAGTCAAGAGTTCAGATTAACCAGCTATATTTATATAAAGTATTTTGTCCACAATACAGAAAGTGGTCAAGGGATATAATATAGCCCCAGTTAGTTGGTTTGCTAAACATGAACTTCAAAAGATCAGAATAACACCCCCCCTCCACTTACAAAAAGTTTAAAATAAAATATAACAACCGGGCCGAGACAATGAAATACAATCAGCAATATAATACAAAAAGGAGGTATATTGATCTTGATGTCCACCACTTTTCTTTTAATTGAAGATTCTAGAATGCCTCAGATCTCATTCCGAAATTCACATTGAACCACCAATTGTTTTCATTTTATCAATGACCTTTTCAATGCAAGGTCATAATAAATTATTGTTTTAATTAGTTTGAAGATAACGTGACAGTCCTAAAGTTGATATTATTTGATATATAGATTTTAGGTACCTTGAAACGGTTTTATCACTTGAATACTGTGCATTTAATAGAATTTCTTTCAAGAAAACATAATTTATATAGACTACCTTTGATTTATCACCATTTTCGTTCAGTCGTCTAATACAGTGTGTCATTTTTATACGCCCACATGGAAATGTGGACGTATATTGCCGTCGCCCCTGTCCGTCCGTCCGTCCGTCCGTCCGTCCGTCCGTCCGTCCGTCCGTCCACATTTGTTGTATCCACGATAGAGGCTACAGTTTTTATTCGATCTTAATGAAACTTGGTATACATGTATATATTGATGATATCTCGGTCAAGCTACCAGAAGGAATTTATCTTGTTAGTAATTTTATTATTGAAACAGATGGTTTTTCCATGCTATCAAACACAAGGGTATTTTTGTTAGATATAGGGGCTATATGGTTTTTCTTATACCGGTAGGCCAACTGGATAGCCTATTTAATTTTTTTTTGAAAGAACTTAACAACATTTTGAATCTAAAAACAGGAAAAACCATTCTTGAAAATATTGCCATTAATACTCATATAGGGATATATTAATGATAAATAGCATTATATCCAATCAAACCAATCTGACCAGTATTAAGAACAGCCTAAAGTTGGTAAGAAATGAATGTTGATTATATCATACTCTTTTCTATTATATTTCAAATCAAAATGGCGTATGGTTACTCTGAGCCTACTACTTGCTGGGGGCAGTAGACTTTCTATTTTCCTTAACCAAGTTGTCTCAGTTGTTTCTAGTTAATTTTAGTGTCAGATATTATGACATTTTTATTTTAATTTTCCTCCTCGATAACAAAAAATAGTTTGTTTACATCCAGCAAACGAACATCCTTGACCTTTTGGAAAAAACGTAACCATTGCTTTATAAGATCTCTTTGGACATAGAAATGCTAGATTCTTACGATAATATAAACTTGAAATTCTTGATTCTTATGACAAAATAGACTTAAAATTCTGTCTATTCCTACTTTTTCTTTATATAAAACATAATACATGGGAGTTAACCCAAATGAAATGAAAACATTAAGACAACAAAAAAAAAAGAAGGTAATTCATTTCCCATCTCGAAATTCAACCTACTATACAATCTCGTTAAAAAAAATTCACGGCAGCCTATTTCACATAAAGGCCAGGTCAATATTTATTTACTGGACAAAAATTCAATATAGGGGGCCTATCATAACTGAAAATCTTTAGCTGGTCAAATTGAAAGTAAAGCACTACATTTGATCAACATCCGCTTTACTGTCATCTATATACAGCTTTATGCTGTCATTCAGGATTCAGTCCACTAATTCATGGCAAGAGATATTTACCACTAGTGGCAAATAGCTAAATGCCGTTCAAATGGCTATATGCCACGCGTGGTAAAAATTAAAATTACATAAAATGAGTATTTTGGAATACAAACTTTTTCGGGCATGCATTTTGATCATAATTACTGTTAAACCCATATAAATATTCCAGTAAATGACGGCTAAAACTAAATATTAATAAACTATTAAATGAAAGTAGGATTTCGAAGGTCAGGGTCAGTCTAGACCTCAAGGACGCAATGTGATGTTTATATATCATATCGAATTGACCGGGCCTTATTAAATTTAGCATGCCATAATAATTTTTTTTTCTCTGAATTAAGAGGCCTCGTGTATGCACATCACCAACTAGTGGATACAAAGAAGCGAACAAGCGCAAACAATACTACATAGGCCTACTAGAATACAAATCTTTTATGATTTACGAAAGCGGCCCATAACTTCAACAAAACCTCAATGCTCTAAATTTATCAGAATGCTACGGTAAGAGAATCTTACGGACAGGCAATTTACGTAAGTTCATCATCTGAAAGACTGGAAATAACTAAGTTTTGTTATATAAAAAGGAGGTGTCAAAAGATTAACGCAACTCTCATGAGGTTGTAAACAGTCATTGCATTTTGGAAAAATGAATCTTGACTGCTAAATAAACTTAAAACTGGACCCAGGGGTTTATGTAGAAAATGCCTGAGGAAGGAGCCCCTTGAGGTAATAATAGGTTAGTGTTTAGTGATTATATAGATAAATATCAATGCCTGTAGGTAATACCGTTATCCGTAAACTCGTTCTTTTCAGGAATTTTCACAACAGAGTAAGTATAAAATAGTAAAATAATAAGACAATAGGACTATTTTGTTTCATATTATGGGCCTACGTAAACCAATGGTGGGATGTAGGGCTATTTGTATTCTGTGGAACGAAACGGAACGGAACAGGTTGTATTCTTGTCCCGTCCCGCAAAGTACAGATATGCACCTTATCTGTATTTTGGGGAACGAAACGGGAAAAGATAATCTATGTATATCGTTGGCAGATAATATTCTGGCAGAAACGTCTGTTACATTTGTTGTTTTCTTCCCGTCTAGTCTGGTTACGCAGTCGGTTACAATCTCGTTGGTGTGACAGCCAAAAGTGGGTCTAGGCCCTAAGAGTAGACCCTAGTCACGGCATGTTTTATGCGAGTGTTTGAATTGCAGAAGTTTGTTACAAGATGAGTAGACTGGTTTAATGAAAAGTAACGGAGATTATAATCTTGTCCCGTGCCACAAAAATCAGATTAGAGGTATAAATCTGTTTTCTGTGTTCCGTTCCATGTCGCGTTCTGCAAAATGAAAATACAGTATCGTCAAATTTGTACCTTCTAGAGCAGGGGTTCCCAAACTTCGGCCTGCTGGCCAGATACGACCCGGCCCTATCGAAAAGATTAAATTCAGACCACAGAAGTTTTGATTTCGATTTTTTCAAAGTGTTAAACATGCTTTTTTGGAAACAGTATCTAAATAAAGAAACGGGGAAATGTAAGGCTTGTACTCAGTGGCCTGAAACCAAAATCCTTTTTTAATCTGACCTACACGACAAATTAATTAGGAACCCCTGTTCTAGAGTGTTAACAGACAATGGTAGGAGAATCGACGGACGGATGAACGAACGAAGGTGACGCGAGTATACGACCAAACTTTCAAAATGCACAAAATTAGTCCTTTTTCTTATCTTTCTATGATAAGAGGAGAACCCTCGCAGATGTTCCATGGGAGTCACATAATCTCGACCCTCGACAGTAGTTGGTAATCGCAAAAAAAAGGGATTGGCTAATAATAATAATTTCAGCGTAAAGGAGAACTGATAGAATTACTCTATGATATTTATGCCCTTGCCACGTGGTCATTTAGGAGAAGGATAAAAATAACCATGAACCGTTTAGAAAATGGCTGACAAATTTCACCTTCCGCCAATTAAATTTCTCATTTTCTCAGAAATTCTGAAAAAAAATGCAATTTCAGACATCAAATTTCAAATCTAAACCAAAAAGTAGTCAAAAATGGGCATGCAAAAACCCAAAAAGGAAGGGAGAAAGAGGATTTCTAAAAATAGAACATACAATCATTAGCATAAGATGTTTTACTGGACTAAGTCCATTGCACCATAGAACTGTATAGTATACAGTTCTATGGACTTAGATCAGTAAAACATTTTATGCTAATGATTGTATGTTCTATTTTTAGAAATCCTCTTGGCGAGAGAGAAATTTAATTGGCGGAAGGTTATTTCTAAAAATAGTGGTTTTGTGTGCAGTGACAGTCAAGCGGATGTTGATAAAATGTAGTGGTTTACTTTCATTTTGTTTAATTCAAAATTTTCATGGTCATGCTATATTGAAATTTTGTACAGAAACCAAGTATTGGCCAGGCGTTTCATGTGACATACAGGAAAGCTTTCAACGAGATTTCTGGAAAAAGTTATGGAAGGTTGAATTTCGTGATTTAACATTGAAACAGATGGCAAATGAATTGGCGGATTGAGTCCCTATGATTGCACACAAAACCACTATATTTAGAATTATCCTTCCGCATCTCTCATCAAATCACAAAATTTAAAAAGTGAAAATTTCAAACATCAAATTCCAAATCTAGGCCAAAAATTGGTCTAATATAGGCATGCAAAAACCCAATAGGTGGTGAGAAAGAGGGTTTCCAAAAAATAGGAATAAAATCAATATCATTAAATGTTTTGCAGTGGTGAACCGAATCCTGAGTCCAACAGGGTTCTAGTCATATTAGGTACACCATAAAGAGAATTATTTGTTATGACAGATTACTTTCCAGAAATAATTGTGACCTTTGATAAAACTATTTTTATATGATGCATTTTGAAAGCTTCAAAATTTTTTTGCAAAATTTTTAATTCTATTGTTGCAATGGGTAATTGATTATTTTAGGGCTTCTAAAACAAAAAGTAAACGCTGAATAGATATGAGGAGTAAAATTAAACTTTCGATAATCTTCACGACTATTCAACCTCATATTTTCCATCAACCCATTAAATGAAGTTTGAAAATGTGCACGCTTCAATACACTTCCGATCATTGGTCGGATTTAGAAAACATTAGTTTTGTTAGGAAATTGAATTTTTTCGCATTCTTGAATTAAATTAGATTGGTAGAGATAGGGATGTGTTTTTAAAGTCACAGTCTCTCAGATTAACTCGACAGTTTTATCCCAATTAACGTTTACAGTTCAATAAACAAACTTAGAAAATTTTAAAATTGTAAACAAACGCGTTTTTTAAATTCATTGCTGTTGTTGGAGTGGAATTTGGTATATTTACGACAACGGAGATGAGACGACGTTTGTTTTTCGAAGGCTAGAAGTCAAGAGTTCAGATTAACCAGCTATATTTATATAAAGTATTTTGTCCACAATACAGAAAGTGGTCAAGGGATATAATATAGCCCCAGTTAGTTGGTTTGCTAAACATGAACTTCAAAAGATCAGAATAACACCCCCCCCCTCCACTTACAAAAAGTTTAAAATAAAATATAACAACCGGGCCGAGACAATGAAATACAATCAGCAATATAATACAAAAAGGAGGTATATTGATCTTGATGTCCACCACTTTTCTTTTAATTGAAGATTCTAGAATGCCTCAGATCTCATTCCGAAATTCACATTGAACCACCAATTGTTTTCATTTGATCAATGACCTTTTCAATGCAAGGTCATAATAAATTATTGTTTTAATTAGTTTTGAAGATAACGTGACAGTCCTAAAGTTGATATTATTTGATATATAGATTTTAGGTACCTTGAAACGGTTTTATCACTTGAATACTGTGCATTTAATAGAATTTCTTTCAAGAAAACATAATTTATATAGACTACCTTTGATTTATCACCATTTTCGTTCAGTCGTCTAATACAGTGTGTCATTTTTATACGCCCACATGGAAATGTGGACGTATATTGCCGTCGCCCCTGTCCGTCCGTCCGTCCGTCCGTCGGTCCGTCCACATTTGTTGTATCCACGATAGAGGCTACAGTTTTTATTCGATCTTAATGAAACTTGGTATACATGTATATATTGATGATATCTCGGTCAAGTTGGAAAATGGAAATTATCGCATGAACGGTTTTTGAGTTATTGCCCTTGACTTAGTAAAAACGCGTCAAATTTGGTTTGTATCCACAATAGAGGCTACAGTTTTTATCGGATCCTAATGAAACTTGGTATACATGTATATATTGATGATATCTCGGTCAAGTTCGAAAATGGAAATTATCGCATGAACGGTTTTTGAGTTATTGCACTTGACTTAGTAAAAACCCGTCAAATTTGGTTTGTATCCACAATAGAGGCTACAGTTTTTATCTGATATTAATGAAACTTGGTATACATGTATATATTGATGATTTCTCGGTCAAGTTCGAAAATGGAAATTATCGCATGAACATTTTTTGAGTTATTGCCCTTGACTTAGTAAAAACGCGTCAAATTTGGGCTGTATCCACAATAGAGGCTACAGTTTTTATCCCATCTTAATGAAACTTGCTATACATGTATATATTGATGATATCTCGGTTGAGTTCGAAAATAGAAATAATCGCATGAGCGGTTTTTGAGTTATTGCCCTTGACTTAGTAAAAACGCGTCAAATTTGGGTTGTATCCACAATAGAGGCTACAGTTTTTATCCGATCTTAATGAAACTTGGTATACATGTATATATTGATGATATCTTGGTCGAGTTCGAAAATAGAAATAATCGCATTTAGCGGTTTTTGAGTTATTACCCTTGACTTGGTAAAACGCGTCAAATTTGGGTTGTATCCACAATGGAGGCTACAATTTTATATCCGATCTTAATGAAACTTGGTATGCATGTATATATTGATGATATCTCGGTCAAGTTCGAAAATAGAAATAATTGCATGAGCGGTTTTTGAGTTATTGCCCTTAACTTAGTAAAAACGCGTCACATTCGGGTTGTATCCACAATAGAAGCTACAGTTTTTATCCGATCTTAAGGAAACTTGGTATACATGTATATATTGATGATATCTCGGTCAAGTTCGAAAATGGAAATTATCGCATGAACGGTTTTTGAGTTATTGCCCTTGACTTAGAAAAATCTTGTCAGAATTTTAGTTTCGATGCAATAAATCCTCCAATTTTCAGAGGATGTTGATGAAACTTGGTGTGAGCATTGAAATTGATTAGGCCTCAATCAAGTTTGAATTTGACAGGAACTTGGTGAAAGCATCAGAATTGATAAGACATTAGTCAAGTTTGAATTTCTGACTTTTTTTAACAAATGATTTTTGGGTTATTGCCCTTGACTTAGTAAAATTGCTTGGTAATAAGTCGCAGTATTCACAAAATCTTTATGCGATGCAATTTTGATTAATTTCCTGGATGAAGGTTTTTGGTGAAACTGCGAATTTTACTTAAAGTCTATCAGTTAGCTTATCGTCAATATTGTTCTTTCACTTTTTAAGTCAATTTAATACCCATATTAGTACATTATCTCACACCTTTAATAACGATGTGTTGCCAATAACAACACATTCAGTCTAGAATAGCGCAACGTATTGCATCTTACATTCAATCATTATGTATACACAGCCTACAGTGAAATTATCTTTCTACAAATGATTCATCAATCCACAGTCATTATTCAGTCACAACATGATGAGGAGTTGAAAAGCTGAACAATATTATTATATTTATGAGAATATAGCAGAGATATTTAGTCGTTGTCACTAAAGTGATACTAATACCTCGTGACGAGATTATGACGTTATCATCTCATAAAATGTTGTAATTGAGTAAGACCATTCAAGAGTTTCATTCAAAGGTCACGTGAGATGTGATTGCAATGAATTGGTTGTAAGTCCGTTTCCGCTATATCATGCGCACATTCTATATCATACCTTGTCGACCAGATGTATGTAAACAGGCAGGCGAGAAAGCAGTGAGGATAGAAATTGAAAGTGAAATACATGTGTTCAAAGTATACTTCGAAGGGCTTTGTATAGTTCTAGTTCATCGAAACTACCAATTGGTGCCCTTTAATTATGATGTTACGAACTTCATTTTATTTCGAACATGGAACGAGAATAAAAATATTAATAATCATGTAGTACGTATTGAAATTTAAGACTAAAGTAAATGCAAACCTGCAAAAAACATTTATGATCTACTAAGATTGAAAACGTATTACTCTTTCTCTCGAGTGTCATTTCAACTTTATGCTTCAAACTCCTTGATAGATTAATTCAATTCTATTCCCATATAAAAACACTTGAAAGTCTTCTTTGAACCGTTCATCCCTTTATTCTTGGCTTCAATATCACACTTTCTTCAGATATTTGTCTTTTTACTTTTAGTTCTATTTTGAAAAGTCGACGAATATTTTGAATTAATAGCTCTTCAGTTAGACCTTCCATAAAGAGAGACTGTTCTTCGAAAAACAATCTCCTGGTGTGCTTTTTTTCCAAAAATGAAGTATTTTAGTTTATAATCCAAAAATTGCTCTACTCCTAGGTTGATTATCCCGATGTTTCGCTATCCATATACATGTAGGCCTACCTCCAAAAACCGTTATCCCAATAACGAAAATATTGTTGCTAATTTCAACACCTACAGACAATCCAGGAAACACACTTGAACAAGGACCAGATGGATGAACGGATCTTAATAAAGGAACCTTAGTTTGAATCTTTCTATCTTTCAAACATTTTAAAAGTTATATGTTGTTTATTCATCACCAGCCGCAAACTTTTACTGGTTTCTTTGCGCATAAACTTAATACAAATGCCAGTAAGAACACAAGATTTATTGTGAGATGTTTATTCAAATTAATACATACCAAAAACTCACTTTCAACAATACAGACTTTAAAATTGCATTCTTTCACATTTAAATAAATATTTGACACTTTGAGGCATAGCATTTCAAGAATTGTATCTTTCGCCAAAATCGCGTTTCATTCTTGTATTTTTGTACAAGAGTCAAAGCGTTACTGATGTCATTCCTCGGGTCGGAATAGCTAAGCGATAGCCATATGACATCGTTCTCGTTGTCTAAACAGATTATTGCATATAAAAAAACTTTAAATTCAGTGCTATCCATTCCAAAATATTTCGTCATCTTGCATGAGTTCCATGAGCAAAATATATATTTACAAAGAGGTTTCCGTTTTCGGGCAATAGAGGAAACCCAACAATGATGTATCCCACGGTGCTTTGATTCTTTTGGATAAAACAAAAGAATTCAAGGGTCACCTGTTTTGTTTTCGCGCTAATCGGCGTTCATTTCGCTTCGTTCTGGTGCATGTTTGTGGTGGTGCGATATTTCACTTTAGATCTCTAAATAGACTACAGATACCTCTAAATTGAGAGACTGCATCAGTGTTTAAAAATATAACATGATCAACTGCCCTCACACTTCAATCACAAATATCGACATGTGGTAATGATTTAACAATAATCACATAAAATGGATATTGATTTGGCTATATCTAAGTAAATATTAAATGGAATTATTTTGGATTGACAATAAAAAAAAGAATTCAAAGAAGATATCCTTCGGTTCACTATTAAATCCATCAGACCCAGACCGTTTGACTGATATTTACATTTTAACCCTAGACTGATAAATGCTTGGTAATATACAAAGGGAATTTATTGTCTGATTTTATATAGATAGTAAAAGTGGTCTAATATTTAATTAAACAAGTCGCGTATAGATTTTTGTATTATTAATATGCTTTAATTTGTTTCAGAGAACCGTCAATTTTTTGTTAACTTCATCAGACATATCGTTATCGCTTTTCCATTTTCAGCCTGTCATTTAAACTTTACTTTATTTTATTTAGCTTTGTACCGCACAAAAAGTAGAACTTCAATTGATTTCAAATAAATCTTTCTGCTTGAAATACTGAAATGAGATATGGTCATTTGTGAAAATTCCAACTTAAAAACACAATGGTGTAAGTTTATTCGTAGTAGCAAAGTTAAAAAAGGATTTAAACATTTAAAGTTAAAAGTGATTTAGAGCCACATACTTTTAAATGACGAAAATTCTTACATTTTCATGTTGAGAGCAAAGGAGCATGCAATTCATATGTACCTGTTTCGCGGTAGTAAACTTGCCATGCAACCACAATGAGATTAGAGATATAATCACAAAATCAAAATTAGAAGCAAAGGCAAAATATTCTAGAGTGAGTTCATATATATTGGGACTAACACTCTTTTTCTTTCGTTTACCGAGATTGTTGTTTCTCAGGGATATAATAATCGTATTATTTTCTAGACGGGTTACCATTGATTGTATTTGTCTCAGTACATTTATATACCATATCTTTACCCATTGTAACATTACATCCAAAACCAATTCATTAGTCTGTGTACACTTTCAAGTATTCTTACATTTTGAACAATGGCCACAAAGGATGTTCAAGTTACCTTTGTTCCAACGAAATAAGTCTCAAAACGAAATGACTTTAGCTTCAATAACATTGATTGAATTTTCTCGAATTAGAAAAGAAAGAAAAGAAAGCTTCTTTTCCGCTATACAAATATTGCGTTCATACAATAGTGTGTAATCTCATTACACGACGACTCCATCCTTTAGTCGTAATAGCCAAATTTTGCTTATCGGGAATACTAAATGCTTAAAGAAGAACAACCGTTTTAAAGAAAAAACTACTATTTTAGTACACAAATAATCGACAGGAAGCAGGTCAACTGATCCGGCAAATGTGTTCCTTGTTTTCTTTTTTTCTGAGATGGAAACATTTGTTGACGAGTTGATTATTTCTTTTCCTTGTGTTTGTTGTTCAAACCATAATGGAATTTCATATCATGATATATATTTAGATCTTCAAATGGGCTCAAATGAAAACTTTCAGCAAAATTTTATCCCATTTTTATGGTTTTGGTGACTATTGAAACCTTGTTACTCTATCAAAAACTTATAGGGAACAGAATTTTGATTTTCGAATTAAGTGTTTTTTATCCCCGTTTGAGTTTTTGAAAATTCAAAAGTATATATTGAGTGACCTTGACCTCCAATGAACTTGAAATGTTTCAATGTAGATTGTCCTCAACCTCAGCCGTACATAGGTATGCTTATATTGGATGACAAACTTTAGATTCTGGTTGTATAGGCATCTCTAAATTGGCATTTATGACAACTGTATCACATTCTCTATCATACACAAAGAGTTGAGCTTTACAAATTATCAATGTCCATTTGGTCCTATTTTCAACACTAGGACCTAAATGAAAATAATTCATAATCATATTATATTTTAGTAAATTTTGGTTTTATTTTTGAATGAAGATCTAGCTCACTATGTATATATTCCCCATCAATATGGATTTCATTATCAAAATGTACTTGATTTTCTCTATTCAACGATTTGGTCTAATACAAAATCGTAAATTGTTAAATTTGGCAAAATTAAAGATTCTTATTTTGTGTGCTAGATTTTTATAGCTTAGACGATTGACGAGTGGTATTCAACAATGATGGGTCATTCTTTACAAAGTAATCTGATTATGTAATTTTTAATTCTCCAAAAATTGATCGTATTTTTCCAAAATTGTAATATTAAATATCAAACATACCCCCATTTATAAGTTACAAAACCGTTTGAATAATTTTCCTATCTTAAGTAGACCCAGATTATTGTCTAATTAATAGCACTTTTCTTTTTGTTCACATATCTTGTTTATGCATATTATTTTATATATTTATTTATAGAAATGAATTTATACATTATAATTCTGAATTTTTTCTCTAAGTTAATTAGAAGTTGCACAATAGTCCACATCAATATCTAGAATCACCTATTTTCAATTAGGCATATATCTCGGAAAGCTTAATGAACATGCATAGTTATAAATTTGATTTCAAGCACATTACTATGAAATACAAAAAAAGATGCTGTATGTGATATTATATTTAAATTATTTATTTAAATAAACAATAGATTGAAAAAGTTTTCTTTTTTAATAAAAGCGGTTATGAGAACACAGGGCGAAAGGTCGAAGGCCAGGCATAGTGCTGTACTCGGCTCTAGTTTTATTGTTGCATTTGGAAATAGTGTTACAATTCAAATTTCCGAAATCAAATTCTTTTATGTTCTACTGAATACTGAATAGATACCGGCACCAACAAAACCAAAGAAATCAGAAGTAATAAAATCCTCTCTTATTATTCCATAGACCCTATTGTCCTCCAAGTTTCTAATTGACACTTATGTGAGTATTGGTGACCCAGACCAAAACACCAATCTACATGATTAATCTAGATTTTTCAAACTGGATGAACCATATAATATTATGTTACAGCCTCATTACCCAGTAATCTGAAAGGAGAAAGAGACACTTATAGGTTAAGGCAAGACATCACAATCTTTAACTTTTAAACTTGAGAATGATTTATCATATTTCCTTAATTAATAATGCGACTGGCCTACTTATACAGATTTTATTTGACAGGAAAACCAGTTTGCCACAGGCAAATCTTTCCTGATATTCTCCTATACTACACATACAAAAATCATAAAAAAGATAAAATTATAAACAATAAAATACACATTAAAAAATTATGAGGTACACATACAAAAATTATGAAATACTAGTACACATACAATTTTATACACATCATTTATATACAAGACAATGATGTAAAAAGTGAAGACTGGTATTAACTTGATGGTGGTACTTTATGTATCTCTGCCTTTAGCCTCATTTTAAATATAGCTAGGGACGAAGATGGTTTAGTTGTTTGGGGCAGAGAGTTCCAAAGTAGATTTGCTGTATTTTGAAGGTTCGTTTCATTGCTTTCAGTTTACATTTGGGTAAATAATGGTCTTCAATGGTGTGCGAGCGAAGGCAGAGGTTTGTTAAGGATGTAAGTGATTTTTTAGAAAAATAAAATAAAGAAGGCTATAGTAATTTGTATTAAATATTATTTCAAGAGTAAAGAGAAGACTTTTTAAAGCAATATTCCATAAAATATAGCTTCTTGCATTAAAAGACACACTGGTCAATCACTATGATAAAACATGCAAAATGTATATTTATTTTATGCTAGGACTTATATTCATGTACATGTAGCTGCTTTATTATAGTTTGGAAATCTGTGAATCTATTTTATATACATGCAAATAATCTACATCTACAGTATATTATGGTCCACAGTCTCTTTATCTTATAAAGATTTCATTTTGTTTTATTCGCACTTATTTGAAGCAATTTATTCTAGTCAGAAGAATATAGATTAGGGGGAAATCAGGTTAATAATTAATATTGGTACTGGTAACCCAATATCCATCTGTTGTATCTATTTATATAGAAAATCATTAATCATACTTTATATAAATAATTCTAACACGGATACTCATATACTCGTGTTATGAAATCTATCTAACACAATGCCAAGATTTATTACTAGTGGTTTTAGTATCAATAATCTTATAACCTTACTAAAATACAATCACACTCATGGTCAAACAGTAATCGCTATACTCCATTCAGTTACAGAGAGATGTCTTGTTAAATAATCATACAAGAATGGACATCGGTTTGAATACTATACAATATTTTCAGTGGAATTTTTAACATAAATGATACAAACATATTGATAATAAAACAAACAACTAGAATCATAGAAAGAGCTTACGGGTTTATTAAAAAGCTTTTAAAAAGTTTTAATCTTTGAGTCAAATGCCAATAGCCTGTACTTATGTCAAGAGATGATTATAACGGTTACACCTATCCCATATGTTCTTTGTTCTTTACAGACGATAACTGTAAGAATCAATAAAAAGCCCTTCGGTTTCAACCGTTTGGATAATGCAAACTTACAAAAAAACAAAAACCATAACATGAATACCCCATATTTGATAAAAGCATTAAAGCATCGAACAGATAAAATGAAAATGCTCCCATATAAATCTAAATGAACTAAAAAACACGTGTTTGATGATAGTCTTTATAGCTTTATCTCAATTTGGTTTGGTAACTACGTAATCAGTTACTGTTCTTAAACATTAGGCAGTGTCTTATGTAATTTATCCTCATGTTGGAACAAAGATTATCCTATTAAACATCAAAGACAAAACCCATTATTCAATTAGTCTCAGAAGACAGGATAAATAATGAGGCTTGATATCCGATATTGGCGATAGACTTGAATCATTGTCGATAGAAAATCGTTGTCAAAACGAAGAACACAGGTTAAATATCAAAACAGACGAATAATGTCGTATTATACATAAATTTATAATTTAAAACAATTCACTCATTCACAATTATTTCAGAAAACACTGTTTAATGTGTCTTTATTTTAGACTTCTTAAATATTTTCATCAGTATTCATCAGTAGACAAATTTTATCGCGGCCTGGAATGGTTCCAGACACAGCACACTTTATCGGGGCCATGTATAAACGCGGCTATAGAATCTCTATTACAATACTCTGTTGTAATATGGGTCCAAAGATGAATATTATTATACTTTCAAGTAATACTATACTGTCGAAGTTTAAAAATCTAATTTTTATGCTCATTCTAAGAGGTATAATATTTGAACATAAAAACCGTATTATTACAAAAAAAAAAATAAAACAATACTAAATAATTGATCCGATCCACTTAAAAACGGAAATTTACAATTTGTTCAAATACGTACAACAAACACTGTACTCTTATTTGATTAGGATTACATAATTTCGTCAATACTGAACGTTAGAACAATATTTTCTATTTCTTTCCTTTCGCAGAGCATAATCAAGGCTTTGATTTGCAGTTATCAGAACGTTAACATGTCGGATGTAGTGCAGTCAAATCTTTCCTAAGGAAGGAGAATTAGATTTTTCAATAAAAGAAATTTCTTGGATAGAATTTTTTTCTTTGATCGATTTCATCCAATAGTTTGTGCATTAATCAACACATGTTTAAAATTAAATATGCAATTCAAACTACACTATTTTAACACCTACGTTAAGTTGTTTTTCATTATAAAAAATGCAAGATAAATAAATATCTTTATATTTTAATTAACTTTGCTATTTAAAGATAGGCTATACATGATTTACACTTCGCCATAATGGAAAAAATGAATCCAAAATTTTCGATATAAAAAGGATAACTAAGACAATCACAATGCGATATCGTGCAAATTTCAACACTTTGTCTTGACTAAATGTTTGATACCTCTTTATCGTCTGTTTTGCTGTGAAAGAACTGCCTATTACAAGACTATTTCAGAATAAAACATTGTTAACTTCCGTTTTAATCTCTCTCTACTTCCGCTTTACTAGAATCGAAGTATGTTGATAGAGAGAGTCACGCAAACTGGAGAGTTTTTATTGAGTTCTATACACGTAGATTTCCATTTAGTAAACCCTTCTCATTAACGATACAACTGTGCTATTATATTATCATTAGCAAATGATGCTTGTGGTTACTTTCAAGCAAAAAAGCCTTTTCATTCCATATAAAGAAATTCGATGTCTACACACATGCTACCCATGTTCTGTTTCAAAAGCAATATTTTGACGAATAAAAGATTTTAACATATTTCCTACAATTAAATTATATCACAAAACTGTGTATTCGGTTCTATTATTATATATATAAAAAGCCTATATACATAATGTATAACTGCGATGCAAATCTTGAACAATGGATCCAGTTCAATCAATCTTTGGTGGTTCAAGAGATGAAAGATGAAAAATTCTTTAACATAAGATTGAAACGTCAAAGTGGGATCTAATAAAGAAGTCTGACGTATAAAGTAACTGCTAATAAATATAGCGTGAAAAGCTTTGACACTTTATTTAATTCTTATTTCTTTAACATCAATCAATTCATAAAATCTCAGAAGCCTGTGTTTAAATCTAGGTTAGTGAATTTCAACATCAGACTTGTTTTCATCGTTTGTGGCGGCTTGTATTGTTGTGTAAACATGATTGTTTCAAGTTTCCGTAAACGAATGTACTCTCTTGATCATGCAGTTAGTATGTTATGACGACATAATATGAATGACTACTGTTTCCTGATACTGTATCCTGATACTGTTTTCTGATACTGATACTCGGGATACAGGTTTCAATTATAGAAGATACAATTGTATGATGTATAAAAAGGAAGCCTTTTCATTTTAAGGAGTGAATACAAGCCTAATGCAATAGGTATAGTTCATATAATGCTGAATTTTATAAGATAAGCCAAACTCTAAATATAAACATTTCTGATAATAACTTTCCTTTGAGCCTCTTATGGTTGAATGTTATTAATCGTCTTATTTAAATAAATAATGTGAACTAGACATAACCTTAGGACAAATCCAGTAATTTTAATTAAAATCTGTAGATTAGTCTTATTTTATCTGATGAATCTCTGTGGAGTTGCAATCTTTCTTTTCTACTGATGTTAACATTCATTTAGTTTGCTTTAGAAAATTTGTAATTGTGAAATATTTATCTTCTAAAAAAAAAGAATTGGTGATCAAGGCCAAATAATGTTCTCAGATCGATCATTCCATCCAAACATTTCATTTCATTTCGTTCTGACACCCAACTCAAATAATTGTAATATTGTATATTTTACCAGTGTAACATTTATTTGTCACATACTATTTACAGCATTCTACTGATGTTTTATTTTCTTTTTATGTGTATAGTTGATTTGCAATATTCTCATATTCAGTTCGCCATGTAGCAATTTTTTTTAACGTCAACACCACAGACGCTCCAAATAATGTCCTAGGACCTTGGCCATACACATAAAACAGTGAAAACTTCCTTATATATTGTATAATTTTTCCATTCAAGGAAACATCAACTGAATCCGAGAAAATTTAACTATGCTGTGTTACCTTTTACTGACATCGTACTTTAAACAAGGCCAGACATTTTTATGCTATTGTCTATTCGATATACCAATCTAATGGTTTTAATCAAAGCCCATTCATTATTCTTGACGTTAATGTTCAATATAAAATCACCAGATATTGGAAATATCCAGTCATCCTTCTTGATAATTTATTGCCTTGCAATTCAACACTTCATTTATATTACGACACTTTTTCAGCAAGATTGAGATATTCACATTCGTCATAGACAATAGATCATTCTATTACACATGTACATTACATGTCATGTTTTATACAGATTTACATAAACATACCATTACTAATGGAATTATTAGAATTAGCGAGTCGATAGCATATGTAGCATAGGGCTCTTTAACTTTCCATGTTTCCATGTTCTTTTCTGTTTCCATCCTGCATTACATTGATATCACTACATTAATTATTATAAAAATGCCAAAATGTACTTTCTCTCTCTGATTTTTTTAAAGGTGATTCTTAATTTTTTTTTATATATACATGTATGTCATGAATATCATCAATATTAAACGAAAAAGTGATTTTATATCACACCTTTCATGTCATTATTTCAGTTGTTTTACTATGATCATGTAAATTACTTACAAAGCAACAAATTGACGAGACTATTGTTGGATAAGTAAAATCGACATTTGCATCAGCAAGAATTATACCACCGTGGTTTTAATTTTGACAGACTTCACCAAAATGTCTCAAGATGTTCCCATTTATGCTTTTGTCTACGTGCTTTAATGTCGTTTGCTTATTTAGAACGTAGTTTGGAACCGAAGAAGGAATTGAACCTTGAATGTATTAAAATGTCCAAAATAAGGTTTATTGGTTCTTTGAAGATTAAATCTTCTGGTGTATTTGTTTTATTGCTGTGATTGTGTCACTTTATTGATGAATTAATTGCTATTTACCCTTAGCTATTTGACTATGGTTTTAAGTGAGTAACAACTTACTTTGCGGATTTGGATCATATTGTCTGTAAAATTTCAAATTTCACCAGCAATTGTATTAATATGTTAACCTTACATCCAACCGATATAATTTATAAGTATTTGTCCCTATTTGACATTCACTTTTTAATGGCCGTCTGCAGAAAGTTGCATTTTGGCGGGTTTTCATATTTATGTACTTGCTTTATTGGCTGTGTTTACCATTTTTACAGAATATTGTACGTTGAATCTTATTTTATATCATTTTCCATTACTTCTATCAAATAGGAGTTTAAAAATATGTTTCTATACGATCTTTGTCACCCACCTAGTAGGCGTTGGAGATAGATTTATCGGATCATATAGGAAATTTTGATGATTCTATACTTATAGCAGTGATGCATGCTGTTTTAAAAGTAAAGGGCTTGTCATAACACGCCTTCGCACTTAACCAACTTCGATATAGGTTTTGGCTACTGGCAGTAATTGGAGTATGCATTAAAACACGCGTTAGTCTTTCAATATGTCTAAGGTATTGTTTCATCAAGTAGGTCAATCGGAATCAAATATTGTTGCTGCTTTTTGGTGTAATTACCAATGGGTTTTGTTACTCATTTTGCTCCTGGTTATTTCAGATTCATTTGTTAATAATTAATGCCCGACAAAATTTAGTCTAGACAACTGATACCACTTTCTTTTTAATTAAGAAATACTTACTCAATTATTATTGATATTTTCTCGTTTGAAAAATTCATTTATTGAGCACCAAAAAAATAAATAACCCAGCACAGCAAATATAGTTATTTCTTCCAGCGAAAAGGCAAAGTAAAACGAAAATATTTTCTTGAAATAAATAGTTTTGCATCATTTTCTTCAGTTGACCATACAGGGAATTCTGTATATTAACAGTTAAAATCTGTCTAAAATATAATGATGTTATGTTGTCGTATTGACTTGTGTATATTTGCATCTGATTTGTGTAATTAAGGAATATTGATTTTTGATGTCTTCTATTCCACAAGTAAACAATATTGACAATGAGTAGGCTGAATATTGACTTTAGAGGAACTGGTGAAATGATTTTTCATAAACGTGTGGCACTCTATTATTTAACACCGGTTATAGTGTCCCATTTAAACTGACTTTGTGGTGAATAAAATTTGACTGACAATGTATTAAATGAAGTGAAATAAACTACCTCACAACACCTTTGTCGGAACAGAAGATGGCTTCGTCATGTACTTCTTCGCCTACTTGTACCCATTTTCAGACTACGCTTTTAATGGTGCATGGAGATTCGCCATACAACCAACCCACTACATGTTTCATATTAGTTCCACTCCTAGCAACTAACAATTCAATGAAAACCTAATTAAATGTCATATTATATCTAACAATAATCGCAATAAATGAGAAAGTATTCAATATCAAACATAGGGATAATAAAAAAAAATACAATCTTTGGAGCAAGAGAAGAAAATAGAAAAGTCATAGTGCTTTATCTGATGAGGTGAAAGGATATTTTTTTTATTTGATTTCACATAGCAAGTTATACCATATTAATAATTTAAAAATCTATACCCGACTTGTTTAATTAAATATTAGACCAGTTTTACTATCTATATAAAATCAGACAATAAATTCTCTTTGTATATTACCAAGCATTTATCAGTCTAGGGTTAAAATGTAAATATCAGTCAAACGGTCTGGGTCTTATGGATTTGATGGTGATCAGAGAAATGGTTCTTCAATATAGGTTTCTGATGTTCATCAGAGTACCTTTTCCAGGGGTGGACAGATGGTTCTATATATGTGTATTATTCAAAGTCGATTTAAATTATCTGAAATGTTAGATTCTCCCCAAGTAAGAACTAAAAATGCATCAATTAATTTTTGTTCATATAAATATATTCAAAAAGCCGAATACGGCACTATAATTGATATTTGACATCTCAACATCTGCACTTTGAGATAATAAATAACTAACACACAATAGCCACAAATGCTCTTTGCGCCCGCCCGTCTACAATGCGTCGTAAGCACTCTTGAAAAAATTAGTATGAGTTATGGCTCTTGTTCTTGAATTGCTCGTAAACACTAAATTCGAATTTAGGTGAAACTTGCTCGGAGAGTGTTCATTATCACTCAAGGATAAATTGTTTTGAAAAAAAATATATACAAAATACCGAAAATATTTAATGAGATATTGAATTGTTAGAAGGTACAATTCTTGCCAAATTTTAATGCAACTTAGCAGTATTGTACATTTATCACCTCGGGAAAGAAGTGTAGGCTATGATTGAAGGTTGAATATTTCATTCAAGCGATTGTTACTGTACTGTCAAGTTTTTATTCAAATTCAATGCTGCCAGTGGGCGTATATTACCTTGCCTGGCAAGCTATCTATAACCATGAAGGAACCTGAACATTGTTTGTTACAGACGATGCATTTGTTCATTACTAATATCATTTTTTCTTTTGAAATTTAAAGTAGAATATTTAAAGTTTACCTCGAGGGAAATCAAAATTTTTCCTTTTCGATGTAATCATTTAATGGCTTTTAAATCGAAGGATAGTATGGTAATTAAGTTCATAAAATACGGTAATATGCAAATTATTTTATTTCGGAAGGTGCTAAGAATACATACACAATTAGCTTCTTCTTTTTGTACACTGCATAGTTTATCTTGTCTTTATTGACAAAGCCCCATCAACACGTAGTGTTTCAGCTAAAACTGCGTACAGTTGGCCTCTCTAAGGAATTTCAGAATAACGTTGAGTGTGGGGCGCAACACTATTTATACTGTATCACTACGGTTAGCTAGTTTCTACTGCATTCTTTTGAGTTTTTTATTGAATCAATTGTGGATTCCTTTAACCTTCTTATGTCCTCTTGAGCTCTTAAGACTGGAGTAAAGACTTGAATTAAGATCATAAGAAAAACTGTATTTAAAATTTCCACTTGACAGAAGTTGATTAACAAAATCGATATGGAATCTAAAACCTGAAATTACTTGCACAGGTTTCAAGTTATTACTTTATAAAGAAAGGAAATACTCTTGCAATCTAAAATTTTGATTATGGGGAGAAAGGGTTCAATATAGAAAGTTATTGATTCTGTTATATATGCAATGTTGCTCCTAGGTAGTCTGATAACAGGATGAACAGATGGTTCACTGGATAGCAATTCTATATGACCACAACATTACAGGTAAAGTGATGTATATTGTCGTCGTCACTGTGTTCTTTGGCATTTCAATACAAGAAAGATATAAATGTTTATTTCACCAACAGCAAGGAAATTCTGCTGGACTAAAGATTGAGTTTCTTTCATGTCAGGAATTCAAAGAATTAGTATAGAACATTTGCCATTGGTGCAACTATTGAGTAGTAGCGGTTCCTGAGCTATTTTGTCACATTAGTGAAATGAAATGAAATGAAATGTATTAAGGTGCATCAGCACCAAAACGGGCTATATAGCACCTGAATACGATTTAAAACAAAAAGCAAAAATTTAAACTAAAAAGGCATTAATACATTTAAATAAAAATTATCACAGTAGCCTCAAAAAGGGCAACAAAACAATGCTAAAAACAATATCACAGAATAGTTGTAACCCAAAATGGGCTAAAAACAAAATAGCAAAAACAAAACTATAACACAAAATATATTTTAAAATTTAAAATACAGATTAGTCTCTTTTAAAAACGCGACAACCTTCTCATAAAGGTTGCACAAACAGATGGAACAAGGATCTAGAACGGGAGTACTGAGATCTTATAGGTTTGAGATGTGTGCACTCAACCAGAATGTGTTTCACTGTCAGGCGAACCTGGCAGTGCTCGCAGACTGGTTGAGGCTCTCGCTTCAGCAGGTAACAGTTGGTAGGGTGAGTATGTCCAAGACGAGAGCGACACAAAACAACTTCATTTCTCGTGTTGGCACAATAGGAGGATGGCCAATCCCCCAAGAGAGGCTTGATGGCATGAAGTTTGTTTGTTTCTGCAGCATCCCATTTATGCTGCCATCGTTGCAAAATAAAAGTCCTTATCACCGACTTAAAGTCGGTGTAAGGCAAGGAAAAGGGGGAGACCGGCAGTGACAAAGCAGCCTTAGCGTCACATTAGTGACCTTACCGCTTTTCTTCTTATCAACAGGCATAATGTAATTCATGGAATATATTGTACGTTGAACAAACATAATAATTATTCGGCACATAATGTTTGAAGTATTAAATCTACAAAATCTTTTACCACATTTCTAATTGCTTCCTTGTCAATTTTCTTTTTCATGTGATTGATCTGTATGCATGAAAAAAATGTTTATCTATAATTATTCATTCCCAGTTAATACCCCGATGCGACGTCCAACACATACAATTGAAAATGTCTTATAAATGATAAAGAAAGAAAAAAAAAAGGAAAAAGAAAAGGAGAGTAAGTGGATATTGACCAAGGGGTAATTGAATAACTTCTACTCAATTGTTCATGAGAAAAAGTTAGAAAATCAAATTATAATAAGTAGAAGTGTGACTGGTATTTAATTAGAATATATTAAATAAAGAAAGCAACTTAGATAAATCAATTATAGGACATTCTCTGTTTACAAAACAGCTTTTAAAGAGAAGAGTCATCGTGACACAAATTAAACAAAACGACATGTTATTGACAATCCTTTCTAGATATAAATAATAAAACATATTATATTCCTTTTTATTCATTGGAATTGCATTGTGGATTCTGGTGAATTCACTAAGTCGGTCGTTTGACATGCTAATTGTCTGCTCATTATTCCCAAACAGTTTATCTATCAAATAATAATAAGCAACGTTAAGCAGGCGATGAATTTTCTAAGACACACCAAATCGCAATGTGGCATCAGATGTTTGGAATGGGTATTTTTTGTGGAAGTTAAATGATTACCTTTTAACTGTAGCGACATTGTATTTAGATATGCAATCTGGAGGTACAAATAAGATAGAGTATTTGTTACTGTGTAACAGACATATAATTCATCGTATTAACTACCTTGGAGACTCGTTCTTGTTGATTTATAATTGTTCTTAGCTAATGTTCACTAGTAGATCATCAACTTAACTGTTATACATCACTATCCCAGGACGCCGTTAGTTGATGACCATACCGTCTACAAATCAACAAATCGACGGGAAAGAAAATTGCAAATCCAAATAAACTATACAACAAAGAAAATTTGCAAAGCCAAATAAACTAAACAACAATTGTTTTTGTTGTTGTAATAAACGTTGCATGACACTGTTTTGTGTTTAATTAAACTCACAAAATGTTATAAAAGTTTAACAAAATGTTGCCTCTTTTACGTTCACAAGTCAATTGTGGACAGACAGTTCGACACAGAGGGGCAAAAGCAAAGCACGTTCATGTGACTCAAATAATCATATAAAAACACAATTTATTAATCAAATACTCATGCATTCTTCAAAAGAAACACTGCAATCATATGACAACGAGTATTTTTCAAAATGGGTCGATCATACCTATTAGTCTAGGGTATCAAGAAATACATTCAGAACAATTGTTATAGTTTTTATTCTCAATCAGTATTAATCTAGGGTTGGCAATTATTCCATATGGCCTGAGCAAGAAGTGTCCCTTTTCTGAAAGAAGGAAAACACTCGTTGACATAAGTTGTTTCTGTGATATTTTCATTAATTCATATCAGGATTCTCTTTCAACCGAATTTAATGTATTACACATTTTTGTATAGGTGGAGCTGACCATTTACATCATTATCAAAATATGATATCCGAGATATCATTTTACATGTAACAGTAATTTACATGTTCGATGAAGTATGATGGAAGTATCAATAACCCTTACTAACAAATATACATTTATTTGGTGCTTTTTATAAAATGTTTACAGAACACAGTTGGCATCACATATTATTTGTGAAGTCCGTTGTTTTCGACGAGAATGTTTCCTGTGTTTCAAAACTATGTACACAGTCAGCAGTAAAGATGTACATATCCCGATTTCTGTTGATCTGAAATATAAAAGCAAACTTTCATGTGAAAATTCATTAGCGAAAGATACGCAATATCCACTAAAATATATGTATGAATCTCGACATCATATTCAGGAGATTGTTTCGTACATCACCGTTTGATAGTATACATATGAAGCAAATTTTTCACACGTTATCTAACCACAACGATTTATTACATTTTACGAAACTGTACGATTCCCTATGGTTTATGTACAATATGAAGTGACACATTTAAATATTTGTTTATGTACCATTGAAATCTAAAATTTCCAACGCTTTTATTTCATTTCAATCGTACCTAAAATCTTAAGAATTTCGAGACTAATACATCAACTTACATGTCAAAACCCATAGAACCAGAAGTGGCTTATGGAATGTAAACATCAATTACATTTCCAGCTAAGTACAGTGAACTTAATGCTAATAGAAGTTGTTAAAGGTCAAGATCAATATGGTTTTATCTTATAGAGAATTAGAGTAAATCAATTTTCTTGTACCATTAGTATTGTATGTATGACATGTTTCCTATGTCAAACCTATTTATCAACCATTGTTATCTTCTTCTTTTAGCATGTCAGCCATGAATCTCACATTTTATTATCAAACTATTATCACAACTTTTGCAGTTAATAGAATTATAATTTTCATTACAACAACCGAGCACTTCATTAGCATTGGAAATTGGAGGCTATATAACACAGATTTTATAGCCCCTTTAATGGAACATCTGACCAGAGAGCACATTATGTTAATAAGAGGTGTAAAATTTGATGTTCAGGAATGCAATTTGAATAAGAATCCACCCTTTCGTTTTTATTCTTCTGAAGGAGTTTAAGATCACGTTATGCCCCTGCATGCACCAATCTTTTCACATTATTACAATTAATAAAGGCGTCAATTTATTAAGCGTCTCGTAAATTATATAAAAAATATTCACCTGAAAAATGTTTGAAATGTGAACCAAGGCCAAGGCTCGGGATGTAAATTTGTATTAAGAACACCATAGACACCAAATACTGTATACAGCTGTAATAAAACAGCAAATAGAAATAAGAATGTCGTACAGTACGTTATTTTTACAGTTTTTTGGATCATTAAACCCTGCCTAATTCTATATAAACTGATAAAAGACGTTGTTGATTTGAAATGATCAGATAGATTTTCATTCTGACCACAAACATCATTATCTTGTTTTAATTGATTGTACTTTATTCCACTAAGCTTCGGGGAATCGACTACTATTTCGGTATCTGCCATGTAGCCATTTTCTTCCGGAAACTGGTCAATATTTGCTTCGGGACACAAGGTCTCGTTATCACAATGTAAACTATTTTCTCCGGAGCTATAATTTACACAGCTTTGTTCCATTAAATCGAGACGGGGGACGTGTACTGTGGGAGATAATTGCTGTGTATCACTGGTAACTATGTGGTTTTGTGAAATGTTAAGAATGTCCAGACCGCCAGAGGTATCAGAAATACCATATAATCCAGACTCTTCAGAATATTTTCCATTAGAGTCAAATACATCGCTTCTCGTTCCAGATTGTGAAGTCACTAGCTTAACATTTTGATGAACTTTTTTATGACGACGCTTCCGCATTCGAGTCTGTGTCCTTACGGAAAAATCGTCGGATGAGCTGGTCTCCACTTCCGAGGCTATTGTTATTGTCATCTGATATTTATCGGTTATTTTTAGCCGAGGTCGAGCCAGGCGTAATGATGTTGATGATCTGCTCATACTTATGGGTGGTTGAGAATTTTTTCGATCGTTATTAAAAGGTTCAAATTGCTTTCTCACTCTTTTAGTCTCTGATGCATATTGTGACAGACGAAATCCATTACAAATAAAACTAATACACAAATAAAGAGCGAACACAATAAAAAAACCGTTATCTAAGATAAGTAAAAATTTAGTTTCATTTTCGTAATAAACGATAACTTCTATTAGTACTATAGAGAAAAGGTAAATGAGTGTCCAGGTTAAAAGTGGCGTAGAATTACGAAGTTTACTAGTTCCTACATCTAGACGAGTCATTTGTAATAACATGATTTGAATGAGGCCATAAGATGCACAAAGTAGTGGATAAATCAACTGTGATAGTACTCCGATAACCACTGGAGACAGGATTTGATTATATCCATAAGGATCAACAACTAAGTAGAAAAGTCTTATTAATCCACCAACACTTAATAAAATAATAATATTAAATACTGCTCGGAGTCGATATACTCTTTGTTTATAACGAACACATAAAAGTACTGGGAACAGAGAAACTAGCAGAAAAAAAGAGGAAAATCCATAAATATAAATCGGCCATCCACTTCTCCATAAATGTTTTGCTGTTTGCCAGTCGGGTAAAGGTAATAGAGAATTTACTGTACTAGAAGAACTCAAGTTTTTATGAATATCATTGTTCATAGATGGAAGCGATCGAAACACATTAGCTTCATTTCCTAAAATCAACATAAATTTCGTTTGAATTCTAAATCCTGCTGTTTTCTTTTAAACGGGAAACCTCAAGATCTATTTGCTTGCGAGATATTCCTTTTTACGTCCGTAGAGAAATTTTATGTGTTTTCGTTGATTACTTTTATTTCACGTCATTATTCCCACAGATTAAAATACCTCTTAAATTCTCTCATCAAACAGACTTTTAACAGTCAAAATTTGTCCCATTCGATGTAATAGGACAGTTTTATTGTCATAAATCCAAATTGACTTTGAGTTTTTACTTCTTTTAGTCTCCTAAATATCCTCCACAATTATATTTCACCCCGAGTTTCACGAAAACAGACACTCGACGAACCTGTTCAAAAGAGCATATCAGAGAAAATACATCGCACGTCTTCACCACTTCGTCTAAGAAAAGACGAATGTAAGTGGATTAATAGTTCAACAATCACAGCACAATAATTCCTTCATTCTGTCACTGGAGTTCAATGCAAGTGAATTTTAATTCAGCACAATTTGTACACGATTTTACCAACAATATTATATTGGTTTAGTGTCAATCGATGACTCTTCACGAGAAACTCAGATATATACCTGAAATGATAAATCCTAATAATGAAATCTATGCATCATAAAATCTTTATATACTGTCAAACGATTTCACTCATCGATTGCTTTTCTCTTGTTTCTATGTTATCAAGCGTTTTCTAAATTCACACTATATTATAAGCAAACAGTTAAACAGACTATTAAATTTACTGTATCAATGTATATTTCAGTATCAATTATTATGGTCACGGGTCTTCTTTAATAGTATCGCTATACCGAGAAATCTCGAGAACGAAACGTGGCAAACAAGGGAATTTCAGTTAATAATAAGTGCCAAGACGTTTATAGAGCACTGTTTCGAACAACAAGCTCTTTGAAGAATTAAAGATACTATCTTTTTAAAAAATTAATGGAGTTTCCGCCCTCACATTCTTTATCAAGAATTATACCTTTGGACTTAAAATTATTAAAAGTATATCTATATGTCATAAAATATATACGCACACTAACGAAAGTCATGACCAAAACCTGTAGAACATGTCCGACAAGTTCGTATGTAAATTACTATTCTCTCACTACAATATAATCTAAAACTAAGTTTAAAAAAGGTAAAGAAACATTTACAATGATCAAAGATTACAGTTAGGATCGCTGGGAAACGCAAATGTATTAAATCTTAATCCCCAATGCCTGTAATGGCCTTTAAAAGAACATAAATACCAGTTCTTTTTAACCTTTTCATTTGAATACATCTGTCAGTACACTTTAGTGAATGGATTTTGTCTTGGTAACGAACACTTCTGCGAACCTTTTACATCAAATTGAATTTGAATTTTTTATAATCTCATCGATTCTTTAACAGCAGGTTTTCATCGAATCTGAATTACAGTGAATTGAATTTAAACAACTTTGCTCCGATGACTAGGGTAAACTTTGCTCCGATGACTGGACTAGAAAATCCGAACTGAACATAAAAGTCAATGGTTTGGAAAGTATTCAACAAGAAAAATTGATCCAATCGATTGTATTAAAGTGTACACCTAAATAAAGCTACGCCATCATAGTATCTTTATATAGAGCAGATAATTACTATTGAGTTGAAGTCTCTAATGAAATGTCAATAGAAATGAACATGAATAAACCATTATGTAAAATCCCAAACATGGAAAACATTAGTAAATAAAATGTTCATGTCTGTTAAGAGCATAAAATATAAAGGTATTAACAGGTATGACGAAAAAACAAATCAGTGTAAAATTTTTTCTTTTTTTATTGTGGTTATCATATTATTACGCTGATAAAGACATAGACATCTGCATTTGTCACGGAGATCAAATTAAAGGGGCCCAGGCTTGATTATTAGGGGTCGTTTTGGGCCTTTATTACATTTAAACAGTCCTCAGAAATATTCAAGCTCTGAGAAAATCGCAAAATACCTTGAAATATGCCTCAAACAAAAAATTTCACTTTTCATTTTTTTCCGTGCTGTACGCGGCTGGTCTCCAGTCAGTCTGAAAATTGTGTGTCCTGTTGACAAAGTCTACATTTGACAAATGCGTTGTAGGCTGTTTATATAGATGACCGCTATTGCACGACGGGAAGGATAACTCTTTGATTATCAAGACGAACCGTTTTCCAATATGGCGGGACGTTCGTAATTTCTTAAGTCATTATGATTTTTCAAACACGGATAATTATGGATACACATGGATTTGAAGGCTCAAATTTCAAAGGTAAGCTCTGTAGACTATTTCTGATTAGCTAACCAAAAGATTTCATGTGTTTGAGGCTGTCGGATGATTGTCCGAAACAAATAAAGCCTGGGCCCCTTTAAGTAACGGAAAGTTGTTTTTCTCACGTTTTTGTAACATTTTGAAAGACATTTTACCGCTGTTGTAAAAGTTTATATAAATACACTACAAACAAACCTAACTATTTGCCTCTGCCAAATCTTGAAATTTTTATTCGGTCTGTCGGTCCGTCGGTCCGTCAACATTTGTTGTAGACACTATAGACGCTAAAATTGTCTATGGATTTTAATGAAATTTCGTATGAGCATTGTAATTGATAAGAAGGGGTCAAATTCGATTTTGATGATTTTTCGATAAACAGTTTTTGAGTTATTGCCCCTGCCTCTATAATTTATTGTAGACACAATGGATTTTAATGAAACTTGGTGTGAACATTGGAATTGATAAGGTGGCCGTCAAGTTCGACGATTTTTCGATGAATGGTTTTTGAGTTTTTGCCCTTGACTTAGTAAAATCTTGTCAAAATTTTATTGTTGATGCAATAAAACCTGGATTTTTAAGAAACTTGATGTGAGCATTGGAATTGATTAGACCCCAGTCAAGTTTGAATTTGGCAATTTTCAATGAACGGTTTTGAGTTATTGCCCTTGACTTAGTAAAATTGTGTCAAAATTCTATTGTGGGTGCAATAAGAAGCTAAAATTTTGAAAAGAATTTTGATGAAACTTGGTGTAAGCATTGGAAATGACAAGACGGTAGTCAAGTTCGAATTTGACGATATTTGAATTTGTTTGATAAACAGATTTTGAGTGATTGCCCTTGATTTAGTAAAATTGCGTAAAAATTTAAATGTAGATGCAATAGAAGCGACACTTTTATAATAGATTTTGATGAAACTTGGTATGAGTATTGGAATAGATAAGACGGCTGTCAAAATGGAATTTTACGATTTTCCATGAACAGTTTTTGACTTATTGCATCAAAATAATATTGTGCATTTTGCATAGAATTCTCAGGTTTCAAAGGATTTTTGATGAAACTTGGTGCGAGCAATGGCATTTAAAATAAATTAAATCGAAATAATCAAACATTCATTTCACATCGAATTCAGTGTTTTAATCGTATACTTTAATAGACTTTCTATTTTCTTATCTAAATAGTTTCCATGAACATTTGTTCGCTATTATATAATGAAAGCTTTAAAAATACAGAAATCTCCCCGGAGATTCCAATAAATTTGCTCTAAATCCCTACATGTTTTTTTTTCTATACGTCAACCATTGTTTAATTCTTACTGCCAACAAAACTTCTTTGTCTTTTTCTTCATATAATGTATTATGCCATATTCATTACTTCACAATATAATTAAAAAAATTAATACATATATGTGACAGTTTTAGCCACAATTGCGACAGTTAAAGTTGTACTCTCTTTAAATTTTCAATTTGACCAAATAAAGGTGACAAATTTATCTGGTTCATACACATTCTTTCAATCAGTGTTGATGAATGTATTTTGATCGTATTATCTAGAATATGGCCCGTGATCTCTTTGCAAAATATTAAAAGAAAAATTGATGAAACTTGGTGTCGAAAACAATTGTTAATCAGATTAAATATCATTTGATTTTGTTTATCAGAGTTCACAAAAATGTTGTCTTACCTTAATAATATATTTATGAGAATAAACTAAGAGAAGTTGAGTTCTGTCAATACAAGAATTATGTATAATAACTAAGAAGGGAGTGTAATATCGACCGTATATAACTTTGTTAACTACTTCACGTGCTATCCAATTTGGCGTGATCAAGAATATTATGACAGAAATAAAATAAAGCCTGAAGTCAATTCGACACGAAATACAATAGAAAAACACAATTGTCTGTTCAAAAAATTTAACGAAAGTTTTAAATAATTAAAAACAAGCGTGATATTTACCTCAATACTTTAACTATCATTCTAAACGATTTCCGTATCCACACAACTAAAAAATTTCCATTTGAATTTACATTGCGTGTTGCATTGAAGATGAAATAGCATAACATTGCATAATATGTTACACAATATAAATCAATGGAGGTGGCAAGACCAACAATACATTGAACAAGTTTAATAGCCCAAAAGTAAAAACAATACATGTTTGCATCGGATGATATTCCAGTGTTCTAGACATCATACGACCAGATGCATTCCTTTCCAACTTAAACACTTAGCCCACAGTTTGGTCTTCCACAGGTGTATTCGAATCAATCCCGTGTGTATTCTCCACTTTATTTTCCAACCTTTCACAACCCTTCACACACCACACACCATACCCCGTCTATTCACACCTAGAAGATTAAATTATAAACACCAAAACGCTTTGACAATTCATATCCGCATGTACAAAAATGACCATTGTAATACACCCACATTTATTATGGCAGCCAATTATCAAAGAAGGTTGGCAAGAGTTATCGGTAATTGAAAATTTTTTAATACTAATTTACTAATTACGAACACTTACACCAAAATCCAAGAAACCAGCTCTCTATCATGTCCCCAAAAAATTCAAGAACAAGGGCGACAGTAAATATTTTGCGATTATTTTGATTTTCAACAGGATTTTTCCTAAGGGTGATTACGAACACTTACACCAAGTTTCAAAGTCCCGCAAGAAACGAGAACTTTGTCGTGTCCACAAAAAATATAACGCTTTTTTTTATGAAAATGGGCAATAACTCATACAATTTTTATTCTATTTGTCTAATGTTCAATAAGGCTCTGACTTTGGATTTTAAAAACACACCAAGTTTTGCTAAAATCCAATAGGAACCGTCTCTCTGTCGTGTCCACAAGGAATTCAAGAACAAGGGCAATAATGCCCTTAATACATAATAATAGTATGTATTTTTCAATTTGCCAGATTTTCAATAGGGTTCATCCTAGGGTGATTACACAAAGTTCCGTCAAAATCCATCAAAAAAGAAGCAACACTCTATATTACCCACAGCAAATGTGGACAGACAGATTGTCAGACAGACAGACAGGGAGGACGGCGTGGGCGTAAAAAAGGATCTATTAGGGAAATATGGTTAGTTTAAAACATTTTAACAAGATTGTAGTGATCCGTGCAAGTCCAAGAAGTCTACTGTTCATTCCATACCAATAATTTATCGGGTTATGCCCCCGCCCATATTCTTTCAAGCCCACCACATCTTATCATAAATAGACTACCCCATTAGCTTCTTCAGGCATTATCAAAATACGACCAATTCATCAAAAATCAATTTATGCCAATTAGTATCCTTCAAAGAGTTGATAACATAAGATATTTGACCACTCATCTAGAACGCCGTGCCTTCTTTTTCTATGGTACAAAAATAAAAATAACAACCCCTATTGATACAAGGTCACGTGATATAGCCTTTTGTTGAATTTTTAAACACTCAAAACAAACTTTTTAACAACCATTATAAGCATATTTATGGACAGCTTGGTCAAGTACATTTTACTTGAAAATTATTAAGGTAATTGAATGTCAAGTTCTCTTGAAATAGCCTTTTGAATTTAAAAAAAGACTAAAACGGGTAAAAAATTGTTGTCGACCATTATAGGCCTATGTTTGGATAGCTAATGTCAAGAGCATTCTACTTGTAAAAATTCAGGGTCATTGAAGGTCAAGGTCATTTGATATAGCCTTTTAATTTTTTTGAAAAAAATCAATCGGGCTTTAAAAAAAAAATTAAATTTGAAAATGAAAATTCTGTTCCTAACAAAAGATAAAGTAACAAGGTTTCAAAAAACACCAAAATCGTACAAATCGGAGAAAAATTATTAAAATTTTGCTAAATGTCACCGCTCTGTGATAACACATAAAGTTTCAATTCCGGTTAGAATTTTTAGAATTGGGTTCTAATTATGCCTGATAGTTTATATGTATAGCTTTTGTGCTCATTTCTTAGATACACCGGAGGTTGGGTCACCCAATGTGGTTCTGAAAAACCGGAAGTTCTCACGCAAAAACCGGAAGTGGTAGAACACTTTTTATGGTGTGTTTTCATTTCTATAGGCGACTTCTCTATATTCCATAATTTTCAAAGCGTTCGGGTAATTAGCAACAAAGTTTTGCAATTATTCAATTATAATTATGCAATTTCTCACTTCCGATGCATAAAAAGTCTAATGAAACAAAGAGTGAGAAATTTCTAATTTGCCACTCAACTAATAGTCAATAAATAAATGTGTTACTTCCTCATCCCCGGACAAATTATTATTTATAATTTATTATTAACGTAATCAATTCTGAACTTTAATGTTCAAAAGGAGTTGGGTATTTTGTGAACATGTTGATAAGGTTGTAAATAGTAATATAAAGAGTATTAAACTGATGAAGAAGTGAATGTAATTGTAGTTTTTATCAGTCAATATGAAAAGTTGATGATAATGAACTCTATAATTACAATCAACTCTATAATTACAATCATTCAGTGTTCTAGATATCTTGATTGTAAGATGAACCAAACATTTCATACAGCCTGATGATTTTGATAAACGACAGATAGAAAATGATAGACTGTGTTTTAATCAGCCAAGTGTCAGACAGTTTTGCCAAGACTATATTTATGATTTGTGATGTGAAGTAAATCAAACAAACAAACACAAAAGATACCTTGATACCTTGCAGGCAGTCTGTGCACAGATTGGGTAGCTAGAATTTTCCGTTGGCGTGTGGAATTTTGGTCTTCAGTAATAAAATCATAAAATACCCGAACTATCTTACCACGATGATGATAATAAAAAGAATCTATAAAGGTCACAAAACAGTAAATTATCTTTGAGAGAAGACCCTACTGGATTAGAAAAGTCAAGTCACAATAAAATTAAAGATTACCTATACCATCTCACTACGACTGAAGATATAACATGTAAATCGCAAAAGGTGTTATATCTACCAGAGAAATCCACGCTGTATGAGAAAAAGAGAGTTTGTAATGAAGATAAAAATTTAACAAACCATCTTACCACGGATTAAGAATGAAAAACGAGGTCACAAAACAGAGTATTATCTTCGAGAATAGTCCCTCTTGCATATGTAAGGAGAGTAGAATATTATAAATCACCCTAACCATCTCACCACGACAGAAGATAAAAAAAAACCTAAGGTTAAAAACAGAAAAGTCCCTTGGACTTGGTAGGGATATTCGGGACTTAAGCTGTGTTAATTATGATAAGATGTAGTGATAGGATCTCAGAACGTTATTTTATCACCCTAGAACTGTGTAATTACCGAGAATTGCTAATCAGTCTTTCTTCTATTATTCCACGTTTTGAGACAATCCATTTTCTAATAGAAATAATTTCTCATTTAGAATCAAGACTCTACATATTATCTATAAATTAAATCATTTCACTTGAGAGAAGTTGAACGCTTCCATTGACATTTACTAAACTACGTAGAAATCGAATAAGAAGTTGATAGCATACTTGCATTGTTTCTAGGGAAATCCGAAGTAGTGTGTAATGTTTAACTACAATATCACTGCTTAACTTCTTAACTTAACTGCTTAAATCCTCCATGAATTTTAGTGTATGGGTATCGGCTGACAGTTAAAGGTGCAGTTTATACAGATACAGTGTTGATACATTCTATAATATATGTCGAGACACTCGCCTTAAGATTTTTCAACCCAGTTTTCAATAATGGAGGTTAGAGACTGACACGGAAAATCGTCTTGTACTTTGGATTAAAAAACGGAAGGGCATAAAATTTAATTCATGTCAATTTAATTGTAGTTGATACACCAACATTTATAGAACATTATAAATTTGTTTATGCGATTTTCATATCTACGTCAATATTCATAAAATATGAATATCAAGAATGGGAGTCATCCGAAAGGCTATACAGAACAAAGTTCGTGGTTCCAAGCAGTGGCTCATATTTGTTTTCGAACAGTTAACTTTATATCAAACATTGTGATCTTACTGATATTCATTGAGGTGTAAGATATCTAGTTTCATCTTGTGATTAAGATAATGAAAGTAATTTAGCTTCTCTAAGATCACGAGTTGATAGTATTTATAGAGATTCTTATAACTTTCACTATACAATGACACCGTAACACTGACTTATCCCAGATTAACGTTCTTAATAACACCGTAATTAGTTGCATGTTAAAAACAACCGAAGACCTTAACTTTCATATAATCAGCGGAATATTATATGTATAGTAAACCTAATTAAACATCAGATAATGTGTATGATAACAAGCTAGGAAAGCTTGGAATCGTGCGCATCGATGGTAATAGGAAAAATATAACAGTCAGTTTGTACAGCAGAGGGTACCGTATTTGCATTCTTTGCTGTCTTGGTGCTTACAAGTATGTATCAAAGTGGCTGAATTTGATCAAAATAATATTAATATCGGTCACCACTTCCAAACTAGATAAAGAAAACAATAAAGTCGTAATTAATAAAGCCATAATATTTTCTCAGAAAGTTTATTACAGATATATGTTTGAATTTAATGGAATAGTCTAGTTTAGACTGTATTGTAAATATTAAACCATGTAGCTTTACAGTATAAAATAATCTCAAAAAGGAACAACTTGCAGACAATAATAGTATTTTACACATTTCTTCTCCTAGAAAAAAAAAGTACAGTACATCGTTAGCGTTGCACTTTGTACAACATTAAAATGTACCGTGTCACGAATGTCTCTCCTTCAGTTACCTTTTGATACTCCCATGGCAGATCGTTTGTACATCTGAGAGTTAATAAATTGAATTGTTTTTAACAATTACATACATCAGCTAGCCATTGAATGTATTATTATAAAGAAAAAAAAAATGATCAAGAATATGATGTCTGCTGGCATCCTTCCACTGCATTAGTAATTGAACGTTGTTGTCTGCGCAGGGAAAAAACCATGGTTTTTAAATTGTACATAGTTTCAATCTCATTTTTTAAAATGCCAGTCATTAAATATAGACTTTCCATGATATAATCTTACAAATCTTATATCCTGTTTGCTTTTGGGATATGTAGCATGGTAAAAGTAAAGAAATCCACTATAGTAAACTTGAAAATCTGCACCTCGATTGTATTCAGATCAATACCAGTTTAGTATGTGGTTCAGTGCAAACATTGCTATATAATAAGTCCGGTTTCAGTAATTTTATTAATTGGTATGCCGAGTATGGAAAAAAGCCAACGTATTCTAAGATCACTCATTGAATTACGGAATCCGCATTGCATTACTTGGACCGATCTTTCCCCCAAGTCAATAAAATGATGGAGGTGAAAAATTGGATAGCATCTGTCTCTTAACTCTATTTTAATTCACAACGATGTTACATTTACTTTCAGACAATACAGTTCTACCAATGATACTAGATGGAAGAAATGAGTCATTTAGAATTTAGATAATGTAAAATTGTTCATAACTTTAGACTATGACCTATATTGTAATTATGATCAGAGCCCATAGAATCTGGGACAGGTGTTTAAAGGTATTGTGGAACCATGATGTGGATAATGTAAATAAAACCTATTTCTAGTACTGTATAACTAAAAGTGCGGTGTACCACATAACTAACTGACAGAGCATAAGCCCCAGCGAATTTTCAAATCAATGAATTAAACCTTGTTTAAACCGAATGCGTATTATCTTTGACGGTATATCTCAGTACAGAATACCAGACCGCTATAATATGACTACCAAGCATGCCAAATGTGGACACCATCCAGTGACAGAGAAAATGACCGGGAGTCCTAAAGATAGAGCATGAAAGAATATAGGTTACATTCTTTAAAAGTACAAATTGACATGTAAGGGCTGCGTGTCAAAAATAGCACATAAAAGATTAAAATGAAAATACGCCTAAAGTGGTCAAAAAATAATGAACAGATTGCAAATAGTTAAAAAAGATAGCTTGCCAGGCAAGGTAACACACGCCCACTGGCAGCATTGAATTTGAAAAATAAATTGAGCAATGACTCAAAAACATTCACTAAATGGATATTGAAGTCAAGGGCAAAAACTCAAAAACTGTTCATGGAAAATCGTCAAATTAAAACTTGACCACCATCTTATCTATTTCAATACCAAGTTTCATCAAATCTTTTAAAAAATTGTAGCTTATTTTGCACCCACAAATATTTTTGACGCAATATTACTAAGTCAAGGGCAATAAATCAAAAACCATTCATTAAAAGTCGGAAATTCAAACTTGCCTAATGTCTTAAAAATTAATGCTTCTTATTGAAACCATCTTGACGCAATTTCACGAAGTCAAGGGCAATTAACTCAAAACAGTTCATTGAAAAACTGTCAAATTCAAACTTGACTGTTGTCTTATCAATTCCAATGCTCATACCAAGTTTCATCAAAATCCATTGAAAATTGTAGCTTCTATTTTGTCTACAACAGATATAGAGGCAGGGGCAATAACTCCAAAACTGTTTATCGCAAAATCGTCCAAATCGAACTTGACTGCCGTCTTATCAATTCCAATGCTCATACCAAGTTTCACTAAAATCCATAGATAATTGTAGCTTCTATAGTGTCCTCAGAAAATGAATTTTTACGCAATTTTACTTAGTCAAGGGCAATTACTCATAAACTATTCATCAAAAAATCGTCAAATTTGAACCTGACTACCGCCTTATCAATTCCAATGCTCATACCAAGTTTCATTCAAATGCATTTAGAATTGTAGCTTCTATTGCATCAACAATAAATTTTGACGTGATGTAAATAAGTCAAGGGCAATAACGCAAAAACAGTTCATCGAAAAATCTTCAAATTCAAAGTTGACCGCCGTCTTATCAATACCAATGCTCATACTAAGTTTCATTTAAATCCATAGAAAATTGTAGCTTCTATAGTGTCTACAACAAATGTTGACAGACCGACAGACTTTATCGTGGATACAACCCAAATTTGACGCGTTTTTACTAAGTCAAGGATAATAACTCAAAATCCGATGATTCGATAATTTCCATTTTCGAACTTGACCGAGATATCATCAATATATACATGTATACCAAGTTTCATTAAGATCGGATAAAAACTGCAGCTTCTATTGTGGATACAACCCAAATTTGACGCGTTTTTACTAAGTCAAGGGCAATAACTCAAAATACATACATACGATAATTTCCATTTTCGAACTTGACCGAGATATCCTTAATATATACATGTATACAAAGTTTCATTAGGATCGGATAAAAACTGTAGCCTCTATCGTGGATACAACCTAAATTTGCCGCGTTTTTACTAAGTCAAGGTCAATAACTCAAAAACCGTTCATTCGATAATTTACATTTTTGAACTTGACCGAGATATCATCAATATATACATGTATACCAAGTTTCATTAAGATCGGATAAAAACTGTAGTCTCTATTGTGGATACAACCCAAATTTGACGAGTTTTTACTAAGTCAAGTGCAATAACTCAAAAACCGTTCATGCGATAATTTCCATTTTCGAACTTGACCGAGATATCATCAATATATACATGTATACCAAGTTTCATTAAGATCGGATAAAAACTGTAGCCTCTATTGTGGATAATACCCAAATTTGACGCGTTTTTACTAAGTCAAGGGCAATAACTCAAAATCCGTTCATTCGATAATTTCCATTTTCGAACTTGACCGAGATATCCTTAATATATACATGTATACCAAGTTTCATTAAGATCGGATAAAAACTGTGGCCTCTATCGTGGATACAACAAATGTGGACGGACCGACGGACGGACGGGGGCGACGGCAATTATATACGTCCACATTTCCATGTAGGCGTATAATAAAATAAAAAGTTTCCTAAAAAAAGAAAGGTCATTACAGGGTTCCCAGGATCAACCTATGGCAGATAGGAATCTCCACCTAGTGGGTCATTATTTATCAGAAAAATGCCCTAGTAAATATGATGAAGTGAACCTACCCCATTTTGTCACACTACTTCCCAGTTTTCTCTTTTCTTTATATGTAAACTGGCTATATTCAAGTACTATAAACCTGAGAAAAGAGCATTAATTGGTCTGATTGGTGGAATTGACAACAAGAAAAACCAAGCACATGACTGGCACTCCCATTGGTAATGCTACATAAATAAGGAGTTCAACGGCTTATTTATCCACATAAGTTTTGCTTAAACTCAATCAATGATATAGGTTAGAAAACTGTGTGTAAATATATAAAACTTCTATAAAACCCCCAGATACTTTAATCCTTTTAAAAGGTACACAGCCTCACAAACCATGTGGAGATGCTAAAAAATCCGAAGTTTACTAGTACATGTATTATGTATACTGGTACTTTAATTTGGACCAAAATTGGAGTCAGGTTTTGAATGTGTATGATCTAGCCCCAATATTAAATGGGCCTCATACAAGATGAAACAAATGAAATGACATTTCTGCACCTTATGGGCTAATGAAGACGTTTTTTTTTTCGATTTCAACTGTGGACGGATCTTTAACGTGCACACAGCCTGGAGCACACGGGGCCTCGATTCATTGTCTTATCCGCACGACTAGACGCTTTTTCCATGTCAGTCCCTCCGATCTGCACCACTGACAAGGGGAAACCTGGCTGAAAAATCCGTAGGTGAATCCCGACCTTTGCCGGGATTGAACCCGTGGGCTACAGATTGGCGGGCAAGCGTCTAACCCACAAGAGATAAGTATCTAGCCATACAATCTCTGTAAAAGTAATGGTTATGATAATATAATTAATGCTATTAGTGTGTGATACATGGCTGACATGCTAAAAGAAGAAGATAACAATGGTTGATAAATGTGTTTGACATAATTGTTATGGTACAAGAAAATTGATTTACTCTAATTCTCTATAAGATAAAACCATATTGATCTTGACCTTTAACAACTTCTATTAGCATTAATTTCAATGTACTTAACTGGAAATGTAATTGATGTTTACATTCCATAAGCCACTAGTTGCTTCCATGGGTTTTGACATTTACCTTGATATATTAGGCTCCAAAACTTAAGAATTTAGAGACAAAAGTTTAATTGAGAAAACATGTCATTCATTTGGATACAAACAAGCCATATCTAAAACCACCTCTGTCTATAATCACAAATTCCACGAGAATTAATTTAGTCAGCTGTAAGATGAGTTCGATTATTGTTATATTTTAGTTATTTCCCTTGACAAATTTCATCCAAATTGAACAGGAAACGCGATCAAGACTAAGGTTTTGATCTGTTATAAGAGACATTTTTGTATACTTACAATCTTGACTACAAACTGAGATCTCTGTCATTGCCCTTGGTTGGCTAACATGCGTCATCAGGGGTCAGTTCCGTTTTAACATGTTAAACCCAACTTAAAGAATTAACTGCAACTCAATGGGTTATATGATGCTTTCAGCATTGTTTAATTAGGTCAATCCAGTTTCTCATTACAACGAGTCCTCGTAACATGGTCTTTTGAAGCAGCCATATTCACAATGTCAAGCTTTTACTAACTTCGTCTTGACAGAAAAGACCACTTTTTTATCGCGGATTGCAGCCATTTGATTTAATTGTATTGTGAAGTTAAACATAGCTCTGAAAGACAGACTTAAAACATTGTGGCTTACAGTCTACGGACTTTCTATCGAGGTCCCTCATAGGCCATATCACGTTTGTAATAGCTTTACATTTTTACGAAGAAATGGGACATGTTTAATATATCAATCTAATTTTACTTTAGTCTTGCTTTTAATACAGAAAATCTATTTTTTTTCTCCGAATTTATTCAATTACTTCAGTAATAACTAATTTACTAGATCATTATAATTTTATTTTACAGGTATATTTATGACACTGAATCCTTGGATACTATACATTTCTCGAGCCAGTAAATAGATATGTCTCCTGATCAGCAGGATTATAAATACACCATGAATTGGGCTATATCAAACTTCATATAACGGTCATATAGACAAATAACTTGGTTTGCCTTTAGATTATTTAACAGATTATTTCAAATAACTTTTACATGTAGATTTAAACAATATTTTACAAATTCACATAAATAAATTACCTTGAAATTATTCAGAAACTTTTAATTCCTCTTTTCTTTAAGCAACATCAATACTTTCTTGAAAAACGATAAACGTTGTACAAAGCTACCAAAGAGGCGGTTGCCTAGCAAGATACGCCCACTTTAAAGTATGTTTGTGTATAAACACAGATTGAACAACAATATTTGGGCATTTTTCTAGATCTCATTAATATCTCATGGTACTCAGATGGAGATGAGCAGGAAGAGATGTATCCCATTCATAATCCTGCTTCCAAAGATGTGAGATGAAATTCTTCGCTTTGACAGTAACTGACGACAGGAAGCCTAATGGATCAAATGTTGAGCAGGCCGAACTTAAAGCTGAACGTTTGGTAAACCTCTCTTGTGAAGATGGAATGATTGCTTTCTTCGGGAATGTGATAGTATATTCAAGATGATTCCATATCATACCAAGTAAAGTAGTATACTCTTTCGTAGATCCAGTACCATCTTGCTTGATTAGATTCTGTAGCGACTCTAGATTAGTTGACCATTGACGTAGGTTCATATCTGCTTCGCTCATAATCTGACGTGCTGAATGATAATACTGGATGGCTGTATCTTCATCATCACTACTTAGTTCGTTGTCGCAGTATAGTTTGCTTTTGAGATCTGCTGCAACCTGTGATTTAAAGTTGTCTGTGTCCTCTGCATACTTGGACAAATGGTAGATAATTGTGGAGTTCAATATAAATGGTGAACTTTTACCACCGAAGAAACCAGAGGTATATCTGTTTTTTTTAATTGGTCTGGTAGGATCTCCATCCGTATACCAAAGGAATCTAACATAATCACGGTCTGGTTCAAACAGCTTAATTCTTAAAAATGCCTTCTCTATATCAGCAACCAGAGCGTATCTGTTTAAACGAAATCTTTGTAACAGTTCAAATAATGGTTGGAGAATACAAGGTCCTATATGGAGACAGTCGTTGAGAGACGTTCTTCCAGCATAGACGACTCTTAAAGTAATGGGCACCAGCTTCCTTCCAAGGAACTTCATCTGGAACTGGTTCAACATAGTTCTCGTCGAGTTGATTTTGAATAATTTTGGAGTATGGTTCCCAAAGTTTAAGTTTTAGGAGTCTGTTCTTGACCTGTTCCAATCTGCTAAGAGCAATCGACAGATTGGACTGTAGTGTTGGTTGATTGTCTAACCATCGTAGTGGAGCGTAATACGTTCCGTTACGATATTCTATCTGGTTAATGAATCTCTCGTTGAACGCTTCAATTCCCAAAGATTCAATCTACCTTGTCGTGCAATTCATCATGTTCAGAAGATTCTACCACGAAACATTGCGTTGCAGCCCCATTAGCTACAAATACCTGGCTGTTGACTGGACAAGATAACCCAAATCGGATACTTGTACCAATGGAAACCCGAGAATGATTTCAGGTTTAATTAATTTCCAGACAGAGTCCAAAACAATCAATATATGGACATCGAAATACAGTTGATCGAATTGGTTCACCAATCGTAGTTGCTTGAGATGATCTTTCTGTAGACAATCTGATCATGAATTGCAACTAATGGGCTGTACAGTCTGATCTTTGAATAAAACTTAGAAACGCACAACACCATCATCTGTTATGACATCGATGGAACCAACATGGAATTCGTACAGACTGGAACGTCCACCAAAAGAGTCAATGACAATACGCCTATAACCATATGGAACCAATTTTAGATTTCTGGCATGTTGTGACTTGATATAGGTTAATGTTGAACCTTCATCAAAGAAGAAGTTAGTTTCTAGCGTAGTTGGACCATTCTGTACCGGAGCAACAGCCGTCTTCAGTAATACTGGGCCTGGTAACTTGTGAGAATCGGTCTGTTATTGAGGAGAACTAACATCTGATAATGTATCTGCTAAACTTTCTGTGCCTGTTAAAGCTGCGTTCGTTGTACCAGTCTGTGAAGGGCAGTTTTCAACTAAGTGAGAATCTTTGAGACAGTTCTGCACCGATTATGTGACTTGGCAGCTTTGACACGATCGTCAACAGAGAGTGTACACTGGAATGTATTGTGTTGACCACCACAAAATTGACAAAGACAAGCTGGTCTCTTGAAAAGTTTGGTTTTTGAAGATATGGTGACTGAGTGGATGGCGTATCTGGCATAGCTGTGGCACTGCCTGGAGGAAGAGTTTCTGGTTTTACAACTGTTGTTGTCTTACTTGAAACGGTCTTGACTTTCTGCTGACTTATGGTGTTTATCTGCTCCAATTTCTTGACCTCAGCATGAATAATAATGCCCATCAGCTCCATGAGATGAGGATTGTCATCGGTATACGTCTCGAGAATTGTTGTTAGAACATCAGCTGGAAGCTTTTCCATTAGAATTGAAACATAGAATTCCCCATGTGCCAGGTAACAACTGCAACGTCTCCAGATATCGGATATCACCAAGGACTGCATCATAAAATGCTCTTAAAGATTGAGCACTATTTCAATATGTTGACCAAAGCAAGACAATGAGAATTTTTGATGAGAGTACGATTTCCATAATTGTCTTGAAGTGTCTGAACCAATAGAGCATAATTGTCGTTACTGGCTTGGATACCCTCAATGCGTTTTTTGACGGATGAACTCAGCTGGCCTTTCAGATAGTTGAACCTTGTGACATCAGATATATCCTTACAGTCATGAATTTCACTTTCGAACACATCCAAAAAGCTGTAACATTTGCGTTGAGAAGAATGCTTCGCTTCGCTGCCAATAAATTTAGTTTACTTGCTTTTTCCAGAGACTGTATGAAATCATCAATACGGGCTAACAGCAATGATTGGTTATCTGATATTATATCACATTCTTCAAAGTCATATTCGGAGCTCTGGTCATCTTTCATTTGAATAAGGAGATTTGAATTTGATCATCATATTCTTGAAGTCTGTGTTTGGCACTTACAAGTTTGTCTTTGACAACGTATAAAGTCTTTAAATCAGGCTCTTCACTCCCGATTATGGCAGTCACTCGCCGATCTTCTTTCGTAAATTCCATAGCAGAGACTAAATTAGATATTAAAGTATATTTCAAAGAAACCGACACTCATTAACTTTTGCATAAGAGCTCATTCCATCCAAAACATGCGTTTTCTGGAATAATTAAGTCACAAGTTTTACGATATCACCGAATTTGCACAAGGTCTTCTGATTTAAATCAAGCCTGTACGATTGTTTTCTCAAAACTGAAAGAGCGTGGATACTCTAAACGATTTTTACGAAACATAAAAAATTCCACCTCAGCACAGAAAGAAGCTAAAAATAGACTTTATGCCGAAGAACCTCCAGACTTAAGGAGTGCCCCGTGTATGTCAACCAGATGCAAAACATGTCCCTTTATATCCGAAACTCATTATTTTTTAAGTAACTCTACGAATTAAGGATACCTGATCCAAGAGCACCTAACATAGCAAACTAAAAACAATCTTTATATAACAGGTACTATACTTCTATTTTTTTTCTATTTTCAGATCAGAACAGAAGAAAACCATCCAACAGATGCAGACCGTAATCCCAATTTCTCAATGAAATATTTTTCCATCCTGGACTTGTATATCTGGGAGAATCAATCAAAGTTACAATTGGAAACACTAATATTCAATAAATTGATACACTGATTCAAGAATTGCTGGGGATCTTCTAGAACACTCATTTCAGAAATCATCACTTGTTACAAATACCTAAATTGTATTGTCTCCCTTCATTTACTTGAAATGAAAAGTATAAGAACTAAAATAAAAACGAGCGGACGCCCGAAAGGCTATACGCCCACCAGCAGCAAATTTTTATTGATGAACAATACACCAACAGCAAAAAAGTCAGAAAGCCAGGAACCAATGATCGAAATTTCATGAAATTCAAACCCATCCAAGATTTCATCAATATGAACAAGCATACCAAGTTTCATTGAAATCCGATGAAAACTGTGGTCTCTATTGTGGCCACAAGCAATTGTGGACGGACGGACGGACGTCCGGATAGACTGGGTCAACCGCAATATACGTCCACATAATATTATGTGGGCATATAAAAATGTTTGGAAAAACATTGTAGCCTGTATCACACGCACAAGCTGAATTTGACGAATTCTCACTAAGAAAGGGGGCTTAACCCACCAACCGAAAAAGTCAGAAAGCTGATTTTCGAAAGGAACCGAGATTTTATGATGACAAAGACACCTACCAAGTTTCGAAAAGATCAGAAAAAAATTGTGGCCTGTATCGCACCCACAAGCTGAATTTGACAAAGTTTCGCTAAAAAAAGAGGGCATAACTCACCAACCGTAAAAGTCAGAAAGCTGGTTTTCGAAAGGAACCGAGATTATATGATGATAGAGACACATACCAATTTTCATTGTAATCCGATGAAAACTGTGGTCTCTATTGTGGCCATAAGCAATTGTGGACGGACGTCCGGACGGACGGACAGGGTCAACCGCAATATACGTCCACATTATATGTGGGCGTATAAAAATTGCAAAAGAGAAAAACATATTTCGGAATGTTTTGAAATGTAACAATTACAGTGCGAGTTCGAATAATTTCGAGAAATGCATAGAACTACACATTAAACAGAATGACAGTGACAATTCCATCCCGTATACACCATTTTCATTATTAAGATAATGATGGTTTTCTTTTGTAGAACCCCTGTTCATGATGTATCTGTACCTACCTGCATCTTTAAAACTTTGCACTATTCCCGGATCAACGATCGAACGCCCGGTAAAACCCCTCTAGTTACCTCCTCTTACTATAATCTACATGCGCCAATCAGTTTATTTGAGGATCTTTCTCAGAATAATCAGTAAAGGCTGAAGGTCCTGGTGGCCGGATGTAGATAGGCACATATTTATCATAAACAGGGGGATTACAGGAGAAAACCCCCAGTTTATATCAATATCTCTACCTACCTGCATCTTTATCTATTTGGAAAATAAAGAATTTGTAGGAAGGTGGAAAGCATATAGTCCCAGAACTAATACCATCCAAACAATACAACACTTCAGAAAGTAGGCTGCTACATTCCCTCTAATATTCCACTTAATACTAATTATAGTCACATACTCCTCTGTCTAGAAGCTAGTAGAATGGAAGAACGTGCAAAAGAAGCTTCTGAATTGGGTACATCCTTCAGGTTAAAGCTGGTGTAGGTATTTTTACTAGCCCAGTGTGCAGCTATCAAAATGTCTGCACCATTGAAAAGAGCTTAAGAGGAACATTTGTCAAATCTTTAAAATATATAATAATAAAACTAACAATCCAATTTGAGATTGAACTATTTGAGGGAGCCTTATGAAAACCCCTTTGATATGTTAAAATGAGCTGAGACTGATTAGATAGAAGTGTTCTTGTACGATTTTAAAAAGCTGTGGGATTTCTATCCAAATCATCCAGTTTTGGTACGCAGATCATTCTTCGGGTCTTGGCCAAAAATCCCTATCTGGCAAGAATCTTATACCTGATCTCTCTGTACGAAAATGAGCATCAGACATACTTAAAGTATAAAATTCCCCACCCAAGAAACAGTGGCAAGTGCCACTAAAAAGACTTCCTTCCAAGTAAAAGACTAGACGTTGATAATTGTTCAAAATGTGGGGTAGAAAGACACCAAAACACTGATCCCAATTTGGAACTAAGGAGGGAACAGGTGGCGAGGCATTAAAAATCCTTTTTATTAACTTCAACAAGTCTGAAAGTGTTTTATTAACACTACGTTTCTTCGTGAATATAAACCAAAAATTCATCAATCTTTCCTACAGACGAGAAATCAGTTTAGACGGACACCATGTGTTGGAAAATGAGAATCTACTATAATACAATCTTCTTTAAGATGAACGTCTAGCTCCCTTGATATATTTGCCAGCATTTTTAGAAAATTTTCTCTTGCAATGCGATTTGTGGAAACCTAGTAAACCACTTTCTGTCTGATAAACCGCCCCTTGTCCTGTGTGAGAAGGTCCTTGACATTTGGTAACATTGGAAATGTCTACTTCTAATTCCAGTAGAGGAGGAAACCAAGACTATCTCCGAGACATGGATGCTACTAGAAGTATTACACAACCTTCCGAACTTACTTTGGACAGAATCTTTGGGCCCAACGCTGAAGGTGGGAAGGCGGAATGCTAATTTCCCCTTCAAAGAAATTGACAGAGCAAAGCTTGCTCAAGCATGCTGAAAGTTGTGTTTGCGTTGCAAAAAGGTTGGGGTGACTTAGACGCTCGAAAATGGTGTTTATCACTTTTGACACCAGTCGGTGGATCGAACTTTAGTAAAGGCTGCCCGCTAGAAAATTTCTTCGACCTGGTATTTGGGCTGCAGAAATAGGAATATCCCGATCCATACACCAATGAAGCATTTCCCAAACTAGAAAACACAGGTCCGCTGAATGGGTGCCTGCCTCCCTGTTTTTTATATAGGTTACTACAGTGGAATTGAAGGTGTTCCTATCCAATCTCCCCCTTCAGTAATGAATTAAATACCGAAGACATTGAACACTGCCTTCAAGTCCAGCCAATTGATATGTTTTTGAGCTTCTTGATGACTCCAAATTCCTGAAACTATCTCTAACAAAGAATTGGCTCCCCATCAGAGACAGTCGACATTTGTCAAAACTGATACTTGTATTGGAAATCCAGTTGAATTCCTCGAAAAATACCTTTCCGCTTCCTCCACCATTGAAGATGGAAACAATGATTTGACATAAAAGAATAAGACATGACACTGCATGTGTGCATTGGGAGAGGAGACAACTGAATTGGTCCCCAATTAAGTCTTGCCCATGACACTAAATCTATACAAGCTGCCTTAAGTCCCATCAAGCGTAAAAAGACATGAACATAGCTCCTAAGTATTTTCTGACATGGAAACAGGATTGATTTCTTGAATTTTACTAGAAACCCGACACTAGAAAGTAACTGCGTATAATTTATTCTACAAAGAAAGTGTTGTAATATCCCAGACCTTTTTGGTGGGGAGGAACTTGTTCATGGAGGAAAAATGAAATCGAAATCAATCTTTTATCAAATCCAGAATCTACTGGTCCGATGTGATCTTCTTCCAAACTGGATAAAATAAAGAAAATCGACCTCTTACGAAATGGTTTGGAACGGAATTACTTGGTAATAAGCGTGTAGGGTTAACTTGAATACTATAGTTGGTGTATTAGATTTATTTCGTGTCAAGAGACTTTTTGGCGGGTGGAATAAGTACTTACTTGTATCTGGTTTTGCTCACAATTAGTTTGACACCCTTAGTGTGAAGACCTAATTAGCAGCTCTCTACCTTCTCGGATTGGCAAAATTGGATTAGCGGATTATTGTCAAGTATAACTCGTTATTCTCAATTAACTTTTGACACCAATTACTGTGAGTTCGTTCTTTTTTAATCCTTCTTTAATCTTTTCTTTGGGCGGCCGATAATTACTTGGCGGAGTAATTAAAGCTGTCCTGCCCAAAAGCTTTCTCTGGTTTCGTTTTCATTGTTCTCTTCGTTTCTCTTTGCATATTTACCTTATTCTGTACTAATCATATTTTCTTTTTCCTAGATTAAAATGCCCATGGCACAAAACTCCACCAAGGTTAGCTATTCCGATATGGCAGGTAGGCCCGCTGCTACCGGGTACTCCAAGATAGCGCGGCATAATATGCCAACGTCGTTATAGTGAAACCTAGCGGGGGCAAACGTTTCAAAAGCACAAAGGCTAAGGTCATTGGGGACTTTTTCCGGAAGGAGTGGAAATACGGCTCTCTTCCGGAGGTTAAAGTCCTGGCCAATGGCAATGTACGCTTGAACTTTGAGCTCCTGGCAGATGCGGTCTACACTGCTAATCAGACCGCACTGTGTGAAATGAAGGTGGACTCGGCCTTGTCCACCTTCAACAAGACGGAACGGGTCGTCATCTACGGCGTCCCTACCAAATATACGGAAGGTGAATTGCTGGAGGACCTTAAACTCCACAATCACTCTGTAGAGGGGCTTTACCTCTACAGACCTCGGGAGGGCAAGTCCCATAGGACTGTCCAACTAACTTTCGCAAGTGGGAAAGTACCTAACAGTCCTCTTCCCCTTCTTTATTCCAGGTACCAGCTCCATCCTTACATTCCCAAAGTAAGAAGATGCCAGAAATGTCACCTGGAGAAGTTTTGCCGCAGCAAGGTTTGCTGTGAAAAGTGTGGTGAGGGGCACAGCACTAAGCTGTGCAAGTCGAAGAAGGTTCGGTGTGTGAACTGCAGGAGTGATAACCACTCCAGCAACTCTGCGCAGTTTCCTTCTTTTCTGACTCGACGTGCGGAGATACGGATCCAACATACCTACAAGGTATCTCCCCAGGAGGCGCGCCAGCATGTGTCGGCAAACACGGTGCTACTGCCCCCAAGCCCGTGGCCGAACGTCCCAAACCCACTCCGGTTCAAACTCCAAAATGCATACCCGAATTCAAGGATGAAAGTAATTTTTACGATTTCTGTTGTAGGTTAGTTGCGGTGGCGGCGACAAGAAGAACTGGAAACAATGGAGAACTGGATTCTAAATATTTGATTTCATCGGTGGTAAAAGTAATCAAAATCCATGTGACCAACCTATCACCATCAACCAAGGACGCCAAACCAAAAAGAAAGAGGTCTAGCACAGATACTCCGAAAACAGACGATGACAGTCACTCGGTGGAAACGCCTAGGAAAATGAAAGCGGTATCCACGAGTGGCCAAACTCGTCAGTCCAGGAGCACCTGTAGGGATTCCAGCACCAGACCTGTCATTGAGCGTTCTAGAAGCACTTCGCTAGCTGGACCACTGTCCAGTGGATCCAGAAGCACTTCGCTCACTAGAACATTGCCTACTCTCTCAGTGACGGACATGGACGTAAAAGGTCTTCGTGACACCCCAAACCCCATGTTAAACTCATTTTTTCATAAAGTCACTAATTTTTTTTTTTCAATTTCAGGTTTATACAGCTCAACATAAATGGATTGAAAGCTTGCTCACGCAAGTCTGAACTAGAGAAGATACTACAGGAGAAGCAGTATGGTGCCGTCTTCCTACAAGAGTCAAAGATTGGTTCAAAGAATAAGGACATCGTCATCAGTGGTTATACTCTCATCAGACAGGACAGACCCAATGCTCTCAACCATCGAAGTGGTGGGGGTCTGGCCATCTACGTCAAGAATGGTGTAACATACTATGAAGTACCTCTGAAAACCATCGCTCCTCTGGAGGCTCAGGCGGTATCCTTTACCGACAAGTCAAAGGTTTTTTCTATCCTTAACATTTATCGATCTGCTCTCAACGGCAGCCCTCAACGACTCAGTGAATATCAGTATGTTTACGATCAGTTGCCCGGGACCGACAATATTGTGCTTGGTGACTTCAACGCCAAACACATACTGTGGGGCTCGCCGACAACTGACACTAGTGGTAAACAAGTTGCTGAGTTCATTGAAGCCAATGACCTGGTCTGTTTAAATGATGGTAGTATTACTTATGTTGGTACTCTAGCTCCTATTGGTTCGCATCCCGATCTCACTCTAGTAAGCAGTCGGTTAGCTAAGGACTGCACATGGGAAACAACCAGTGAAAGCCTTGAAAGTGACCACGTTATCATCGAGACTACACTATCTTGTAACATTGTGAAAGAAAAAATCAAATGTCAGATGGGTAAGGCAAACTGGGACTTTTACAAGCGCCACTTCACACATTCCAGGCTTGATCTAGCCAAGGATGAGGATGTAAACTGTTTCTCTGGGAAGATAACACAGGTTATCACTGATGCTGCTATGAGGAAGTTGAACCGTGATACCAAGGCAGATTATTTGGAGGTCAAGGCTACTACAGCTGCTTTGTTACGTGAATCAAAAACAAAGCACTGGCAGGAGTTCTGCAACTCATTAAATGAGAGGACCAACTTAAGATCTGCCTGGGGCAAAATTGGCTCTATGCTCGGTAAAAAATCTAAATCTTCCATTCCTTTTTTATCTTACAGGGACACCACAGAATACAGTAACGAAGGAAAAGCCAATTTGTTAGCCAAGTGTTATGCTGACGGCAGTTCTGATACCAACCACACCAAAGAATTCCCGAAGAACAAGAAGGCCTTCTACACCAACCAGACTCCAATCCAACACCAACCAATAGAAGACGAACGGGACATTAATGCTCCGTTCACCCTCGACGAGCTGAAGAACGCACTGCGTACTAAGAAGGACAGCGCCGCTGGTGAAGACAACATCAAGTACAGCATGTTAAAGGAGTTACCAATGGGAGCATCTGCAGTTCTACTGGAATTATTCAACACATCATGGTATAATGGTACAATTCCGGAAAGTTGGAAAACAGCAATGGTCATTCCTCTACCAAAACCGCAAAAGGACAAACATCAATGCAGTTCATACAAGCCTATTTCTCTGACCTCGACTCTATGTAAAACATTTGAGACGATGGTCTCATCGATCCTAACCAAAGCGGCTACAGAAACGGTCAACAATAGATCAAATCGTTCGACTTCAACATGACATTGCTGCCCACCTCGGAAAGAAGAACTACTTCAGTGCAGTATTTCTGGATTTATCCAAAGCCTTCGATTTAGTATGGGTCGATGGTCTACTTTTCAAACTTAGCAATCTTGGCATCAAGGGGCGTATGTTCCGGTGGATCCAGGACTTTCTAAAGGATCGCCAGATACAAGTCAACGTCGCCAATTCCATCAGTGAGAAGCACTCACTGGAGAATGGAACCCCCCAAGGATCTGTTATCAGCCCTACCTTATTCAGCATCATGATCAACGATCTCTCTCGGGACTATGTGCATAGTAAGGACCGATCGGTTAGCACGGCCTTATATGCAGATGATAGTTCCTTGTGGACAGGTCACAATAACCTCAACACTGTGAAACGTCGCATGCAAACTGCTCTGAACCAAGTTGCCAAATGGGCAAACGACTTGGGCTTCATTATTTCGGAAGCTAAAACCGTCGGGATGCTCTGCAGCAGCGCACGGATCACAACGATATTGACCTAAGATTGAATGGTTTGAAAATTAGGCAAGCGAAAACAGTAAAATTCCTTGGCATGCACTCTGACCATAAGCTTAGTTGGAATAGCCACATCGACTATATTTGTAATCGTAAACATCTAGTACTGTTATTGTGAACGCTAAAGTAACCAAACAATTTCTATTCTCCCGAAATCAGAGCAAAAATCGGTAAATACGCGACAGAACATGGTAATACAAGTGCTGTGTTGACAACCGAGAAGCGCGGTAGACCTCTTCTCCTCGATGACCTAGATAGTGTAATTGGTGAACATGTTACGAAAATTCGAGATGCCAGTGGGATAGTGAACCAGAATATTGTTATAACTACAGCAAGGGGTTTAGTTCAACAAAGAAACCGATCGCTTTTACGTGAAAATGGGGGACACATAGACATTGGACCTCCATTTCATTCTTGAATCGTCTGGGGTATGTAAAACGCAAAGGTACCAAAGCGGCCCGTAAAATTCCGACAGATTTCGAATCCCTTAAAGAGAAATTTTTATCCATGATATCTTATATTGTTAAAGCCAACAGAATTCCAAGTGAACTTATTATAAACTTTGTTCAAACTGGACTTAAAATAATTCCTACAGCTAAATGGAGCCCCACAAGGTGCATAACAATTTGATATAATTGGTCACGAAGACAAGCGAGAAATTACGGCAGTTCTAGGGTCTACCTTGTCGGGTGATTTGCTTCCCCCACAACAGTTGTATGATGGAAAAACCGATGCTTGCCGTCCTAAATTCACGTTTCCACCAGAATGGGATATTTCACATACTGAAAATCATTGGAGCAATGAAGGCAGTATGTTACAGTATGTGCAAAATGTGATTGTGCCTTATACCGAACAAGCAAAGGACAAATTGGACCTTCGTTTAGAACAGAAAGTTCTGTTAATTTTTGATGTGTTCGCAGCCCATAGATGCGATTCATTTTTGAATTATCTGAATATATGTTTGTACCTGCTGGGTGTACTGGGGAGTTACAACCGATGGACTTGTCAGTCAACTATGACTTTAAATTAGCATTGAAGAATGAATTCATGTCATAGTACGCAAATGAAATAGCGAGAAAACCTAATGGATATGTTAACATGAAACTATATCTTAGCTCTTGAACATTGGAATCCACAGATTGGGGTACAATTTAAGATAGTCAATGTGTGAGGTTTCGAGGAGGAAGAACTCTTCTGAGATCGAACTTTGTACGATGGCGTTCTTAGACGCTTGGATATTCCTAAACAATCTCAAACGGTCGTTTCGACATTTGGATATTTATAGCGCCTTCACTTTCATGAAAATGATCTTTACAGTGCATAATGATAAGTCGTAGACCAACACGCTCTCAAATATTTCAAATTGAGTGGCACAAAACAACCATACGTTATCCCTTGAACACTCCAAAGTAATAGGAAAAGCGCCCTCTACCGACAGAGTTGAATCACTTTCCCTTGGAAAGAACTTATAAAGCTCCACAACAAATATATTTTAACCTGGTGCTAAAATTACTATTTTTGTGATGGTTATGCTGTATCTCATGCATTAAACAGTTTTTTAAGATCTTCTAAATAAAGATAGAGCTTCCGTGTAAACTCACGATATATAGACCTAGATAAGAGGAGATTCTAAAAGGCGTACCAACTTCTTACATAAAAAGTAGACAGCATGTTTTTGAACCACGAGATTCTTGACCTTGCTCGTGAAATTTAGATAAGATTGTATAAAACTGTGGAAGATAAACATACTTCACTTCATTGATTTGCAGAAAGACGGTAAAGTTAAATTTAATATACAAGAAAGTACTTTTATCGAGCACTCAATGGTCCACTACTATAATACAACTATTCCATTTATTTTTTTTTTTTCGTTTTTTTAAAAATTGTTTTGCTTGCTTTTTACTTCATCTAAAGCGATCATGATAAGTCAGTCAACTCCATTTTAACACATGCATCTCAAAAGTAGATGAAACTGTTTCTTGTTGTTGAATTTGTACATTGCTCTTCTTCTTTGATTAAAATATTGGTGGCTGTTTTTAAATTTAATGAGAGACAAATAGCTCGAATATCGTGTCAGAAGCTAATATTTTATTCATCAAAATATCATTACAAATTTAATTTAGCATTTCCCCATGTGATATGGATGTAGGTATTTAAATGACATGATTTCTTTTAGATGATTCCGATATTACTACTTCTACTGGTGCTTGTCCATTCCACATATGAAGCAGGTAATGAAACAATTGATTTGCATGCTGACAACATTTCAAAATGTCATTCAAATATCATTTCAAATTTTCTAAGACCTCATATTCATTTGCTTATGGATATATTTCACCAGTATACTAACATCACTAATTGTATTCAATAAAACTGGTAGATAAAGTATACAATGTAGTTAGATACTAAATTAGCATATTTCTGATATCTACACAAAGTATATTTGAATAAAATCTCTGTCATGGGAATACGTATACATCTATTGATTCCACTTCACCAGAATCTAAATCTGATTTCATATACATTTTTTTCCTTTAAGATACTGTTTTATGGAAAAACAATAATTTCCCTGAAGATGATCCTTTAAAGAACTTCCACCCAGAGGAACACGGATTTTTTAACTATGGGTCTTTGACTGCTGCTAAAGATCCAGCTGGTGGTCACCAGAATGTACTCAAAGTATTCTACAAGAAAGGTACTTACTCTCAGATACGTGGATTGAAAGGGGCTCAATTTTACAGCCATCCTTCACCGTCCCATACTGCTATGACACTATCTTACCAGGTGTATTTTAGTCATGGGTTTGATTTTGTAAAGGGCGGTAAACTACCTGGTTTATATGGTGGAGATATAGCAACCTGTTCTGGTGGACGTCATTCCACAAGTTGTTTCTCAGCTCGCCTGATGTGGAGAGAACATGGTGATGGAGAAATCTATGCCTATATTCCCAGTCAAGCGTCGAACTTCTGTGATAGATCTGACATAGGTAAGCAGGAAGTTTTGAATCACAAACAATATTTTGGTTTATGGATGAAAACAGAATTTTGCGAAGACATTGGTATTAGCCCGCTCTTTTTCGATTTCCAACTATCTCGGGATCCTTAACGCGCACCGCCTATAGCAAACGGTTTATTTTTCTATCTGTAGACGCTTTTCCTTTTCAGTCCTTTAGATTTGCAATACTGAGCAAAGAGTCAATAAGATATTTTGATATTTAATCAAATATAAGATGAATCGTACGAATAGACGATTTTTATCTTCTTTTTATAGAATGTAATTCAGTTAAAGGAACATCTCTTGGTCGTGGGAAGTGGAGGTTCCATACAGGAAAATGGACAAAAGTTACTGAACATATTCATCTGAATACTGTTGGTAAAAATGATGGTTTTGCCAAGGTTTGGATTGATGGTAAATTAGTATTAAATGTAAAAGATATTGTATGGAGAGTCAACGACAAAGTCAAAATCAATGGACTTTTCTTTTCTACATTTTTTGGTGGAGCTACCACAGAGTGGGGAGCTAAAAAGGATTGTTATTCTTACTTCAAAGATTTTGTTGTGTCAATGGGAGCATCCATTCCACCATTGTTTGGTTAAATAAAACCTGTAGTACTTGATGTGTTTTTTTTTTCTAATTTTTTTTAAGTTGTTTACAAAATTTGAATGGACACCTATATTAACTAGATGTATATTACCAGCATTTGCCAATAGTCTCTAGCCAAGTACCACGTAGTCAACGCACAGCTTCAACAAAAAGATAACCCCGGTTCTTTGTAATCGACCCAATCCACTGTTGCTATTGGATCAACCATCCATTTGTTGTTATTGTCCGCCGTGGCCGTGGCCAGCATTACGCCATTTTGTCGTGAACTTAACTTCATATTTAAATTGTTATTCCTCCTTTTGAAGTCAAATAATGTTATACTTATACATGTACTTATTACAGCGAATATCGGTCTTATGAAATCATGGATGTCTTTTAGTTTTCGCTAAAAAAAACTGTTTAGGCAGTTCCGTAAGAATATATGGGAGCCTGATTTTGGTTTAACCGGCAATGTTTTTACTGTGGAAATTCCATGACAAAATGTTGCATGTTAAACCATTCTATAAAAGAAAAAAAAAATATCAGAGTAACCTACTCTATGGAGTTATTAGAACTTTTCTTAATTTAAGATATTTAAAGCTATCGATAGTTGTTAATCTTTTTGTGAACATTGTCCGATCATGAGAATATATATAATATCATAACATTACTATTATACTGTTACTCAAAAACGTGTGTCAAGTGAATGAAATATATACTATTATTAATAATCATCGTCGTGTATCAACATCTAATGTTATCACTAAACTGAAATATATAACAATATTACAAAAACCACTATAAAAGCAAATATGTACACAGTTTAAACAGATTCGATTGCATTTCTTATATGAATAATATATATAGGTATCTACTTTATTGTCACATCTTCAATCTCAATTCAATTCACTACTAGTATATCTTAGGTATTGTGTGATGAAATCGATTCTATTCCTGACACGTTTTTTTACACAAATCAATCTAAGAAGACACTTGTACGATAAGACACATTGTTTGTGACTTGATTTTAAATTACATAATAATTCAAATCTAATTGAAATCATTGTCATCAAGAGTTTTTATAAAAATAAGAATTTATTCATCGAAATATAAACACATGAATAAACTATTCAGAAGAGTAAACTAATCTGTGTAAAGTTATCATGAACCATTAAGCTTTTTCTTTGGAAAAAAGTCGAAATTTTAAATTCTTTACGGAAAACGATTTTACTTTCTCATCCATGCCTGATACAAAATTTTTATTCATTATGGAGTTTGCCATGATAATTTAAACATTTCAATATTCTTGTAGGTAAACAAATAGTCATCGTACACTTTATAAAGAACACAGTATACATTATTTAAGTAAGTAAACAAGCTTTTTTTACTACTAATTAGATCAGCAGTTCGGGGTACCAGAATGATGGTAACATTTTCTGTCGTGGCAGTCACAATTTAAGAATATAACAACTTTGACAATGAATATATAATTGCGTATACATATATATTATACATTATTCATTAACCAACAACCGGAACGGATTCTCCTTCTGTCAGAACAAAATCTTTAAAATAAGAATATTCATCTTTATGTGCAGCCCATGGTTGACTTGCACCACCGAAAAAGGTAGAGAAAAGAAAACCTTCAATTTTAATATTCTCGTTGACTCTCCATATGATATTTTTAGCGGTGTAGACCAATTTACTATTTATCCAAATCTGAGCAAAACCATCGTTTTTACCTATAGCATTTAGACTGACGTGTTCAGCAATTTTGACCCACTCTCCTGTTTTAAATCTCCAGGACCCACGACCAAGAGATGTACCTTTAATGGGTAGACACTCGACATCAGTTCTATTACAGAAAATAGCAGACTGGTCGGAAATATACGTGTATATTTCTCCATCTCCATGTGTTCTCCACATTAAGCGAGCAGAAAAACAGGTTGTAGAATGTCTTCCACCAGAACACGTTGCATGCGCTCCACCATACAATCCAGGAAGCTTACCGCCCATTACAAAATCAAATCAAGGATTAAAATAAACCTGATATGATAAGGTCATTGATATTTGAGGAGGTATTGGTGAACAATAAAACTGAGCACCTCTCAGGGTATGTACTGCTGGTAACGCAAAAGATCCATTTTTGTAGAAGACTTTCAAGACATCCTGATCTCCACCTGCAGGATCTTTATCTACTGTCAGCGATACGTGGTTGAAATGACCACCTATAAGTTAATGAAAATTCTTTAATGGATCGGATTTTGGGAAGTCGTTGTTTTTCCAAACAATTTTATCTAAAAACAACGAAAGTCAATCAATTTCCACTTTGTGTGTATTTGCTTTAATATTGACCATTACATTACACGAGATTTCTCGCCATCTTTCAACGTGGTGTAATAATAGACTTTAGATATATGAAGTTCTTGTTACAATGTTACAAAGCTTGTATGGGGACATGGCTTAATTATTCAATCCAAAAAAAAGAACTATTTTCATTTCAACACTGACAGGGAAACCAGATTTACAGTTACAAGTTATATATCTTATACGTTTCTTACCGGCTCTTTCTTGGGTGGCTTCACAGTGCAGCGACAAATTCATAACCCATACCCATCAGAGTACATGCCAAAACATCTTCAAACGCCTTAAACATATTGAATGCAAAACCAAAGTAAAAATTGCACAGTATTTCTTATTCGACTGATTATTATTAAATATGTCGGTAAATATTCAGAACTTGATTCTTACCTTCAGATTGTTAAAGTATTGGTCGTGTATTTATGCGATTTGTTTGTGCTCATTTTTATCAAGGTAATTCTGATAAGATAACATTGGTAATAAGGCCTTGGAATATTGAGTTAATACATGCAGATGACACGATAACAATACAATTGCAACAATGTTTATTAGTCTGTTTTGCGACAGTTTATTCCATGTAAATGTTATATTATATTGTCACTCAAAAACGTGTGTCAAGTGAATGAAATATATACTATTATTAATAATCATCGTCGTGTATCAACATTCTAATGTTATCACTAAACTGAAATATATAACAATATTACAAAAACCACTATAAAAGCAAATATGTACACAGTTTAAACAGATTCGAAAGCATTTCTTATATGAATAATATATTTAGGTGACTTCTTTATTGTCACATCTTCAATCTCAATTCAAATCAATATTTTTCAGGTATTCTGTTATCAAATACTATCCTAACAATAATTGTGTTTTTCTGTGATTCGATTATTTAAGTAACCTATTATTTTATTTTATTAACACCTTTCCCATAGGTATACCACATATTGTTTCACCATGGATTCTATTTTGGCCTGAACTTGAAATAATTTGAAAATCAACATTGATATACTAATGTCGGGAGATGAGTAAATTATCCATAAAGCAGGTCGTGAGCATAGCAAAATATTCAAGTTCAAGAACATAAAAACTCTACTTTGACATTAAACATATAATACTAATTATTGTGTATACGTATATAAAGAGAGCTTGCCAGGCAAGGTAATATACGCCCACTTGAGGCATTGATTTTGAACAAATACTCGACAGTTCAGAATGAAATATTCAACTTTCAGGCATAGACTTCTTTTGTGGGGTGATAAATGTACATTATTTCATTAAAATCTGTTAAGAATTGTACCTTCTAACAGGGTAATAACTCTTTAAATATTTTTCGGTATTTTTGATTATCCTTGGGTGATAATAAACAATTTAAGCAAGTTTCTTCAAAATCAGTATAGAAATGTGTCTTATAGAGTGTTTTAAAGCCAGACATTGAACGTGTTTTAAAGAACAAGGGCAATACTTCTTGCTAGATATTTTTGATTTTCAATATGGTTCATCATTGGGTGAAAACCATTTCAGCAAGTTTCGCCAAAATTTGTCAAAAATTGTTTCTTCTAAAGTATTTATGGGCCAAAAGATGAACGCGTTTTTAAAGATAGCTTGCCAGGCAAGGTAAAATAAGCCCACTGGCAGCATTGAATTTGAATAAAAAATAAAATATACATAAACTTCGTTTATGGGGTGATAAATGTACAATATTACTAAGTTTCCTTAAAATCAGGCAAGAATTATACCTAATAACAAGGCAATGACTGATTATAGATTTTCAGTATTTTTGATTGGATTCACTCTTGGGTGATAAACAATTTCAAAAAATTCATCAAAATCCGTAAGAAATTGTGCCTTGGAAAAACAAGCCAAAAACCAGACGCGTTTTAAAGAACAAGGGCAATAATTCATATTAAATATTTTATATTTCCTTTCAATAGGGTTCATCCTTGAATGATAATTAAAAATTTCAGCAAGTTCTGTCAAAATCTGTAAAGCATTGTACCTTCTAAAGTGTTTACTAGTTAAAATTTTTATGCTTTTTTCAAAAACAGAGCAATAACTGATATTAAATATTTTAAGATTTATCTGATTTTCAATAGGGTTCATCCTTAGGTGATTCCACAACTCATGCCAAGTTCCGTTAAAATCAGTCAAGAAATGTGACTTGCAGAGTGTTTATGAGCCAAAAATCCAAATCATTTGAAAGAACAAGGGCAATCAAATATTATGTGATATTTCTTGTTTTCAATAGGGTTCATCCTTGAGGTGTAAATTTAGTATAAATTTGATTTTGGTAATGTGAAGGGGACGACTTATTGCTGCTCTCTCCTAATTATGCACTCATCTTTTACCACGCGAGTTATCTCACCCTGGCCTCTTGCACGAGCTCATCATGGCTGCTTCACGCTTACAATCGCTGCGAAAAAATTTTGAAGATAATTCCGAATAAGATGAAGACGATGTTGAAATAGAATTTAATCTTGGTTCACAGGACGCTAATCTCACGAGTGTTTCCACTAGGCCACGATACTCCGTCTCATCTCACTGATAAAGTAAACATCAGAAGTGAAAAGGGCGACGCGGGCAGATCCGTCCTTGAATCCAAAACCAATGGTGGCAATGGTAATAATCAAGGTTTAGCTTAATTCTCTTCGTGAACAATGGGAACAGTTGAGGTTTCAAAAATCCAAGATGTCTTTGCTACAACAGATTAATAAAGAAAGGGATGAACTTTTACAGTTACAGTCTGAATCTATCCCAGCTCGGGATAAACAGCAATCTGGTATTGAAAAAGCATCTAAAGAATCTCAACTATCTCGACAATTGGCTAGTGCAAGAGACAACGAGAGAGCAGAAGGTAGGAGCATTCAGCCAAGTAGTAAATCCAAAGCCTATCAAATTTATGATTTTGTATGGGATGATCCCAGTTATAGAGATGATAATGACTATGTATCTTTTCAAAAGGATGGCTCACTCACAGTCAATAAAAAGAATAGGCCTAGATATGATACACTGTCCATAGAGCAATGGGGGTATGCTAATTCTAGAATTATGGAGTGTTTGGTTGCAGATGTTCTTTTGCTTTATCTTTGGAAATTATAGAATATATTGAATACACGGAGTCTATTTTTCGCTTATTTAGTAGATATGTAAAAATTAGTGTCTTGCTATATGATAGAGAATATCGCGAATTGCAAAATAAGCTGCAATTCAAATCGGGAACTGTTAGACAAGACTTACATAATTTACAACTAATTCTAAAACCGGCCCTTTCACAACAGAAAAGAAATCGCGAATCATCCAACTCTTCAAATTCTGGGGAAAGTCGTCATCGGGGACCAACGACTCCTATGGGGAAGGAAATTTGCATAAAATATAATTCTGGAACTTGTGATCGATCTATCTGTAAATTTAAACACTGTTGTTGTTTGTGCTACCTGGAGCATCCAGCCATAAAACATGATGCAAAAAACTAAATGACCGAGGGGGCAATTAACGCACATATCAATGGTGACTTGAATTTGGCAGCGTGGCAGGAGTTACTCCCCTCTGATGACCTATCACGCTCGTTTATTTTGGAAGAAATTCGGCATGGCTTCCATTTAATTGACAATCTCGTTAATATTGAATGTGTTGAATGTGATAATTATCGATCAGCAAAACAATTTAGTGATAAAGTAGAACAACAGATTTTGATAGAATTACAACATGGCAATTATGTTTTAAGTCCTACAAAACCAACAGTTGTCAGTGCATTGGGTGCAATTCCAAAAGCAAACAATAAAGTGCGTTTGATTCATGATGCCAGTAGATCATTAAACGACTATGTGGATTCAGATACAACATCTTGCTCGTATATAGATATTAATGTTGCCAGAGACTTAATAACTGAAAACTGTTATCTTGCAAAGGTTGACCTCCAAAGCGCATACAGGTCTGTTAGTATTCATCCATCAAACCATTCAGCTACTGGCTTGAAATGGACCTTTAAAGGGGATAATCACCCGACTTATTTTTATGATACCAAGTTACCGTTTGGTGGGGCTAAAAGCCCAAAAATATTTCAGACTTTAAGCAGTGCAGTATGTAGGATAATGAAGTCAAAGTATAATATTACAGTTATAGCTTACTTAGACGATTTTTTGGTGATAAGCCCAACTTTTGATGAATGTGTTTCTGCATTGAGCACATTATTGGATGTTTTCGTACTTTAGGCTTTCGAATAAATTGGTCTAAAGTTTGTGGACCTAGAACATCTCTTGTATTTCTTGGAGTGCTCATTAATACGGACTTAATGACATTTTCTTTACCGTCAGAAAAGCTTTCTGATTTTAAAGTTCTGTTAGCCTCTTTTGTCTTACGTAAACGAGCTAGTAAACACCAGTTAGACGTTTTGTGTGGCAAGCTAAGTTGGGCTGCACAAGTAATATGTGGGAGTAGGACTTTCCTACGCCGTATTTTGGATATGAAGGATTCTTTGTGTCTCAATTCACATAAAGTGAAATTAAGTGCTGAATTTTATCAAGACATTCACTGGTGGTTGCAATTTTTGGAATTCTTTAATGGAAGTATGAAAATTTTGGATAATAGGCCGGTAAATTCAATTCAGACTGATGCATCATTACATGGTGCAGGTGGTTATTTCGAAGGAGATTATTATTATTCAAACTGGAATTTAGATCTACCCTTTTTGGCACATGAACATATTAATGTGAAGGAGGTAGCTGCCATTGTCCTGGTTTTATTAAGGTGGTGTCATGCGCTGACGAATAAACAAGTTATTATCCACACAGATAACATTGTAGCCAAAACAGTGATAAATAAAGGTTCATCTAGGAACAAGACCATCATGTGGCTTTTGCTACAGTTATTTTGGCTATCTGCCATATATAATATATCCTTTAATGCTGTATATATTCCAGGAACAAACAATACCATTGCTGACGTTTGTTCCAGGCTACATGAACCTCCTATGTTTGACAAACTCTATTCTCTAGTACCTTCTCTTACGCTATCACAGTTTTCAATGTATGAATTATTATGTCACATGGCATTGCCATTTATATTTTTCAGATGGTTTACTGATCAGGGATGTTCTAGCTAAGACTGTGTTAGAATTGAAGAGAAGTCAACAAAGAGCACATATTTTACTTCATTTGAAAACTTTTGTCGTATTTACTGCTTTAACTCAATACCTGCAACATCTGAATGTCTCCAAATGTATATTGCATTCCTTTTTCAAGTTAAATTATTTAAGTTTGCTTCTGTGAAGCAATATCTGAATATTGTATCTCTTTTACATAAGGCTGAGGGCCTACATGACCCTGTTTATAATGATTGGAATATAAGCCAGATGCTTTTGGGTATTAAAAGAGAATTAGGTATGTCCCAATCTCATGCTATTTCCATTACACCAGAGCTTTTAATACAGTTTCGCTCGGTACTTAATTTATCCTGTGTTTCAAACTCAGCGTTTTGGGCAGCATGCCTCATAGCCTTTTTCGGTCTGTTGCGTGCCAACAATGTACTGGTTAAAAGCACTTTTGACCCTTTAAGAGATTTACGACGAGTCGATGCATTGTCTTTCTCATGGGGGATCTTGATCAATGTTCGGCGCACAAAAACTATTCAATTCAGGGAAAAAGAAGTGCAAGTTGTATTGCCTTACATAGCTGGCCACCCACTATAGCCTTGCAGTCCTATTTTGATCTTTATTCTAGGGCCGACCCCCTAGGCTTTTTGCTATGTGTCCATGATGGTGTGGCATTAAAATATTATCAATTTCTAGCTAGAATTAAAGTCTTGGTCAACCTGATTTAAAGGTTAGTGGCCACTCATTTCGCAGGGGTGGAGCTAATTGGCTCGATAAACAATTTTTTGCAGATAAGGACATCCAAACCTTGGGTTTAGGGAACAGGCGTAAGCCTATATAACCCTTCTCCATGTCATGTCAGTCAAGAATTTCACATTGTAGAGTGTTTACGAGCCATTCAAGAACAAGGACAAAAACTCATACTAAATTTGTTCCGATTTCGCTGATTTTCAATAGGGTTCATCCTTGCGTGATCATAAAAACTCATATCAAGTTTCATCTAAATCCATCAAGAATTGCACCTTGTAGAGTGTTTACGAGCAATTGTCGACGGACGAACGGACGGACGAGGGTGACTACAATATACGCCCCCCCATTTCATGTGGGCGTATGAAAACAAGGGTAATAACTTATACTAAATATTTTTCGATTGATCCGTGATAACAAATACTCAAGCCAAGTTTCATCTAAATCCATTCAGAATTGTTCTTTTTAAAGTGTTAAAGAGCTAAAATTGAACGCATTTTCAAAACAAGGGCAGTAACTCATACTAAATATTTTTTGATTTCGCTGATTTTCGATACGAATACTCATATCAAGTTCTGTCACAATCCGTCAAAAATTGCACCTTCTAGAGTGTTCGAACAAGTGTGGACTAACGGACGACAATATACGTCTCTCATTTCATGAAAAGCATTATTTATTAACCAACAACCGGAACGGATTCTCCTTCTGTCAGAACAAAATCTTTAAAATAAGAATATTCATCTTTATGAGCAGCCCATGGTTGACTTGCACCACCGAAAAAGGTAGAGAAAAATAAACCTTCAATTTTAATATTCTCGTTGACTCTCCATATGATATTTTTAGCGGTGTAGACCAATTTACCATTTATCAAAATCTGAGCAAAACCATCGTTTTTACCTACAGCATTTAGACTGATGTGTTCAGTAATTTTGACCCACTCTCCTGTTTTAAATCTCCAAGACCCACGACCAAGAGATGTACCTTTAATGGGTAGACACTCGACATCAGTTCTATTACAGAAACTAGCAGACTGGTCGGGAATGTACGTGTATATTTCACCATCTCCATGTGTTCTCCACATTAAGCGAGCAGAAAAACAGGTTGTAGAATGTCTTCCACCAGAACACGTTGCATGCGCTCCACCATACAATCCAGGAAGCTTACCACCCATTACAAAATCAAATCCAGGATTAAAATAAACCTGATATGATAAGGTCATTGATGTTTGAGGAGGTATTGGTGAGCAATAAAACTGAGCACCTCTCAGGGTATGTACTGCTGGCAACGAAAAAGTTCCATTTTTGTAGAAGACTTTCAAGACATCCTGAACTTCGCCTGCAGGATCTTTATCTACCGTCAGCGATCCGTGGTTGAAATAACCACCCTTAAGCTTGTGAAAATTCTTTAATGGATCGGATTTTGGGAAGTCGTTGTTCTTCCACACAATTTTATCTAAAAACAACGAAAAAAAACCTTAGAAAAACAATTACTTTCCACATGGTGTGTAATGAGATAATTTCTTGATAGATCTCGACATCATCCAGGCTTAGTTACCTTTTTATTTTACTTTAAACGTGCAAAGCTTGTAGCTTGTAGCTTGTAGTTCAATCCGAACGAAAAGGAACTATTTTCATTACAACACGAAAATGAAGTAACAAGATTAAAATGTCAAAGTTATATCTCTTTTGGGATTGAACACTAGGCCTTCAAAAACGGTTGCGTAAAATTACGTTTCTTACCGTCTCTTTCTTGGGTGGCTTCACAGTGCAGCGACCAATTCAAAACCCATACCCAGCAGAGTACATGCCAAAACATCTTCAAAAGCCTTAAACATATTCAATGCAAACAATGTCAGAAATTCGAAACCAAAGTCAAAACTTCACAACATCTCTTATTCCGACTGAATATAATTAGATATGTCGGTACATATTCAAAACTTGATTCTTACCTTCAGATTGTGAAAGTATTGGTCGTTTATTTATGCGATTTGTTTTGTGCTTATTTTTATCTAGATAATTCTGATAAGATAAAATTAGTAATGAGACCATGGAATATATATTTTAAGATACTTAAATACGTAAAGATTGCACGATAATATAAAAGATTGATCGAGACTTGCCTTGGCAAGTCGAAGTTCGATCAGAATTCTATCAGTCAATCAATAGTGATGAGGGATTAAGTGAGATAGCAGTGCGCATGTGCCAATCAGTTTTTTGAAATATGAATGAAGGTCAGGCAAAATGTTGTGTTTTTTTTTATTTTTTTTATTTTCATGAAATTGTAATAAATTTATAATTCCCAGGGTTTGGGTTTGTATATTGATAAGGGCGGGCACGTAATCCCTCATCACTATTGATTGACTGATAGAATCCTGATCGAACTTCGACTTGCCAAGGCAAGTCTCGATCAATCTTTTTATATTCTATCAGTCAATCACGTGATTCGTGATTCTGTGAGACTTTGTAGATAGCCTGACATGAATTCATAACAAGAATAAAACACATACATTTTTATTTTTTATATATATTCAGAATTTTATCAAAACTAGAATCTTTGACAATATTTTTCTTATAATATTTGGCGAAGGTATTCTCGCTTTTCCAATCGGCTTTAGCCATAATTTCAGATATTGGTACAAAGGCTGCCTTTGCAGCTGACGTTGAGGCTGAACGTGTGCTATGTGGCTTAAACTTTTCTATGTTAATACCAGCCTTCTGAAGGCCAGCCCTGGTCCATCTGGATATTGTATCTCTTGACACTTTTTTATGGGGTTTAATATATGTGATGAAAAGTCTAGTTTCATTTTTGCGTAATTCTCTAGTCCTATTAATATATTCTTTCAATACGGTTATCACACATAACCTTCTATCTGGCGCATATGCTTTAAAGGACACTGTCAAAGGCTTTCGGCCTGGCTTAGATTGTTTCAGGTGTTCAGTAACATGAAACTTATACATGCTCCCCGAACCTTTAATCTCCATGTAATCCAAATCCAATGCATGAATAGTCTGACCTCTTTGAGCTGATACCAATAACATTAATAGCACAAGTTTGATTGTTAATTCCTTTAACATTAATGAAGACACTGGAGATAATGATCGCAGATAACGTAGTACTATTTGTACATCCCAAACATCATCATACCTTGGCAATGTGGGTCGACTTAGAAAAACTCCTTTCATAAACTTTGAAATCAAGGGGTGACTTCCAACTGGATTCCCATCACAAACGATAATTGTTGATAATGCACAACGTGCTGTATGGATTGCACTATAACCTAGACTTTGGTTATATAAATATAACAAAAATTCTATAACTTCTACCACAGATGGCTTAATGAAATCAGTCTGTTGTTCACTACAAAATGTTCGCCATTTCTGTAAGTAGTGTCCATATTGTTTCCTTGTGGATTCCTTCCACGAAGAAATGAGTATATTGGTAGCTTGTTCTGAAAGTCCCTTACAACTGAAGGATTGCTGGATACCAAAAAGGCTGTTAACTTTAAACGATACCAGAGGGGATGTATTTCCCCCCTTACTGTTACGAGGCTCTTTATCTGGGGCAACATTACTGGCCTGAAACATACAATTGACATTAAATTAGAAAACCAACTTTGAGTTGGCCACAGAGGAGCAATGACAATGCCTTTAGCTCCATCATTTATGATCTTTTGAATACATTTCGAGAGTAGGCAGAAAGGTGGGAAACAATATACAATCTCGTTTCCCCAATCAATTGTAAAGGCATCAATGTATGTAGCATCTGGGTCCAGTTTCCAGGACGCATATCTTTTAACTTTGAAGTTAACTCTGGAAGCAAATAAATCGATTGTGGGTTGAACCTCTAGAATCTGAGTTATGTCCTTAAATATATCTGGTCTTAGAGACCATTCTGTTCTATTTGACAGCGTTTCCCTAGAAGCTTTGTCAGCACCAGTGTTCAGTGAACCTGCAATATGGGAAATGAAAATCCAATTTCTATTTTGTTCAGCCCAATTCCAAATCTCCTGAGCAATTTGATTACATAATGTACTCTTAGTTCCTCCCATGTTTCTCACATAACTTACTGCTGTGACATTGTCTGACTGAATTTTAATATGTGTGTTTTTGAAATTGTGAAATTTTTCAAAAGATTTGAGAGCCATGAGAATTGCTTTTGTTTCCAAAACATTTATATGTAGAGTTTTCTCAAGAGGAGACCAATCACCCCCTATAGAGTAGCTCATGTCAGTAGCTCCCCATCTAAAAGAACTAGAATCTGTTTGTAGGTTAGTGGACGCTCTCTCCAAAATAAGTGGTTTCTCAGATCCATGTATATTATTTTTCCACCAAGTAATCTCCTCCCTTGCTAAGGGAGATAACTCCATTTTACAGTCAAAATCCCATTCACATTTTCTTAGATATTGTATTTTGTTTATTTCTATATGTCTATAGTGATTTTGCCCATATCTAACAGCTGGCATACTAGAATTAAAAAATCCTATCAGTTTGGCAACATTCCTTATGGATGGGGCCTTAGAATTTAGAATGAAATTACTAAAGTTTACTATATCCAGAGCTTTTTCATCTGGTATTTTAATTGTCATTTTGCTAGAATTGAGAATGAATCCTAGAAAAATTATTTCTTGAGATGGTATTAGATTGGATTTTTCCCAATTTATAGTAAAGCCTAAATTTTGTAAAGTGTCAATTATTTCAATTAGAGCATATTCTAGTTCAAGACGAGTATTTGCTTGTACATATATATCATCAATGTACGAGACACATACTATGCCTTTATCCCTAAAATAGGCCATGACTGGTTTTAATACCTTTGTGAAGATTCGTGGAGCAGACGTCAATCCGAAGGGGAGGCAGGTATACTGATATAACATATTATTCCAGTGGAACTTTAACATCTTTCTGGATGTATTTGTTACATTTATGCCATGATAAGCATTTTTCAGATGGATGCCATATAAACATTTGGCCTTAACAAGTTAAATACAGAGTCTAAGCTATCCATTTTGAAATGGTGTTTTTCTACACTCATGTTCATGTTTTTCAGATTCAAGATTAATCTATATTTGTTATTTTTCTTTAAGCGTATAAAAATGTTTGAAATGAAATCACCATTCTCTTTAATGGTTTGTTCAATAACTCCTTTTTTACTGAGTTCAGAAATCTCATTATCAATGATTTGCCTCTCTTGTGAGGTGAATTTGATAGAGATAGGTTCTTGTTTTTGGACTGGTTTGGAAGTAAATTCAATATCTAAACCTTTTATAATGTTGATGATATATGGGTCATTGGTGATATTTTCCCATGCCCCAATATTGTTACTCAGAAAACCTGCCACCTCTTCAGTGCGTTTATTAGTTTTTAGCCATTTTCCTAAAGAAAATTGAAAATTTTTCAACTCACCTACCTGGTCAGTTGATGCCTGTAGACTGTCTACTGTGCCTTCCCCCCTCCCTTCTTTTCTGGAGGTTTGTTGTTTGTTCTGCCTTTGAACAAAAAATGACTCTGACTCCTTCTGGGTCTGAATCCTCCCCTGGAATGGCTTTGGTTATATCCACCATATTGATTGTAAGGGTGGTAACGGTTAGGGTGGCTGTACCCTCTGCTGTTTGAGTATTGTGGTCTCTTTGTTGCTTTGTTTGCTAATTTGCTTGCTGCTGATACATCTTTCATAGATTTAGCCAAGTCTTCTCCCAATAGCTCATCATAAGATACAGGAGCTCCAGGTGCGCATAGTGGCTTAAATTCTTCTTTAATATGTGGTTGAATCAGGTTCTTTCTGCGCAGAATTATTTCTCTGACAGCATTTGCATTCAAGGCTATTGCATCACCCAATTTTTCAACTAAAACTGGCATAATGGTTTTAGGAACTTTAGCTTTATTTTCTGTTATGTTATTGAGGCATTCTGTTATGGCTATAGATGCTTTGATTACAGAAGTTTGAATTCTCTGCATGCGCAGGTCAGCAGTTCTAAACTCTGAGTTGATGGAGTCCCACATTAATTTGTTGATTTCCTGAGTCTTCAAGGATGGACAGTTGCCTTTGGGCTTTTATATTTCTTTAGTTTCTCTGCAGCGATTTCGTTTGGTTTGTTATTGAAAGTAAAAGCTGAAGTGACGATCGTTGCAAGATTTTCCTCGACATTATCGCCCACATTCTCCTCCACACTCAGGTTATTCCTCAAAGAATCGAGTACATTGAATTCCTCTTCAGCATCGCTATTGTTTGTATCGTGTTGATTCCTATCATCTTGATCTGATAGTATGTCGTGAAATAAACTCTGTGTTGGGTCTATGGCAGTGGCCTTCACCTTGGGGTAAATTATATTAGTAGAGCAAAGTGGCCTTTGACTGGCTTCTATATCTGTGTCTGAATTATCGTACGTATTGTAGTCGTCATCATGACCCATATTTGTTAAGCTATCAATTTTATTAGCCACGGTTAATACTGAATTCTGAACCGTTTCCTTCATCTCACCTACCGATGAACATAAATTCCTTATTTCAGTAAGCAATGACAAGTAATCACCCGTATTACCAGTGGCAGTATTATCAGATGAATCGGCCTTCGCGGGGGGTCTATCCGATTGTTTTGTGACCTCATTTTCTTCGTGAGTTTTTGAGCTATTAGACGGTTTCGTCTTACTTTTCTCGAAATTATCTGATGGTTTTACATTCTTGCTTCGTCCTGTGGACGATTTACCCTTCTTCCCGCTTGTGTTGGGATTGTCAGCCTCAGAGACGTTGCATCTTTGAGGTGTCATCTGCTTCGGTGAAGCGAGTCGTAATATGGCGTCTGCCATCTTCTGTCCTTCTTTAGACTAGCCTATATCTATGGCGTGGTTGAAGGAGTAAGCACTTTTGACGAGCGATATTAATCGCTTTCTTGATGAATGAATATTAATTCAGATATGAAGAACTACAGTACTATATTAATAGTATAGATTGGCAAAGACAAATTATTGTCTTTTGTACAGAAGAAGAAGACAAGACACGTCTTTCTTCTTCGAGTTTCGCTTCTGCACTGATTGGCACATGCGCACTGCTATCTCACAGAATCACGTGATTGACTGATAGAACAATGAAATTACAACAATGTTTATTGGTCTGTTTTGCAACAGTTTATTTCCAAGTTACTATCAACAGCATGACGACAATCATATTATCATAAGATTCTTTGAGGACGAAAAAGATGATTCTTTGTAGGCAAACTTACTTTGTAAGTTTAATATGATTCATCATTGAGAAATTTCTACTTGTTTTGGCGCTTAGGTGGAGAATTTTAATCTCATTATATTTCTGCAGCTTATGTATACGCTAGAATATTCATTCTACATGATTATTTCAATATCTCAGAAATAGAGATAGTCTAGATAGTGAATGTGGGATTTCAGCTAACGAAATACTTGTGTATAAATAGATTAACAAGCACTCTTAGATTGTAATCATATATATGATAATAAAACTGTAACTCAAGTTTCCAAACGTTTCGACCATCACGGTCTCTTTCATTGGAATAAAATAAGTGTCACGTCATGTCGAGAAATCGTTTCGTTACCCGAGTTCACCAATAGAAAGCACGAGAAATTCGAATAATTCTTCGCACCTCCTATCATGGAGCTTATTCAGCATGTTATACTAAGTGCTCTAGGTTTGAAGCTTGCTCTGCATGTTACGCTAAGTGCTCTAAGTTTGGAGCTTTTTCAACTGCTTATGCCAAGTGCTCCATTTTTTTCATGCGATTTTGGTGCTCCATGATATCAAAGAGAAATTATCCTTCTTTAGGTTTATGAAGTTTTTGTTCAGTGTTTGAAGCATAATCACCACAGCACTGTTAACTTTGCTCTTCGACATGCGTTCATCTTCCTCTACTATTGAGAGGTTGACCTTTGCAAGAAACTCTTCTTCTGCCAAGTCAAGGGCTATAATGCTACGCAAATCGCGGCGTATATTGGCATTCACCATGCCTTTAACTAAGCTTATAGATTTCATACAAATCTTATGGACAAGTTCTGGAAGTTCTGGAATGTAAGCTATTTCGGTATTGTCTTTCAAAATCCTTTGTTTCAAATCTAAAGCTTTAAGCACAAAGTACAATATGGCACTTTCCTTTGATTGTATGGTTAAATCCGTTAAACAATGGTACAGTTCTGTCGGTGACTTTTCTTTATAAAGTTATTTCAAAATATTTGTGTTGTTGTCAGAGATATATCCCCTTTACCCTCAAGAAAAGATTATAATGGATTCTTTGGGGATATGGCCTTTAAATTTACATTAATTATTTCATTTCTGTATAACCTTTTTCTGTAGCACCTCTGATTTGCCTACACAAACTGACATGGGGAATTTCACCTATTGTTCCTGCAACTCTCTAAAGTTTATCTTTCCCTTTTACCCGCATTGAATCTTTGGTTGATTATTATTACCACCATTGTCGTCTCTCAGCAACAACTTCAACAACTTCAGCATTGTTATTCCTCTCCTACACCAGTCACTACTTCACCTTCACCATCTGACATCGTGATCAATGTCAATCAGTGGAAATTAAAAGTGTTACCATTGTTGTGTGATTTATGTGATCATAAAAATACAACATAAAATTTGAGTATTGGAATTGAAGACGGCGGTCAAGTTCGAAATTGAAGTTTAACCCAAGAAGCAGGAAGTTCTTTAATACTAATATACTAACTACTACACCCTATAAGTCCCTATTAACTTTCACAATGGCCCTTTCTGTTATCTCCTTAAATATTCAAAAAAGCTTAAATACAAAATATACTCAAATAACTACAGAATAACTCTTCTCATATCATAAACCTACAAGAAACTTCACACTTATCACCCATACACTTACAAGATCTTCAAAATAACTCAAATTTTAATATCTACATAAATAATGGCACTCCAAATTCAAAAGGCGTGGCTACCCTGGTGGATTAAAATCTACAGACAAGGGATCTGACGCCGCAGGGCTTCCTGGAGGGGAGGATCCTTCACCTGGAGGTACTGGTGAATAAAGATACATATACTATCATTAATATTTACAGCCCTGTCATCTACAAAGAAAAAAATGAATTCTACCAAACATTATCAAAATATCTACAAGAAAATCTTAAATTACAGAAAACTATTATATTAGCTGGTGACTTTAATTACGTAACAGATATCAAAGACAGTAAAACACAACACAACCTATACACAATCAGACAAGACATTAAAACTCAATTCGAATCAACTCTCATCAACTTACAATTACAAGATATCTTCAGAAAAACCTACCCCAATAAAATCTCATACACTTCTTAACAGACTACAAGAATTGACAGAATATATACCAGCAAATTTCAAACTTACCAGAAACAAATGGGGCAATAGCTATTGGAAACTTAACACCCAGATTTTAAACAATACCAATTATAAACAACATATAGCTTATCTCCTGAATCACTAGCATACCCAGAAAACACTCTTCCAAAACCACATGGAATGGTGGGAAAAACTTAAATCTAAAATAAAAGCAATTTCCATAAAACACTCTATCACTCTCCACCAAGCCAAACAAATACAACTCAAAAACCTATATACTCTATTAGAACATCTAGAAAACCAGTCTGAAATTAACCATCAAGAAATATCTTCAATGAACGAACAAATACTCGCCTTAGAAGAAGAATTCAATCTAGGAACTCTCATCAGATGAATAAAAACCTTTACCAGTCAAGATACCACCAACCTAGAAATCTATAAACTATTCGAAAAGAAAAACGCTGACAACAAAGATATTGACAAACTCAAAACCAGTACAGGAGCAGTGTTAACAAGTAAGCTAATAGTACTAGAAGAAATCAACAACTACTACTCCTCTCTCTACTCTCCTCAAAATATATCTCAAAATTCCATCAACAACTACCTGGAAAATACAGATCTCACCACATTAACAACAGAGCAACAATATCTACTTTCTCAACCTATTACTGAGGATGAGGTCCTGTCTGCACTGAGGTCAATTCACAACAACAAATCACCAGGTATTGATGGACTGCCAAAGGAGTTCTATCTGGAATTCTGGCCACAGATTGGTGAGGACCTCACAGAAACTATAAATAATATATACTTTACACAACAACTTACAGAAACTCAAAAAATAGCAATAATCACTATTTCATATAAAAATAAAGGCTCCCATACAAACTCAAAAAATTACAGACCTATATCTTTACTAACAGTAGATTATAAAATTATAACCAAGATCCTCGCCAGTCGGCTATCCGGGGTTCTAGGTGATCTCATCTTCCCATTTCAGACTGGAGCCGGAAAAGGTAAGACCATCTAAGACAATCTGCAATCTATCCACTGCATCCTGCAATATATGGAACAGAAGCATCTTGGTGGCACCCTTGTTGGATTTGACCAAGAGAAAGCATTTGACAGAATAGAACATAACTATCTGCTAACACTACTTCATAAACTCAAATTTCCACTGTACATAACAAACTGGATCAAAATACTCTACAGCAACATAACTAGCAAAGTCCTAGTAAATGGCACTTTTACTCAACCATTCTCAATACAACGGTCGGTCCGGCAGGGGTGTCCCCTATCCATGCTTCTGTATTCCATAGCTATTCATCCCTTGGCATCAAAAATTATGCAAAATGAAAGAATTATTGGCATCAAAATCCCAAATTTTTCTAAACAAGTCAAGATCTTCCAACATGCAGATGACATTTCAGCCCTCTTGACCACTCCTACCTCACTCCCAGAAATCATTCTAGAAATTATTAAGTTTGGCACTGCTTCTGGCTCAAGGCTGAATAAGGACAAGACTGAGTTCATCAATATCAATGGCTTCAGTTCGGACACTGACCTCGTCCCATCTCAATGTATTAAAAATGTTTACTTTAACAAAAGCAGTCACATGTCTTTTGATATTAAGGTATTTTGTTTTATTACACATGTCATTTGACTAATTACAATGGAATTAGACACTTCTTCATTGCATCTAATTATGGCAGCTATTCCCATTCATAATTTTCTAATGATAGATATTCATTGTTGAAATTTTGTTCACATTAAGGGCAAGGTAAACCTTGCAATTTGGCAAAACCATGACACATTCAAAAAAGTTCCCTGTTTATGTGAACAAGCTATAACAAGTATCAATATTTGCTACAAGTCCAATAATCACTATAAATATTAATAAAAATTTGAAAAAAAAGTTTAGTAAAAGCAAAATAATATATGTCCAAATTTGATGTTTTCACTAACTCCCATAAAGCAAGAAAGCCTTCTTTAGTTCAGTATTGTTTTAACGATGAATCAAACCTCACATAACCAAACCGCAATAGCCCAATCTTAGAATCTGCAAAAATAAATCCAATTGATCAGGAAAAGCATCCAAAAACACACTAAATTTCTCAGTAAGTCGGCCATTTTTTTTAAGGACTACTTTTTACTCAAGGAGTATGGTGGTCTATACCTCTCGGATGAATGCTATCTTTGGATTTCAAAATCTTAAAAATCAACTGATTGTCCTCGTCTTCAAACCTCGAGGTATCTTTACTTTTTTGAACAGATGAGAATAATAGAGTAAATAGGAACTTCTAAAAATGTAACTGTTATACTTTTCCACTCAGCTGGGAAGAAGAAGAAGGCCTTTGTAGGCTATGACTAGGATCAAAACAGTTAACAGAATACAATACACAAACTGGCACACGAAAAATGCTCGAAAAACAGCAATAATACTGTGCAGAGATAATACGATTAAGATTTTGTTTATTACACTAAGAAGAGAGGCAACATCCGGTTCAAAAATACAGAGTTACTTCCCATGTTGTCACTTCCTCCTAAACCTCAACGTACACAGTAGGCCTACCACATTGCACAAAAAGGTACCCCCCTTATATCCACTTTACACTTTCTCCACTTCATCGGCCATAAGGCTCTACTCCAAAACTTGACACACCTTCGTTCAACCTACAAATCAAAATGTAATTCTCTACCTTTGAACAAGCCGAAAATTATAAATTATTGCCTTTGAAGTTTGACAACAACAGTAGTTTCACTCTTTGTTGGCCAGATTACTAGCTCAACATCTTTCTGTGAAAGAATGTATCGATTTTCTTACCGTAGTGGCGCTTATTCTCTCGGTGTTCAAGAGTAAATAAATTGTCTGTTCTTGCCAGAATATAGCACGCGAGTCGTGGATTTATATATTAGTACGGGCAGAAAGGCCAAGGCCTTTATTTTTTTCAAGTTGTCTTGGACTAAACCAATACACAACTGTCCAACCATACAATAATAAAATATTGTTTGGCTCTCAAAAGTTCAACATAATTAAAGATTTCCTTCCTAAAACGTTAAAACAAAGCATTCAGATAGATGGAATGAAAAAAAAAAATGTTTTTTGTAAACTATTTTGTCACTTATTTTTGGCTAGCAACCGGACCTAGCGGTCACGTGATGTTTTTGTCAGGTAATAGGGTGCTATTTTCGGACATCATCATTTTTTGGTATAAATAGATTATCAAATTGACAAATATTTTTTTGAATGACTAACAATACAAATTTTGCTCTTAACTTCAATGTACACATTGACAATTGCTAGATTACTTGTATTTTTTGTAATGTCACAAATTTTTGCTCAGCAAGAGCCCTATCACTTCAGGGATGCACATACGCTGGAAATATAGTTCGCGATTTATTTATTTTTAGTCAACTGGTTTTAAATTATTTCATCTTTACTGTTGACTTTTATTTCTTTTTCTTGGTATTATACATCATTTTCTAAAACAATTATCGAAATTGTCTTTTCTTTCAATTGCGTGTTTGTACATGTGAAACCGACACGAAGGGTGACACGAATTTGAACCGAGTGTGCACGAAATAACATTGATTTTTAATGTTTATTTTCAATTTAAAAAATCAACAGCCATCAGCTTCAGAATGAGCAATAACACACATTTTTAGGTAAATAGGTCAATTTAATAACTTGCGCTTGTGTTGTTTCTGCATTTCGGGGCATGTTTGTTTTGTTTGCGAATCCGCCATATTGATTACAGTGTTATGGATGGCTGATAACTTTGTTCAATTGTGCTTCTATCTGAATGTATTTTGAAAAAATAAGCTTCGACTGTTGCGGTTGGATTATGTGGGAACATGTACAAGTAAGTTTGAGAGTGTTCAGTTTTGTCGTAATCGTTATCTATGGGAGTTAGTGATTTGAAATTTTGTACTATTTTGACTCAGAAAATTTGGGGTCATCAAGTGCACATTGAAGTTTAAAGGAATTGCTTCCTCAAATTTTGATTTTGATATTCATCTGCCCATTTGGGAAATGTGTATCCATGGACCCCGTGTCGTGGTTAGAAATAAATTTTGACAAAATTTTCAGCAGATTTCAAAATGGCTGAGGTTTACCTTGCCCTTAATCTTGAGTTGTTTTGAATTGTAGTCCGTTTGAACTACACAACCCAAAGTTATGTTTGAAAGAAATGTATTATTTATTAGCAGTTACAGATTGGTCTCTATACTGTTTACAATTTAGGTAGCTAGTAAGCGTAAGATGCCAGCGGATGGTGAAGCCAAACCAAAGAAAAGGAAGGCTTCTGACACTGAGGAGGTAAATCATAATAATTAATTGCGTGGCAAATGAAATTTGTCACGCTTTGTTTTCGTTCGGATTATTTTTTTTTTTTTTTTTTTTGCGTGGCAAATAAAATTTGTCACGCTTTGATTTCGTTCGGATTATTGCGTGGCAAATAAAATTTGTCACGCTTTGTTTTCGTTCGGATTATTTTTTTTTTTTTTTTTGCGTGGCAAATAAAATTTGTCACGCTTTGTTTTCGTTCGGATTATTTTTTTTTTTTTTTTTTTGGGAAGCTCGCTAGCCCAAACGGAAAGAGATAGACTATTTCTGTTTTCACCAATGGTTTTTATATGGGCTGGAATCAAAATTGAATGTCTAACATGAAATTTTCGCTAACCCGAAAGTGGCTAATTGCATAATATGCAAATAAGATTTCAAGCTAGCTCGGGCCCTAATAGTCGCATCGGTCTGAAATTTACAGGATATAGAAAGATAGGCAGCGCAATTAAAACTACATCATCAAAATTTTTTGATCACTTCCGGTTTGGGCGTGGGGACTTCCGGTTTTTTCGTCTCATGTCGGGCGACCCTGCTTCCCATGTAATTCAAGATTCTAAACAAAAACAGTATATTTTAGCTATTTTAATCCCCTGAGATGCAGAAAAATTAAATTGAATGTTGCGCATGCGCAGTTTTCAAAAATGGCAAATTTTCTTAAAAATTTAATAAGTCCGCCAATTATTAACCGATTTTTATGATTTTGGTGTCTATCGAAACCTTGATACTTTATCTAAAAAATGTTGGGAATTTGAATTCTGATTTTATGCCCGTTCGAATTTTTCGAAAATTTAAAACTCTATATCTCGTGACCTTGACCTTCAATGACCTTGACATTTGAGATGTAGAATGTCCTTGACCTCAGCTGTCTATAGATGTGCTGATATTGCATGACAAATATTAACTTCCGGTTTTATAGCCCACCGAAATCTGACTATTTTGCAATTTTGGACGGTTATGTTACACTTTCGGGCTCTAATGTTCGGATCGATCTGAAATTTACAGGATATAGATAGATACGCAACACAATTAAAAATATATCATCAAAATTTTTTGATCACTTTCGGTTTGGGCGTGGGGACTTCCGGTTTTTTTTTATCTCATTTCAGACGACCCTACATCCCGTGTAATTCAAGAATGTAAGCAAAAACAGTATATATTAGCTATACAAAATAATTTGCATCCCTCGAGAAGAAAAAAATTCAAATTGCTAGTTGCGCATGCGCCATTTTTCCGAGAATGGCAAATTTTCTTTAAAATTTAATTAGTCCGTCATTTATTATCCGATTTGTATGATTTTGGTATCTATCAAAACCTTGCTCCCTTATCTAAAGGATGTTTGAAACAGAATTTTGATTTTCGAACATGAATTTATTTCATGCCCGTTTGAATTTTTTGAAAATTTGAAATTCTATATCTTGTGACCTTCACCTTCAATGACCTTGAAATTTTCCATATAGAATGGCCTTGACCTCAGCTGTCTATAGATATGACAATATTGAATGAAAAATATCAACTTCTGGGTTTTATAGCCAACCGAATTCTGACATTTTTGAAACTTTGAACGGCAATATTACATTTCCTTACGAACACATTGACTTGAGATTTTCTGTTTTATAATAGCCTCAAAACTCTTCAATAAAGGATATATGCCAAAAGTGCAGAAGCATATTTTAAAAACTCCAGTACTAACATAAAATATATTCATCCCACATCAATGTGGTATACATCATTGGACTCCAAATTAAATTGTCTCTTAAATGATATGCGACATGGTCGTTTTACCATGAAAATTTAAGCATTAATTTTAGATAAATTAACAAAATAAATACCAATTTTGGGTTTTTTATTTCATAAAATCTGTTTCAAATTGATCAGTCAGGGTGTTAAAGGCTGTTATATAACATGTCAGTGAAACTGGTGGTTTAAATTTTCACACCTACTTGTCAAATCACTGAGCTGGGGAACAAATTAATCTGATTATGTAATTTCTTAAAATATTTCCATTCAAATTCAAAACATACATCAAGTTAAGAAGTAAATTCGCTTGTCATTGATCAGTTCGAATTTTTTTCGTATCTTAAATAGAAATGATTTTATAAAAAAAATGTCAAATACAGTCATGTGAAGAGTAGCAGACATATAAGTCTTATAAAACACAGATGAACTATTGACCACTTTAGTCACGGTTCAACGCACACAGGTGGCCAAAGAGTAAATTAATCTAATGATATAATCTGATAACCCTAATAAAATTTTTGCATACAAATTCAAAAAATATCTCTTTATAAAGCTGTGAATAAGCAAATTATCACATAGCTTGAATTTTCTCTCTATGTTAATTACAACCAAAGTTACAAAATAATGTTTAAATTTGAATATAGAGAGTTTAAATTTCATGACAAATTGTCATCTTACTACCTACTTAAATTTTGGTTTGGAATTTATGTAAATATCCTACCGAAATCTTAAACATGTACAAAAATCTAATAAGGAACTGATAGTAGAAACTTATAGTAAAAAAAATTGCCTCTATAGCGAAAGGTTTATGCTTACAATTGTAGGCTGAAAAGTACCGGAATTCAAAGCTTGCAGGATAGAAGTTTCAAAATGTTCGAAATCCATGGGATAACGCATAGTTGCCACGCTCGGAGCTGTTCACAGTTCTAGTTTTTTTTTTTTTGGGAAGCTCGCTAGCCCAAACGGAAAAAGATAGACTATTTCTGTTTTCACCAATGGTCTTTATATGGGCTGGAATCAAAATTGAATGTCTAACATGAAATTTTCGCTAACCCGAAAGTGGCTAATTGCATAATATGCAAATAAGATTTCAAGCTAGCTCGGGCCCTAATAGTCGGATCGGTCTGAAATTTACAGGATATAGATAGATAGACAGCGCAATTAAAACTACATCATCAAAATTTTTTGATCACTTCCGGTTTGGGTGTGGGGACTTCCGGTTTTTTCGTCTCATGTCGGGCGACCCTGCTTCCCATGTAATTCAAGATTCTAAACAAAAACAGTATATTTTAGCTATACTAAATGATTTTAATCCCCTGAGATGCAGAAAAATTAAATTGAATGTTGCGCATGCGCAGTTTTCAAAAATAGCAAATTTTCTTAAAAATTTAATAAGTCCGCCAATTATTAACCGATTTTTATGATTTTGGTGTCTATCGAAACCTTGATATTTTATCTAAAAAATGTTGGGAACAGAATTTTGATTTTCGAATTTGAATTTTTTTTATGCCCGTTCGAATTTTTCGAAAATTTAAAACTCTATATCTCGTGACCTTGACCTTCAATGACCTTGACATTTGAGATGTAGAATGTCCTTGACCTCAGCTGTCTATAGATGTGCTGATATTGCATGACAAATATTAACTTCCTGTTTTATAGCCCACCGAAATCTGACTATTTTGCAATTTTGGACGGTTATGTTACACTTTCGGGCTCTAATGTTCGGATCGATCTGAAATTTACAGGATATAGATAGATACGCAACACAATTAAAAATATATCATCAAAATTTTTTGATCACTTTCGGTTTGGGCGTGGGGACTTCCGGTTTTTTTATCTCATTTCAGGCGACCCTACATCCCGTGTAATTCAAGAATGTAAGCAAAAACAGTATATATTAGCTATACAAAATAATTTGCATCCCTCGAGAAGAAAAAATTCCAATTGCTAGTTGCGCATGCGCCATTTTTCCGAGACTGGCAAATTTTCTTTAAAATTTAAGTAGTCCGTCATTTATTATCCGATTTGTATGATTTTGGTATCTATCAAAACCTTGCTCCCTTATCTAAAGGATGTTTGAAACAGATTTTTGATTTTCGAACATAAATTTATTTTATGCCCGTTTGAATTTTTTGAAAAATTGAAATTCTATATCTTGTGACCTTCACCTTCAATGACCTTGAAATTTTCCATATAGAATGGCCTTGACCTCAGCTGTCTATAGATATGACAATATTGAATGAAAAATATCAACTTCTGGGTTTTATAGCCAACCGAATTCTGACATTTTTGAAACTTTGAACGGCAATATTACATTTCCTTATGAACACATTGACTTGAGATTTTCTGTTTTATAATAGCCTCAAAACTCTTCAATAAAGGATATATGCCAAAAGTGCAGAAGCATATTTTAAAAAAGCAAAATTAAATTTTACAACTCCAGTACTAACATAAAATATATTCATCCCACATCAATATGGTATACATCATTGGACTCCAAATTAAATTGTCTCTTAAATGATATGCGACATGGTCGTTTTACCATGAAAATTTAAGAATTAATTTTAGATAAATTAACAAAATAAATACCAATTTTGGGTTTTTTATTTCATAAAATCTGTTTCAAATTGATCAGTCAGGGTGTTAAAGGCTGTTATATAACATGTCAGTAAAACTGGTGGTTTAAATTTTCACACCTACTTGTCAAATCACTGAGCTGGGAAACAAATTAATCTGATTATGTAATTTCTTAAAATATTTCCATTCAAATTCAAAACATGCATCAAGTTAAAGAAGTAAATTCGCTTGTCATTGATCAGTTCGAATTTTGTTCGTATCTTAAATAGAAATGATTTTATAAAAAAATTGTCAAATACAGGCATGTGAAGAGTAGCAGACATATAAGTCTTATAAAACACAGATGAACTATTGACCACTTTAGTCACGGTTCAACGCACACAGGTGGCCAAAGAGTAAATTAATCTAATGATATAATCTGATAACCCTAATAAAATTTATTTTTTTGTAAAATTTTTGCATACAAATTCACAAAAATATCTCTTTATAAAGCTGTGAATAAGCAAATTATCACATAGCTTGAATTTTCTCTCTATGTTAATTACAACCAAAGTTACAAAATAATGTTTAAATTTGAATATAGAGAGTTTAAATTTCATGACAAATTGTCATCTTACTACCTACTTAAAATTTGGTTTGGAATTTATGTTAATATCCTACCGAAATCTTAGACATGTAAAAAAATCTAATAAGGAACTGATAGTAGAAACTTATAGTGGATAAAATTGCCTCTATAGCGGAAGGTTTACGCGTACAATATTGTAGGCTGAAAAGTACCGGAATTGAAAGCTAGCAGGTTAGAAGTTTCAAAATGTTCGAAATCCATGGGATAACGCATAGTTGCCACGCTCGGAGCTGTTCACAGTTCTAGTTTTTTTTTTTTTGCGTGGCAAATAAAATTTGTCACGCTTCGTTTTCGTTCGGATTATTATAAGATTTCAAGCTAGCTCGGGCCCTAATAGTCGGATCGGTCTGAAATTTACAGGATATAGATAGATAGGCAGCGCAATTTAAACTACATCATCAAAATTTTTTGATCACTTCCGGTTTGGGCGTGGGGACTTCCGGTTTTTTCGTCTCATGTCGGGCGACCCTGCTTCCCATGTAATTCAAGAATCTAAACAAAAACAGTATATTTAAGCTATACTAAATGATTCTAATCCCCTGAGATGAAGAAAAATTAAATTGAATGTTGCGCATGCGCAGTTTTCAAAAATGGCAAATTTTCTTAAAAATTTAATAAGTCCGCCAATTATTGACCGATTTTTATGATTTTGGTGTCTATCAATACCTTGATACTTTATCAAAAAAATGTTGGTAACAGAATTTTGATTTTCGAATTTGAATTTTTTTTATGCCCGTTCGAATTTTTCAAAAATTTAAAACTCTATATCTCGTGACCTTGACCTTCAATGACCTTGACATTTGAGATGTAGAATGTCCTTGACCTCAGCTGTCTATAGATGTGCTGATATTGCATGACAAATATTAACTTCCGGTTTTATAGCCCACCGAAATCTGACTATTTTGCAATTTTGGACGGTTATATTACACTTTCGGGCTCTAATGTTCGGATCGATCTGAAATTTACAGGATATAGATAAATACGCAACACAATTAAAAATATATCATCAAAATTATTTGTTCACTTCCGGTTTGGGCGTGGGGACTTCCGGTTTTTTATCTCATTTCAGGCGACCCTACATCCCGTGTAATTCAAGAATGTAAGCAAAAACAGTATATATTAGCTATACAAAATAATTTGTATCCCCCGAGAAGAAAAAAATTCCAATTTCTAGTTGCGCATGCGCCATTTTTCCGAGAATGGCAAATTTTCTTTAAAATTTAATTAGTCCGTCATTTATTATTTATGCCCGTTTGAATTTTTTAAAAATTTGAAATTCTAAATCTTGTGACCTTCACCTTCAATGACCTTGAAATTTTCCATATAGAATGGCCTTGACATCAGCTGTCTATAGATCTAACAATATTGTTACGCTTGTTCCACAATTGGAGGCTGAAAAGTACCGGAATTGAAAGCTAGCAGGTTAGAAGTTTCAAAATGTTCGAAATCCATGGGATAACGCATAGTTGCCACGCTCGGAGCTGTTCACAGTTCTAGTTTTTTTTTTTTTTTTTTTTTGGGAAGCTCGCTAGCTAAAAAAAACCCCGGAAAAAGATAATTAATTTTGTTTTCCCCAAATGGTTTTTAAAAGGGGCTGAATTTTCTTAAAATTAAATTTACCCTCATTTTTTATTTTCCGTTTTAATTTTTTAAAAATTTGCAAAATTTGTGATATATTCAAATTAAATTTTTCCAATAGAATGGGCCCTTAATAGCTGTATAGATCTGAAATTTTTTACGGTTATAATAGAAGGCAAAGCCGGAATTGAAAGCTACATTAAAATTTCAAAATGTTCGATCATTCCGTTTTGGGCGTAGTTGCACGCCCCGGGCTGTTTACGTTCTTTTCTAGCGACCCTGCTTCCCATGTAATTCAAGAATCTAAACAAAAACAGTATATTTAAGCTATACTAAATGATTTTAATCCCCTGAGATGAAGAAAAATTAAATTGAATGTTGCGCATGCGCAGTTTTCAAAAATGGCAAATTTTCTTAAAAATTTAATAAGTCCGCCAATTATTAACCGATTTTTATGATTTTGGTGTCTATCGAAACCTTGATACTTTATCTAAAAAATGTTGGGAACAGAATTTTGATTTTCGAATTTGAATTCTTTTTATGCCCGTTCGAATTTTTCGAAAATTTAAAACTCTATATCTCGTGACCTTGACCTTCAATGACCTTGACATTTGAGATGAAGAATGTCCTTGACCTCAGCTGTCTATAGATGTGCTGATATTGCATGACAAATATTAACTTCCGGTTTTATAGCCCACCGAAATCTGACTATTTTGCAATTTGGGACGGTTATATTACACTTTCGGGCTCTAATGTTCGGATCGATCTGAAATTTACAGGATATAGATAAATAAGCAACACAATTAAAAATATATCATCAAAATTTTTTGATCACTTCCGGTTTGGGCGTGGGGACTTCCGGTTTTTTATCTCATTTCAGGCGACCCTACATCCCGTGTAATTCAAGAATGTAAGCAAAAACAGTATATATTAGCTATACAAAATAATTTGTATCCCCCGAGAAGAAAAAAATTCCAATTGCTAGTTGCGCATGCGCCATTTTTCCGAGAATGGCAAATTTTCTTTAAACTTAATTAGTCCGTAATTTATTATTTATGCCCGTTTGAATTTTTTAAAAATTTGAAATTCTAAATCTTGTGACCTTCACCTTCAATGACCTTGAAATTTTCCATATAGAATGGCCTTGACATCAGCTGTCTATAGATCTAACAATATTGTTACGCTTGTTCCACAATTGGAGGCTGAAAAGTACCGGAATTGAAAGCTAGCAGGTTAGAAGTTTCAAAATGTTCGAAATCCATGGGATAACGCATAGTTGCCACGCTCGGAGCTGTTCACAGTTCTAGTTTTTTTTTTTTGCTTTGTTTTCGAAATGACTATTTTTTTTTTTTTTGTCTCTTTCTGGTCACGCTCCCCAGCCATAACTGCAAATGTCTTACACAATCTGGCGTGATATTGTAACGTAATCTAGTGCTCGTTGTTGTTTAAATGTAAAATGACGCATTTTTGTTCAACCGGAAATGACGTAGAACGTCACAAATTTTATTTTTGTTTACTAACTCACGGCTCGTTTTTTTATCCAATCTGGTTCGGACTTTTTTTATTTACTACTTATAACTTAGATTTACATAATAGCAGTTTAAAAATTTTGAAATTTTTACTTTTGTTGCTGACTTTTGAATTTTAAAATTTAACACTTTTTCTAACTTTTGCAATTTTGATTAGATCGAAATCAAAATTTGCAGTTAGATAAACATTTTTCTTGTCAAGAAAAATCTGTTTTCAAAATGTCGACATCACTTCCGGTTTCGGCGTCATACATCGCTAAACTTCGAATTTTCACTTCCGGAATTCTAAAGATATTTAATTTTTTTTTTTTGCAATTAGTTACTATTAACCCATAATGATTTTATAATTAACAAAAATTGAACCGGAAGTAACAGATCAGTCGTCATCATTAAACCACTTACTTTTGTAAAGTGAAAAATTGGGCCTTAGGGGTTAATCGGACAATTGTAATTTTGATGTCTATGTAATCTTCAATCGATTGCTAACAATTCTTAGGAAGCCAAATTTTGAATTTCGATTTAGCTTACCTTTCATTTCCGGTTCTTTTTTTTCACTCAGTGCCTAAATTTCCAACGTTCATATATCGTGACCTTGACCTTTGGTGACCATGTGACCTGAACAAAATTTGTTGCCCTTGTCGAGATCTATCCATTGATGTCTTCATTTGTGTTGTGCAATGTCAACTTCCGGTTTTAAAGCCATTTGAAAATTGCACTTTTTAACTTCGAAGAGCTCTGTCACGTGACCTAATTTACATACGTCAAAATTTCTTTTATGTCCTTATTACGCGTAATTTATTCTTTCCAATGGTGTATAACACTTTATATTTTGATCAAAATTGCGCTTTTTAATATTTGAAAATGTTGTTCTTAGTTCTATATTAATTGTGCGTGATTTATGAAAAAGCACGTGTTTTTTTTAAATTTACGTCTTATTTTTTCACAAAAATTGGTAGATGAGTAGGCAAAAAATTATCATTAAAGATTCCGATAAAACATTTCCGAAATTAGCCGGAAACGTCCGAAAATGACCAAAAAATGTAGAAAATCACAGAAATCGGAATTTTCGGATTAAATTTTTGCACAAACTTGCAATTTTATTATTCCACAGAATTAGTACCATCAATATCTTCATTTTGTATGTATGCCGTATATG
>JAUJPP010000005.1:27180931-27200149 GCA_030562195.1 Nipponacmea schrenckii
GAAGAGAGACAAACGCTGGTCGATTTATTGAATAAACGTAAGCTGGACTATAATCTGAAAAACATTCTGTCACATACGGGAGAGGGTATGTCGTCAATTTGTGAAGCAGTTTATTATTTCTTAAAAGAAATAGGAATGATCACCTAGGTAGCACATCAGAAGAGCGTCCTGCTCATCTGTAGATATGACGTCGAACATGGACTCAGTCTTCGGTAAAACGTCAAGAAGAATCACAGAAGAAGGACAGAAGAAGTTTAAAGAGCACATCGCTCTTTACAGAAGAAGGACAGATGAAGCCATAAGAGCACATCGCTCTCTTTAAGAAGAAAGAAGACAGTTACAGAAGAAGAATGAAGAATCACGATACAGAAGAAGAACGAAGAAGGAAGATACAGAAGAAGAACGATGAGTAAAGATATAGAAGAAGCCATAGGAGCAGGTCGCTCCTTACTCAACGTCCGCGATATGGTTTTGATTACCGAAGCAGACACCATACCTACCAGTCAGTCAGACAGACCACGTGAATGGCCTCAAAATCGTTTGTATGTATACAGACAAAGTTAATGACGTAATTCGTCATTATCTAATTCGGACCAAATTGAAGCCGTTGTTGGAGTGCATAACGGCTTCAACTGCGTTTTTATTAAATATTAGTGTTACTAATCTCAACATCCTTGCATCTCCCGCATATTTTAGGTCTGGAGAGTATGCGAAACTACTCCGATAACCTACCAATTGAATTCTTACTTTAACCGGACACCCCCAACACTCAAACATTATCACAAACCTCAAGCCTTTAGGCCCAATATATTGACAAATTGTTCTTATCCAAGCTTTTATTAATGTCCGATATTTCTTAAAGGGATCATTACACACTGTCCAAGTGAGACCGCTAACGACAAACCGATCAGGAAATGCGAAAAGTGTGTAAAATGAAGCCGATTCACATAATGTTCTTGTTCTCTTGTGATAAATGATAACTATTCAAATGGGCAAAACACCCTTAATGCCCTAGACTAATCGTGACTCCCGAACAGAATCCAGTCTGCGACCGAATCAAAACACGCTGCGATCACCCAACACTTACTGCATAGTGAAGTAAAAACCACACTTATTACATTATTTATTACTTTCATCTACACAGTACAAATTAACATAGGTGTGAACATTAATCAGCACTTTAAAATTTCCCATTCCATTCAAATGCAACCCATCCTTTAAATCTTGTTCATGAATGTTATCGTGAGACAAAAACTGCCACGAGTTAATTCTACAGACCTCTCTAAGCTTTCTATTAGCAACTCTCACACGTGCATTCATATCAGCCAGGCCAGTAAATAAGATACTAGAAAATATTACAGTAAAATTAGAATCTTCATCTAAAAATTCCCGAATTTTATCGAAGAGTTGCATAAGATTTCTTAAATTTGTATACTTATTACCATCTTGATTCAAATCATTAATGCCTCCATGTATTACCACATATAAAGCATTCAGTGATTTCCCAAACCTTACAGCTGTATCTATAACCAATGACAATTTCCCACCGGGAACAGAAACAATTAGCTGATTTTCATTTGCATGAACCCCCAACCCTTTAACTAAAGAATCACCCACCACCAACATTGTTATGTGATTTGGCACTAAAGAACATCCAAACCTCTCTGGCTGTTTAGTTAATTTATCGAAACGAACAATCAACAAATTCCACATATTTTAGGTCTGGAGAGTATGCGAAACTACTCCGATAACCTACCAATTGAATTCTTACTTTAACCGGACACCCCCAACACTCAAACATTATCACAAACCTCAAGCCTTTAGGCCCAATATATTGACAAATTGTTCTTATCCAAGCTTTTATTAATGTCCGATATTTCTTAAAGGGATCATTACACACTGTCCAAGTGAGACCGCTAACGACAAACCGATCAGGAAATGCGAAAAGTGTGTAAAATGAAGCCGATTCACATAATGTTCTTGTTCTCTTGTGATAAATGATAACTATTCAAATGGGCAAAACACCCTTAATGCCCTAGACTAATCGTGACTCCCGAACAGAATCCAGTCTGCGACCGAATCAAAACACGCTGCGATCACCCAACACTTACTGCATAGTGAAGTAAAAACCACACTTATTACATTATTTATTACTTTCATCTACACAGTACAAATTAACATAGGTGTGAACATTAATCAGCATTTTAAAATTTCCCATTCCATTCAAATGCAACCCATCCTTTAAATCTTGTTCATGAATGTTATCGTGAGACAAAAACTGCCACGAGTTAATTCTACAGACCTCTCTAAGCTTTCTATTAGCAACTCTCACACGTGCATTCATATCAGCCAGGCCAGTAAATAAGATACTAGAAAATATTACAGTAAAATTAGAATCTTCATCTAAAAATTCCCGAATTTTATCGAAGAGTTGCATAAGATTTCTTAAATTTGTATACTTATTACCATCTTGATTCAAATCATTAATGCCTCCATGTATTACCACATATAAAGCATTCAGTGATTTCCCAAACCTTACAGCTGTATCTATAACCAATGACAATTTCCCACCGGGAACAGAAACAATTAGCTGATTTTCATTTGCATGAACCCCCAACCCTTTAACTAAAGAATCACCCACCACCAACATTGTTATGTGATTTGGCACTAAAGAACATCCAAACCTCTCTGGCTGTTTAGTTAATTTATCGAAACGAACAATCAACAAATTCCATGGTAGACCGTGTTTATCCGCTCGATATCCAGTTTTTGACGGGTAAAATAACACGTTCCTATCCCCTTTGTAAGCCAGTAAACGAACGGACGATGCTTTAGACCAAAACTTGGGAAACCATAAAAGTTACATTTTGTTGCTCTAACAAACATAGTAAAGCCAAAATTAAGTTAAATGGGGGAAAAATATAACAATTTTCGCCAGAAGAAATAACCTAACAAAAACATTGACCCCGGCTGACAAGGGAGAACGAGTAGGTGTATAATGTTTAAGCAAGCCCGATGAACCCTTCATACAATTGGAATCCATTGCCATTAAATCAATGGAATGTGGTCCGAAAAATTGCTCAACGCGCAACCATGCCAATCTCGACAATTTACAATCCTTTTTCGAAAGATATCTCGTCTCCTTATCCGCCGGATTTAATTAATCAACAAAAATTAACTTCATTAAGACATTTCTGTCTTGTAAAATGAAAAATATGTCTTTAAACACATCATTCAAAGCATCGGATCTACTACCTTGTTTTGCCCAAGCATCAACAACAGCTTTATTATCTACCAAAACATCACTCCGTGTATTTTTATACGCCCACATGGAAATGTGGACGTATATTGCCGTCGCCCCTGTCCGTCCGTCCGCCCGTCCACATTTGTTGTATCCACAATAGAGGCTACAGTTTTTATCCGATATTAATGAAACTTGGTATACATGTATATATTGATGATATCTCGGTCAAGTTCGAAAATGGAAATTATCACATGAACGGTTTTTGAGTTATTGCCCTTGACTTAGTAAAAACGCGTCAAATTTGGTTTGTATCCACAATAGAGGCTACAGTTTTTATCCTATATTAATGAAACTTTGTATACATGTATATATTGATGATATCTCGGTCAAGTTCGAAAACGGAAATTATCGCATGAACGGTTTTTGAGTTATTGCCCTTGACTAAGTAAAAACGCGTCAAATTTGGGTTGTATCCACAATAGAGGCTACAGTTTTTATCCGATCTTAATGAAACTTGGCATACATGTATATATTAAGGACATCTCGGTCAAGTTCGAAAATGGAAATTATCGCATGAACGGTTTTTTAGTTATTGCCCTTGACTTAGTAAAAACACGTCAAATTTGGGTTGTATCCACATTTGAAGCTACAGTTTTATCCGATCTTAATGAAACTTGGTATAAATGTATATATTGATATCTCAGTCAAGTTCGAAAATGGAAATTATCGCATGAATGGTTTTTGAGTTATTGACCTTGACCTAGCAAAATCTTGTCAAAATTTTAGTTTCGATGCAATAAATCCTCCAATTTTCAGAGGATGTTGATGAAACTTGGTGTGAGCATTGGAATTGATTAGGCCTCAGTCAAGTTTGAATTTGACAGTTTTTCAATGAATTGTTTTAAGTTATTGCCCTGGACTTAGTAAAATTGCGTCAAAATTCTATTGTGGTTGCAATAAGAAGCTTTTATTTTCAAAGGATTTTGATGGAACTTGGTGTAAACATCAGAATTGATAAGACGTTAGTCAAGTTTGAATTTCTGACTTTTTTTAACAAATGGTTTTTGGGTTATTGCCCTTGACTAAGTAAAATTGCTTCAAAAATATTTGATATATATAAGATGGTGGTCAAGTTCTAAATTAACAATTTTCCATGAACAGTTTTTGAGTTTTTGCCCTTAACTTCAATATTAATTCAGTGAATGTTTTTTGAGTTATTTCTTTATTTATTTTTCAAATTCAATGCTGCCAGTGGGCGTAAGTTACCTTGCCTGGCAAGCTATCTTTAATTGAAGATCCCAACGATTGAAGTGTTAATAACAAAGCCTTAGCTTCTTTCACATGTATAGGACTTAATAAATCACATTTATCCCAATAATCACCAAAATGGCTTTGTTTCTTAATCTCGAAATACAGCGCCCCATCTAAAATTAGAAGAATCGGTAGCTAACTCTATAACCTCATGAAAATCGGGTTTCCATGGAATATATTTTGTAATTGAATCCAAAAACCGCCAAAAATATATTTCATCTCTCAATTCGGATGAAACATCCATAGAGTCCTTTTGTGTTTGCATTAGCCTAGAAATAGAACTAAAACATACCGAAGTAAATAGTCGTGCACCAGGTACTGCGATCATGAAAGATATACATTTGCCAGCAAATCGTTGCAAAGTCAAAAGATTAACATGACTTTCAGCCAAAATTGATTCCCTCAATGCAGAAAATTTATCACGTTTAGAAGCCTCCAATTTGAAACACTGATTCCTAGCATCAATTATAAAACCCAAATAATTTAACTGGGAAGATGGGATAAATATTGATTTTGAAAGCCCTATACAATAACCTAAACGACAAACAATCTGACAAGCTACATAAATAGCTTATTTAGCCTCTTCAATATTACTTAATAAGCCTCGACTCTGAAATTGCTCTATTAAGCGATCATCAATATAAATCAAATTATTGATACCCAACTCTCTTAAATAAGCCGCAACCGTTTTGCTTAATGTATGATAAATAAAGGCTGACGTCTTCCAACCAAAGGGGAGAGTATTACAAACATAAAAAATAGTCTCGCCATTTAAAACCCAACAGATTCTTGCTACATTCTGATACCAAAACGTGATCATAGCCAGATTTATCGTCTAATTTCGTAAGATATGAGAAAGGCGTTACAAGTCTAGGAACGTCGTTCATGGAGTCTAGTGTAAACGGAGTGTCTACAATCCACTGATTTATATACCTAAGATTTAAGCACATTCTTGGCTTTGAAGGTTCAACAGTAATCGGCGATACTATATATTGAGGTTTCACCACACCACCTTTCCAAACTTTGAGATTGCTCCCGTTTTTAACCTATTTTCAATTTCCGAATCTATGAAAATTTCGAACCCGCGGCTGTTTCGTGCATTATCAAATAATTTTGGCGGTGGATAATCATGATCAAAATGCTCTCCAGCATATGAACCTTCAAAGTGCGTAATGTAATCTTTACATTATGAATCTTTTAAGCCACTCCAAAATAAATTTCGATGAATCGTTGGTAATCTTAGCCCACTGAGAGATATGATTATGGAGTTCCCCTGCTCGAAATGCTTTTGGATTTCTAAAAGGAATTTCTTCAAGCTGCGCAGACCTTCCAAGATTATTAACCACCTCCTCCACCGACAACGTTTCACTCCATTGAACTTTATTCCCAGGAAAATCTACCCAATTTGGTTCATCCTTAAATCAAAAGACAAATAATAGTAATTAAATAAATTTCAAACGTAAGGAATTTAAATACCTATACATGTATTAATCTTTCTTTTAGCACTTAGTACTAATGTGACAAATAATACGAAAATTCGTATTGGTTTTCTTCAAAGACGAAGAATACATACTATTTGTTTATAGGAGCCCTTATTACCCTGTGGAGGCTTCTGATCACCCCACGACTTCAAGAATTTATGCTCCTTTTCCATTAGGCGTGATTCAATTTTAGAAGAAAGCATTAGAACTACTAAAGAGCCAACATTCTGATTTGACTTGTTTGCTAAAAACCTTTGCAATACAAAACTATATTCTTCAGCGTTTACATTATTTGCTTTACGAGCCTTTTCGTTCAAAAGAACGAGTTTCTGGTGCAAGGTATCCGCGTTCATCTCAGATGTCCTGGAAGCATACTCCTTTACCTCCCTTAGAATAACATCAACCGATCCTTCTGTTATCCTCTTTTCCTGCAGAACCACCTTTGATCTAAGCTTCTTCAGCTCCTCACGAATATCAAACTGGAAAAGATAATCACTCAAGTCGTTCCAACCCCTTAAAGACTTGGCAAGATTAGTCAATGAATTCAACTCATCAGGAGAACGGTTTAATTGGCCAATTAATTCAGAAGATTGTTCCTGATTCTCAACGTCCAATACCGTTATATACTTATCAAGCATCGAGTTAGACTTCCAACCCACACGCTTTTTGACTTGCTCATTAGAAGCACCTAGATGCTTGAGGGTCATCGCGCAGCCACTACGGAAACTATGAGGAGTTTCTCCATCCCAAATTCCTGATGACTCTAGATGTTTCCTTAACCGGGCATTCATAAGGGAAGACGATACAGGTTTGTCAGACACCAAACAGTCCTTAGTTACAGAACAAGGACGGAATAAGAAACCTCCTTTCAAACTTATGCCTAGACTTTCTACCTCTTCCAAATACGACTGTATCCCAACAACAGGACATAACTCCCCTAGCGGAACTCTCTTTAGTATTATTCGACGGGGGTCATTTTTCACAGTTTTCCCTTCCGTCATATGAATGTACAATCCAGACTTATCAGGCAACCAACGAATTTGATCTCTCTTTATCCTTCCGACATCACCAGCTCTATCCCCAGTAAAACACATAAGAGTAAAATATGCCTTGTCTCTGGAGAGAGCATACCGCTTCTTATTAGATAAATTCTCCTTGTGTGCTAGTTCATGATTTATTACCCTGCACATTCTCACAATCTTATCATAGAATTATGGCATAGCCTTACAAGGTTGAACGAGAGCTTTAGATTGCTCTAAAGTAACAGCTTGCAAATGCCTTTTTATTGACGGAGAAGCCATCGGATTACCAAAACCCAATGCCTCGTTCCAATCTGATCCCCTGCCATAGACCCAAAAAATCGCTCTTAATTGACCGATCAATGTATCAAGGGAAGACGCAGCACGCCTTATAGGACAATCACATGAAGTTTTCGTAGCCTGTGTCCTAAACACACAACTATCGAAATGAACTTTTGTTTTTCCATTTATATCCTTCCAAATTAAAAACTCCCTCATCACTCCTGGAGATGCATTATCTAAATTCAACGTAGTATCCACAGACTTCAAAAACAAAACTAACTGACTTGACAACTTTTCCTTTTGATGTGCATATTTTGAATCAACAAGTAAACTATCCAATTCTTCGATTCTTTTCTTTAAAACCGCTCTATGCAATGAAAGCAACTGAAACTAGAACTGTGAACAGCTCCGAGCGTGGCAACTATGCGTTATCCCATGGATTTCGAACATTTTGAAACTTCTAACCTGCTAGCTTTCAATTCCGGTACTTTTCAGCCTCCAATTGTGGAACAAGCGTAACAATATTGTTAGATCTATAGACAGCTGATGTCAAGGCCATTCTATATGGAAAATTTCAAGGTCATTGAAGGTGAAGGTCACAAGATTTAGAATTTCAAATTTTTAAAAAATTCAAACGGGCATAAATAATAAATGACGGACTAATTAAATTTTAAAGAAAATTTGCCATTCTCGGAAAAATGGCGCATGCGCAACTAGCAATTGGAATTTTTTTCTTCTCGGGGGATACAAATTATTTTGTATAGCTAATATATACTATTTTTGCTTACATTCTTGAATTACACGGGATGTAGGGTCGCCTGAAATGAGATAAAAAACCGGAAGTCCCCACGCCCAAACCGGAAGTGATCAAAAAATTTTGATGATATATTTTTAATTGTGTTGCGTATTTATCTATATCCTGTAAATTTCAGATCGATCCAAACATTAGAGCCCGAAAGTGTAATATAACCGTCCAAAATTGCAAAATAGTCAGATTTCGGTGGGCTATAAAACCGGAAGTTAATATTTGTCATGCAATATCAGCACATCTATAGACAGCTGAGGTCAAGGACATTCTACATCTCAAATGTCAAGGTCATTGAAGGTCAAGGTCACGAGATATAGAGTTTTAAATTTTTGAAAAATTCGAACGGGCATAAAAAAAAATTCAAATTCGAAAATCAAAATTCTGTTCCCAACATTTTTTAGATAAAGTATCAAGGATTCGATAGACACCAAAATCATAAAAATCGGTCAATAATTGGCGGACTTATTAAATTTTTAAGAAAATTTGCATTTTTGAAAACTGCGCATGCGCAACATTCAATTTAATTTTTCTTCATCTCAGGGGATTAAAATCATTTAGTATAGCTAAAATATACTGTTTTTGTTTAGAATCTTGAATTACATGGGAAGCAGGGTCGCCCGACATGAGACGAAAAAACCGGAAGTCCCCACGCCCAAACCGGAAGTGATCAAAAAATTTTGATGATGTAGTTTTAATTGCGCTGCCTATCTATCTATATCCTGTAAATTTCAGACCGATGCGACTATTAGGGCCCGAGCTAGCTTGAAATCGTATTTGCATATTATGCAATTAGCCACTTTTGGGTTAGCGAAAATTTCATGTCAGATATTCATTTTTGATTCCAGCCCATATAAAAACCATTGGTGAAAACAGAAATAGTCTATCTTTTTCCGTTTGGGCTAGCGAGCTTCCCCAAAAAAAAAAAAAAAAAAAAAAAAAAATAATCCGAACGAAAACAAAGCGTGACAAATTTCATTTGCCACGCAATGAGACCAACACACAACAAATGTTCAAAAACTATCATGCATTTAAATGATTTATTTATTGCAAATATTGACTCTTGCTGACAAAATACAATTAAGTCCCTTAATAAAATCAATTCTGCAAGTGTCTCAAACACTATATTTAAGTAATATTTTATGCTCTTGATACCAACATTTTCATACTGCTCTTTTAGAGAAATTTTGAGAAACTACCAAAAAACTATCACAAACCGATCATATATACATATACAATTAAATCAAATGTAATCTTACAAACTTTTACAAACAATAAAGACCAAAACCCAAACTATGTAATTTAATGTTTTTAAAAACACCAGACTATTATAACCCATTGTTGAACTGTTACAACAACCATTTCCTGACAAAATCAGGACCAATGGAGAGGTCTACAAACCATGATCACCCCAGAACGATAACATTGTACCCCTTAATACCGTTTATGCTATTATTACTGCACTCCGACTAAACCTTCGTCATTTCCAGACTGATAACACCAAAATCGCTCCCGACTCCTTTCAGACTGACTACACCATGGTCATTTCAGGCTCACTACACCATGGTCATTTCAGACTGACTAAACCAAGGTTATTTCAGGCTAACTACACCATGGTCATTTCAGGCTGACTACACCATGGTCATTTCAGGCTGACTACACCATGGTCACTTCAGGCTGACTAAACTATGGTCCGATTTGAAAATATTGAAAGATTTTGATTGTCTAATTGACCCATGTTTCGTAACTTTAATTCAAACCCCATATATTATTAGCACGCGGGAACGAAGTGATTAATTTAGGCATAATGTATAAATTTTATTTGGGAGTTTTATTTGAAAACCCAATAATGGAAACATGACACCCCCACCCCCATCCAAGGGCTAACTGGCCCAAGGTTATTTCAGGCTAACTACACCATGGTCAATTCAGACTGACAACACCATGGTCACTTCAGGCTGACTACACCATGCTCATTTCAGGCTGACTATATCATAATTTCTTCAAACTGACTACAACATAGGTATTTCAGGCTAACAACACCATAATTTCTTCAAACTGACTACAACATAGTTATTTCAGGCTAACAACACCATGGCCATTCGAGTCCGACTACATCATGATCACAATTAGAGTAACTAGCCAATTCCGATTTAATATTTTAATTGAGATTTAATATTTCTTACCAATTCAAATTTAATATACCTTTCCAACTTCGATTTCGATTTAATATTTCTTGCTAATCCATATTTTCATGTCGGTTTTGATTTCAAAATTTCTTACCAATTTAGATGTAAAATTGTTAAACAAAGTACAGTTAAATACAATTTATATTCAACATTTCCTAATTCATATTTAATATTTCTTAACAATTTATTTTTAACATTTCTTAACTTATATTTAACATTTCTTACCAATTGATATTGAACATTTCCTACCAATTTATATTTAACATTTCTTACTAATTTATATTTAACATTTCTTACCAATTTATATTAAACATTTCTTAGAACATTTCTTACGAATTTATTTTAACATTTCTTGCCAATTTATATTTAACATTTCTTACTAATTTATATTTAACATTTCTTACCAATTTATATTAAACATTTCTTAGAACATTTCTTACCAATTTATTTTAACATTTCTTGCCAATTTATATTTAACATTTCTTACTAATTTATATTGAACATTTCTTACCAATTTATATTTAACAGTTCTTACTAATTTATATTTAACATTTCTTACCAATTTATATTTCTTACCAATTTATATTTAACATTTCTTACCAATTTATATTTCTTACCAATTTATATTTAACATTTCTTACCAATTTATTTTTAACATTTGTTAACAATTTATATTCAACATTTCTTACGAATTAATATTTAACATTTCTTACTAATTTATTTTTAACAATTTTTAACAATTTATATTTAACAGTTCTTACTAAATTAAATTTAACATTTCTTACTAATTTATATTAAACATTTAATTTATAATTAACATTTCTTTTCAATTTATAATTCACATTTATTATGAATCTAGGTTTAACACTTCTTCCATATTAAGATTTTTCATTTCATGCCAATCTATGTTCAATATTTCATGCCATTTAAGATTTAACATTCCTTGAAAATCTAGGACTAAGATTTCGTACCATCTCAGATTCAACCTTTCTTGTCAATCTAGGACTAGCATTTCATACAATCTCAGATTTAACCTTTCTTGTAAATCTAGGAGTAAAATCTCATACAATCTCAGATTTAACCTTTCTTGTAAATCTAGGAGTAACATATCATACCATCTCAGATTTAACCTTTCTTGTAGATCCAGGAGTAACATATCATACAATCTCAGATTTAACCTTTCTTGTAAATCTAGGAGTAAAATCTCATACAATCTCAGATTTAACCTTTCTTGTAAATCTAGGAGTAACATATCATACCATCTCAGATTTAACCTTTCTTGTAGATACAGGAGTAACAGTTCATAGTTTCTCAGATAACAAACAGTCTAATTCTTAATGACAAACAAACCAATGACCAACAATTGAATAAACAAATCAAAATAAATTTAATTATTATGATTTACCTCCTCAGTGTCAGAAGCCTTCCTTTTCTTTGGTTTGGCTTCACCATCCGCTGGCATCTTACGCTTACTAGCTACCTAAATTGTAAACAGTATAGAGACCAATCTGTAACTGCTAATAAATAATACATTTCTTTCAAACATAACTTTGGGTTGTGTAGTTCAAACGGACTACAATTCAAAACAACTCAAGATTAAGGGCAAGGTAAACCTCAGCCATTTTGAAATCTGCTGAAAATTTTGTCAAAATTTATTTCTAACCACGACACGGGGTCCATGGATACACATTTCCCAAATGGGCAGATGAATATCAAAATCAAAATTTGAGGAAGCAATTCCTTTAAACTTCAATGTGCACTTGATGACCCCAAATTTTCTGAGTCAAAATAGTACAAAATTTCAAATCACTAACTCCCATAAATAACGATTACGACAAAACTGAAAACTCTCAAACTTACTTGTACATGTTCCCACATAATCCAACCGCAACAGTCGAAGCTTATTTTTTCAAAATACATTCAGATAGAAGCACAATTGAACAAAGTTATCAGCCATCCATAACACTGTAATCAATATGGCGGATTCGCAAACAAAACAAACATGCCCCGAAATGCAGAAACAACACAAGCGCAAGTTATTAAATTGACCTATTTACCTAAAAATGTGTGTTATTGCTCACTTGGTATCAGAAGATTCTGAAGCTGATGGCTGTTGATTTTTTAAATTGAAAATAAACACTAGAGCCGTACGCCTAACGGCACTGAAGCAGTGCGTTCCATCCAGGGATTCGTTCGTTAAGCAAAAGACAAAAAGGGTTTATTAAAATAAAAAAATATGCATCAGAAACGGATTTTGATTTCATAACAAACGCTCCCATACCCCATTTCCCCCCTTTCCCCTCTTTGCCCCTCCCCATCCTTAGCCCTCATCATCAATTAAGATAGATAATAAGTTAAAATCATAATAACAAATGGATAGAGGGTCGTTTAATCTTAAAACGAAATCCGGATCGCCAAAAACTCATATTTGTAAATCGCCCAAACGTAGAGAATAATACCCAATACAATGTAGATTGTTTCATATATTAAATTCGCAATTTTCGGATGGCGATGAAACCAAAAGTAGATATCGTACAAAAAATATATATATAGCATTGGATAGACAATGTCGAAGCTATATACAAATCGAAAGGTCACTAATGGTTAAAGTTGTCTTAAGTCGCCAGGGTATAACATTGAGACACCACATAAATAGCGCGGCCTAACATTTTAAAATTTATATTGAATAGAGTTTCGTCCCTTAGACCATTATTCCAGTAAACGGGTATATTATTGTTGCATAATATAAAGATAAAATTTAAAATTCTAAAGGTTGTAATTTCGTTCCAAATATTCAATATTTACATCACCCACAACAGGAAAAACATATATAACAACTTTGAATCATTTTAACTAGAGTACAACGATTAAACTAAAAAATAATTTCAGATCGCTGAAACTTATATCTTGTAGGTCGCCCAAATGCAACACATTAATCAGATTGGGTTTTTTAGGGGAAAATTCGCAATTTTCAAATGGCGAAAAAAAGCATAAGTATACATCTTACAATAAAGGGTTAATATATCATTGGATAGAACTTCTCGAGAGCTATCATATTTGTACAGGTCAAAAATTCGTCAAAGGTCAACGTCACAATATACGACCCTTCAAAGTTTTTTAAAAAATTTTTAAACGTTAAAAAATCAAAATCAAAATCAAAATTCAAAAATCGGTTTCCATATATATTTCGGCAATCGGTTTTTAGATTCTATATACATCAAAATAACACAAATCGAATCATCCCCCGAGACCCTATTTCGATTTTAAGAAAAACACACACAGTTAGTATAGAAGAAATTACAAAATTTTGAAATTTTTAAACGCGCAATTTTGATTAAAGTACCAAGTGTGATATATTAATAGAAAGATGAGATTAAGCGTAAAAGGAATATGTAAGAAATTCTGTCCTATGTAAATTGGGGGCACGTGATAGAGCTCTTGGGAAAATTAAAATTCGTGATTTTCAATTGGCTGCAAAACCGGAAGTAAACATCGGACAACAAAAGTGGAGATACCATTGGGCAGATATAATGAAGGGCAATAACTTTTTTTTCAGGTCAAAAGGTCATCAAAGGTCAAGGTTGCGAAATATGACCGGTTAAAGTTTTGACAATTACTGAAAAAATTAAACCGGAAATAAAAAAAAAAACAAAATCGAAATTCAAAAATTCCTTCCCATACTTTTTTGCGTAATCAATTGATTTTCTAGAAAATCTAAAATTATGCAAATTAGACATATCCCTGAGAACTTATTTCAGTTTTACAAAATTTAGTCGTATCAATATGGCGGAAGATCTGTTACTTCCGGTTCGAATTTTTTTTAATTTAGCATTATTCAATAGACAATTGTAGCTAATTGCAAAAGAAATTTTTCAAATATCTTCATTATTCCGGAAGTTCAAAGTTCAACTTTAAAAGCAAAAAAACATCAAAAACCGGAAGTGATATCGTAATTTTGAAAAAAAATTATACTTCGCAATCCAAATGTCTATATATCTGTAAGTTTTCAGATCGATCGAAATAAAACTGTAGAAGTTAGAAAATGCAAAAAATTTCAAATTCAAAATGTCAGCGACAAAGTTGGGAAATGTTTTAATTCTTAAATTGCTATCTTTTAAAACTAAATTCAATGTAGTTACCTAAAAAAAAACCCATCAAAATCGGATCAAAAATAAAGCCGCAAATTGAAAAACAAAGAAAAACTGTAGACGGCGCTACGTCATTTCCTGTAGGTCAAAATGGCGTCAAAAAACATTCATCAAATTTAGTCTCGCGGCATTTTCGGGAGAAATGTTAACAGAATGTGCGTGGCATGCGTAGTTTTGGCTGGGCGCTCTGACCAGAATTCGAAAAAAAAAAAAAAAAAAAAAAAAAAAAAAAAAAAAATTTCGAAAACAAAGCAGTGCGTTCATCGAACGCACTGCTTTGTTTTCGAAATGTTTTTTTTTTTAATTAAAAATTAATGTTATTTCGTGCACACTCGGTTCAAATTCGTGTCACCCTTCGTGTCGGTTTCACATGTACAAACACGCAATTGAAAGAAAAGACAATTTCGATAATTGTTTTAGAAAATATGATGTATAATACCAAGAAAAAGAAATAAAAGTCAACAGTAAAGATGAAATAATTTAAAACCAGTTGACTAAAAATAAATAAATCGCGAACTATATTTCCAGCGTATGTGCATCCCTGAAGTGATAGGGCTCTTGCTGAGCAAAAATTTGTGACATTACAAAAAATACAAGTAATCTAGCAATTGTCAATGTGTACATTGAAGTTAAGAGCAAAATTTGTATTGTTAGTCATTCAAAAAAATATTTGTCAATTTGATAATCTATTGATTCCAAAAAATGATGATGTCCGAAAATAGCACCCTATTACCTGACAAAAACATCACGTGACCGCTAGGTCCGGTTGCTAGCCAAAAATAAGTGACAAAATAGTTTACAAAAAACATTTTTTTTTTCATTCCATCTATCTGAATGCTTTGTTTTAACGTTTTAGGAAGGAAATCTTTAATTATGTTGAACTTTTGAGTGCCAAACAATATTTTATTATTGTATGGTTGGACAGTTGTGTATTGGTTTAGTCCAAGACAACTTGAAAAAAATAAAGGCCTTGGCCTTTCTGCCCGTACTAAAATATAAATCCACGACTCGCGTGCTATATTCTGGCAAGAACAGACATTTTATTTACTCTTGAACACCGAGAGAATAAGCGCCACTACGGTAAGAAAATCGATACATACTTTCACAGAAAGATGTTGAGCTAGTAATCTGGCCAACAAAGAGTGAAACTACTGTTGTTGTCAAACTTCAAAGGCAATAATTTATAATTTTCGGCTTGTTCAAAGGTAGAGAATTACATTTTGATTTGTAGGTTGAACGAAGGTGTGTCAAGTTTGGAGTAGAGCCTTATGGCCGATGAAGTGGAGAAAGTGTAAAGTGGATATAAGGGGGGTACCTTTTTGTGCAATGTGGTAGGCCTACTGTGTACGTTGAGGTTTAGGAGGAAGTGACAACATGGGAAGTAACTCTGTATTTTTGAACCGGATGTTGCCTCTCTTCTTAGTGTAATAAACAAAATCTTAATCGTATTATCTCTGCACAGTATTATTGCTGTTTTTCGAGCATTTTTCGTGTGCCAGTTTGTGTATTGTATTCTGTTAACTGTTTTGATCCTAGTCATAGCCTACAAAGGCCTTCTTCTTCTTCCCAGCTGAGTGGAAAAGTATAACAGTTACATTTTTAGAAGTTCCTATTTACTCTATTATTCTCATCTGTTCAAAAAAGTAAAGATACCTCGAGGTTTGAAGACGAGGACAATCAGTTGATTTTTAAGATTTTGAAATCCAAAGATAGCATTCATCCGAGAGGTATAGACCACCATACTCCTTGAGTAAAAAGTAGTCCTTAAAAAAAATGGCCGACTTACTGAGAAATTTAGTGTGTTTTTGGATGCTTTTCCTGATCAATTGGATTTATTTTTGCAGATTCTAAGATTGGGCTATTGCGGTTTGGTTATGTGAGGTTTGATTCATCGTTAAAACAATACTAAACTAAAGAAGGCTTTCTTGCTTTATGGGAGTTAGTGAAAACATCAAATTTGGACATATATTATTTTGCTTTTACTAAACTTTTTTTTCAAATTTTTATTATCATTTATAGTGATTATTGGACTTGTAGCAAATATTGATACTTGTTATAGCTTGTTCACATAAACAGGGAACTTTTTTGAATGTGTCATGGTTTTGCCAAATTGCAAGGTTTACCTTGCCCTTAATGTGAACAAAATTTCAACAATGAATATCTATCATTAGAAAATTATGGAAGGGAATAGCTGCCATAATTAGATGCAATGAAGAAGTGTCTAATTCCATTGTAATTAGTCAAATGACATGTGTAATAAAACAAAATACCTTAATATCAAAAGACATGTGACTGCTTTTGTTAAAGTAAACTTTTTTAAAACAAAAGTTGTATGTTTAACGGCAAGATCACTCTTGTTTTTGTAGAATATAATATTACTAAAGACTTTTTACATTAGATTATGTCACAAACCCCCCTTCATTTGTTATTTGTCGCGTGCAGTTTCTCTTTTAACATTTCACTTTTGTCATATCTATTTTGTCGTATCTTTTACGTTCATCACATGACCATCACGTGACCAAAAAATGGAAATCATTTAAGAACTGCTCCCAGTGGAATTTATAGTCTTGTTCTTCATGACAGACGGTAAATGAATTTTCGCCACCAATTCCATGATAATAATAATGATTGGGTCAACAATTTATTATGCATAACATTTTCGATTTACCATTTAAGTTCGCTTATTTAAGCCTTTGCTTAAACTGTCTATTTGCTAAAGCCCCTTTCGCGGGTTAAGATTTGTTTTTCTTTTCTTTATTTTTTGGCATTTATCTATTTCAGTAGTTTTCAACCTTGGGGATGTCGGAAAACTTTTAGGTCACGCGAACAACATATAATCGCAAAAAAAAAACTGTTGTGTCTGTGAACATGTTTTGGTTTGAGATTTAATGCAAGGCCTTTAAAGTCAATATTTGAAATGAAATAGGAGACGCGAACTTTTCCTTAACCAAAAAATGGGGACATTGCTTGAAAAGGTTGAATTCCACTGATCTATTTAGACACATCTGATTTTAAGGTCGCGGAGCTTCTAAGACAAGCTGCTTCCCACCTCACTTCAAATTCCGATGATTTGCCTGTGCCAGAAAACACCCCCCCCCCCCCCACAAAAAGCTTTGATCTACTACTGGTACTGCTGCCACCAAAATATCGGCCCCTCTCCACTTCACTACTACTATTAGGCCTCGGTACTAGTACTAGCCTTATAAAGAGAAAACAGGCGACACATTTCTTGGCGGATAGTATTATTAGTATTATTAGTTGACTCCTTATCGGTGGTTTGTGACTGGTTTTCTGGCTCAGACAAAACCTCGGAATTTGAAGAGAGGTGGGATGCAGCTTGTTTCAGTAGCTCCACGACCTTGCTTATGTTGTCTGCTAAGTACATGTATCTAAATTAAGGGTCTTGATTATCTCTTGAAGCGGTGAACTATATTTTTATTTCCGAATGATGTGTCCAATTAGATAAATACCAAAAAATAAAGAAAAGCAAAAAAAATTCTGGAAAGGGGCTTTAGCAGCGAGACAGTTTAAGCAAAGGCTTCAACAACCGAACTTAAAGGAGAAATCGAAAATGTTATGCATAATAAATTGTTGACCTAAATAAAGAATCATTATTATTATCATGGAAATTGGTGGCGAAAATTCATTCACCGTCTGTCATAAAGAACAAGACTATAAATTCCACTGGGAGCAGTTCTTAAATGATTTCTATTTTTGGTCACGTGATGGTCATGTGATGAACGTAAAAGATACGACAAAATAGATATGACAAAAGTGAAATGTAATTAGAGAAACTGCACGCGACAAATAACCAGTGTGTTATGAAGGGGGGTTTGTGACATACATCTAATGTAAAATGTATTTAGTAATATTATATTCTACAAAAACAAGAGTGATCTTACCGTTAAACATAAAACTTTTTGTTTTAAAACAATTTACTTTAACAAAAGTTCTCATATGTTTTTTTATATTAATGTATCTTGTTTTATCACACATGTCATTTGACGTATTACAATGGAATTAAACACTTCTTCATTGCATCTAATTATGGCAGCTATTCCCTTCCATAGAAAATTACGGAGCCCCTAACACGCAGTGTAAATACTTTTTTTTATTATTTCGTTTAATCGAAATAATTAATTCGTTTAAACGAAATAATTATTTCGATTAAACGAAATAATAGCATCTATTTCGTTTAAACGAAATGATTAATTCGATTAAACGAAATAATTATTTCGATTAAACGGAATAATTATTTCGTTTAATCGAAATAAAATTATTTCGTTTAAACGAAATGAAATTATTGCGTTTTTCACGAAATAAAATTATTTCGATTAAACGAAATAAATTTTTATTTATATTTTTTCTGTTGAGCATACATTTATTTTTATTATTTCGTTTAAACGAATTAATTTATTTCGTTTAAACGAAATAATTGTTTCGATTGACAATCAAATTGTCAGACTTAGCTCAATGTTTACCGTGTTCACAAGAGTATCTTTCAATGGAAATTAACATCAAATTCCTACTCGTAGGTAAGTTTAACTTTTTATCATCTGAACAATGATTATGGATTATGATTACTGTCTTTTATTGCACCAATATATATTTCGAGCTTTCAAACTTCGCCTGTGTACAAGCTTGTAGTGTAGGGTGGGCTGAGACTCACTATTGATGTATGATAAACTTATTAGATAGAGGTGTTAATCTGGATAATAGATATACTGATTACTATTTAC
>JAUJPP010000005.1:27200649-27219993 GCA_030562195.1 Nipponacmea schrenckii
AGGGGAACGTGCCATTAGCATGCTTCAAAATGGCGCCAGCACCAGGGAAATGGCCAGACGACTACACTGCGCACACACAACGATCGCAAGACTCCATCAAAGGTTTCTTTGACCGACCGGGACAACAACGTGTGACAGCGGCACGTCAGGACTGCCAGCGACTAGAACGGCTGGTCAAGTCCAAGGACGACGTAGATTCATTCATCTCAACACCGTAAGGAACCGTCTGCGAGCTGCGGGCCTGCGTACACGACGTCCTGATTTCGGCCCCTCATTGACGGATCGTCACCGAAACCAGCGTCTACAGTGGACAACGCTAGGGCACACACTGCAGGGGTGTCCATGTAGTACCTTGCACAGCAAAACATCCCCGTGCTTCAGAGGCCAGCTCTGTCACCCGGCCTCCCCCCTATCGAGAACTTATGGGATGAAGTTGGACAACGTCTTTCACGTCGGCGCCAGATGGACAACATCCGTGAACTTGCACTTGTTCAGGAGTGGAATGCTATCCCTCAGAACACTATCCAGAGACTGATCACAACATGTGTCAATGCAAATGGCGGTCACACCCGTTATTGACTTTCCTGTTTGACCCCTACACCAGTTAAGTCTCGCTCGCGCATTAACATTATCGTGAATAAAATTTAATGATGTTTACATGTCTTCTTAAATCATTCATTATATGAAAAGCATCATAAGTATATACTTCACATATCAACCCGTGCAGTTATTCCAGATTTCGTGAATGGTACGTTTTCATATGGACTGAGTACATGTATAGATAAAAAGTAAATCACCTTTTTCAAATGTTTTATTACTGATTCATAGCCCTACATGTTTTAATCAATATTTTCACATGTTTACTTCAACACCAAACAATAAATTATTCGTGTACTTTTTTATGGTTGTTTTTTGGGACCCAACACCATCCATTGCTCTCTCCTAAGTTCCACTATAATTAAGAAGTTCTAATCCATCCATATCTGATACTGATAAGTTATAAGTGCAACTTCTGAATATTTAGTAAACATATCAATACCTGGGTTCTATACTTAATTGTTCATCCAGTTTTAACCATTTTTAGATATAAAACAAAGCTAACAATCAATTTTCCTGGAAGATTATTTTTTCTGGTTTTCATAATTCCCGTGTTGGCTCTATCCTTAGATAATATTTGAGTCTTTCATTAGGCATCAGTAAGCTGTAAAAACTCTGTCCAGTAGAATAGAAAATACTTTGATCTTCCAGTACCAAACTTTTATTCTAATTTAAGAGTGAACCAACAGATAACTCAAATCCCTCAATTCACTGAGCATCAGGAAACAACAAAAGCTCCACCAGCCAAGAGTAAGTTTTTACGGGTATATTGTAAAGCTAATACAGGACTAGCTTTAGTATGGTAAGTTCCTAGTAATAGATTAGATCCATCAACTCTGAAAATATAAATAATACTTATCATGAGCTCAGTAAATAGTTGAAGGGTCAGAACATGTGTTTGAAACAAATTCTAAATATATATATATCTGTATGTTTTGATATGACTGACAGTTGCACATATCATCAGATTGAATGAAAATTGTAAATTCGTTGAGGAAAAAATACTAATTTTTTTAACTGTATATAGTGCGCACCCCCTCTTTGTCGGGGCCATTTTAGGGTCAAAACCTGCGCATTATACACGGAATTATACGGTATTTCACTTCAAAGACTTTTTGGAAATTTTAGAAAGAAAAAAAATCATTGGGTAAAACACAAACAGTTTGGCCAAAGATTTATATTGATTTATATTTTAATTATTTGGTACTTACATCTGTAATGTACTAGGTATGCTGGCATCTACATCTGTATCTATATCTTCATGTATCTTATTTATATCCCATGTTCTAACAGTATTATCTAGCCCTCCTATATACACAGTACAAATAACTCTCATTTTTCAAATATATAATACTATATCAAATTAAGCAAACTTACTACCGAAAATTAACATGTAGAAAATTCCACAGCAAAATGAGTATTCATTCAAATTTAATGCTCTTAATTTATTTAAATTTTTAGTGATAGACTAATGTTACCCTGGCAATAAGAGATCTCTCTAAAGAAATAGTATAAAAATAACTTTATATAATACATTACATTTCATTTTAAATTAAGTGAAAAATAAGGATCCTAGAAAAAGACAAACCTGAAGATAATACAGCACCATCTCGACTGAAAGCCAAACTATACACAGTGTTAGTATGACCTTTCATCTGAGCTACTAAACTTCCAGTAGCTAGCTCCCACATATTGATAATCTGGTCTACACCTACAAAGTTATCAGATAACAGCATAACATATAGTATTTTTCTCAAAACAACATGAGAAAAGGTAATCTACATACAGCTCACTTTGATGTTTGAGAATCCAGAAACTGTTAAAACAAGTGTTAAACTGTGCATGGCAAGTTCATATTGAAAAGGACTTCTATATGCTTTAATTTAGGACTTATATTTTCTTGATTATATACAAATAGCTATTATACATACATATCAAGTTAAATGTATGTAAAAAAGGAATTACAGCATTAAAATATTCAAAGACATAGGTTATACTACAGTACTGATTTTATGTTGAATATAGTGCTTCAGATTCTTAATTACAACATTCAGTTGACATAACTACTCAATATAAAACAATCTTAGTCACTACAGAACAGCAACTGATAATAGTCTATGTTTCTATGCATTCAAAGTAAGGGAAGTAACTCTAAAGTCAAACCTGAGGAAACTAAGTATTTGCCATCTGGTGAAAAACATAAACTATGTATAGGAGCCTGTAATAAATTAGATCAATATTTTATTAGTAATAAGTATCACAAAATGTCTATGGATTTCATAGTTCACAAACTAATTCCGGTCACTCTTCATAACCCTTTTATCCTCTATGCTCTATTATTTTGTATTATTGCTTGAAAAAGACAGGAGTAACCTCATAGAAATGTTTAAAGCTTTTTATAAAAGTAATTGTTATCCATATAATAGTGTCCAAATATATATTCTCCAATTAATAAATGCCACTCAAGGAGGTTACAAGATGTACAAGTTGTTATGAAATTAAAACAAAGATGCTGTGAATGTAGCTCCTTTTCCTTGTCTTACCTTATGTCCAGTGAAAATTCTGACTGACTGACCACTAAGAACATCCCATAATCTAACTGTGCGATCACTAGAACCAGTAGCTATATAGTTAGAATTAGGATGAAACTGTACACACTGAAATATAAATTAATATTGTATATTACATTATGTAGAAACAAAATAAAATACTTTCAGCTACTCCGTAGTCAAATCACAGGAAATAAAACCTTTTTAATATTCTCTAGAATTACTTTTACTTACATCTACATCTGATAAATGGCCAGCAAATATTCTCATAGGTTGGTAGTGGTCTGTAGCCCAGAGTCTAGCTGTTCTATCATGACCACCAGATACAAAATAATGACCATGAGGACTGCAATTCAAAACCAATTATATATCAACAACTATCACTGTTAAACAGATTTATAAGGTATTTTCCTACTATGTCAATTTTGAAATAATGTAAAGTTCTATTATGGTTTTCAAGTACACGATTCTCTTAAACTTTAATTAATTGGTTTAATGGATAATCAAAAGGACATACTGGTTAATGTTTTACTTATTAGTAATATTTATCAGAAATATATTGATGTTCAAAACTGTTCAACTTCATTATTCTTCATTGAATCATTAATAATGATTCTAAAACTCATAACAGATAGCTCAATTCAACTATTATCTGGTAAGGCAAATATTTAGTCAATGTTATCTCTTTAATAAACTCAAAACTCATCTTTTAAAACATGCTTTTTTTTGGTAAAATTGTGCAATATTTTATGTTGGATGCTTTTATATTATTTGTATTTTAAATTTTGATTACCTTATAATTGCTTGTTTTACTTTAGTTTTACTGTGGATATTTGTTGATATAAATCAATTATTATTAATAATATACTTTGTGGTATACTATCACACTAGACAAAATAACAATAGGTCATTGAATATATGCATGTTTCATTTGTTGTATTCATTTAGTTGTGTAATAAACTCTTAAAGCTAGCATATGACTTAAGAATTTAAAGCTAACAGTCAAAATAACAACATTTCATCAATATCAAATGCTCGAAATTAAGTATCATTTACATTTCAAAAGGCTGTTTTTGTCTGGATTATCCAGACATTATTTGATTGTAAATATTAAATCTATTCATGAAACTGTCTACATAATTTAAATAATTTGGAAATATCTTTTTCCTATACAATTATTTAAATATTTAAAATACTTAAAATTTCAAATTCATACACCATTTAAATTTTATCACATTAACATAATAATAGCTGAACACAATATGACGCATTTATTGATCTATTGAATCCAAGTTTCTTTGTATTGCAACTTATACTGCCAATATACACTACTGTTTATGCATATCGAGTATATTCAAATTGAAATTTCCACTTGAATTGCTCTCCATTCTATTTTAGTACACTATGTATAGGTCAAGGCTACAAGTAAACCATACAGTGGTAAGCTAGGCTACTGTATTATATCATTCAGGATGTAGATTAAACTTTATGTACTGAATAGTTGTAAATAAATTCATAGAGAATATTGTCATTTTGGAGGGAAAATCTGCATGTTCTTTATAAGTTTGACAGAATGACAAGAGCCAAGTTTGTTTGGGAAGTATAATTGTGAAATCAAAGAAATGACTAAGAAGGATGATTATTTAAGTGATAGAAACAGTGATTATGATTATTGAGATGTCATATTTATATAAATCAGTTTTCTTTAAGAATTCAAACCTAGTATATTGAAGACAGCTGTCAAATGTACTTTTATGAAAAAGGCAGACTTTCAAGGTTGATGTCCTAAAATGAACATGGACCGAAATCTTTATGAATGTAGTGTTTGTTTAGGTCCATTTACAAAGCCTAAACTCATAGATTGTCATCATACCTTCTGTCTTTGTTGTTTAGAAGATCTAGTGGATCACAACTCATCCAAAATCTACATTAGATGTCCATTGTGTAATAAACGTAGTAAAATACCTGAAGGTGGAGTAGTCAATTTTACAACAAACTTTTATATTGAAAAACCAGCTAATTACAGGTCAGATAAAATGCTGTGTAAGAACCATCCCGAAATTATAGCAGATTCATATTGTAAGGATTGCAAGTTTGTATTGTGTTCCAAATGTATTTTACGAAACCATAAGGATCATACTTTTCTTGACTTAGAATCCGAAGAGTCAACAAATCAAATCGTTGAAGAGTTTTCTAGAAGAAAAGAAAATATGGAAGCCATGGTAGAAGAATTCCAAATTTTTCAGACAATTTTGGATGATAAATCATGTGAACTTGATGATTTTGCTACAAACACTATTAAAGATGTACAGAGACATGTAGAGAACCTTTGTGCCATGATTAAAGATATGGGATCTAATGTTGTCCAAAGCATAGAAGAAAATTTAGATGACAATAAATATAAAGTGAAAAAGTTATGTAAAGAAGTTGAAATAAGAAATACCAATATGACTCAAAAGGTGAGAGAAATGGAAAAATACTTGAAACATCAGAAAACTGGGAAAATCATAGAAGCAATGGCGAACCTTGAAGATTCTACAAAATCTTCATCAGAGAGCAGCCAGGCCAAATTTTCACCTCCAGATATTTCTTGTTTAAGTTTTGTAGAGAGCCAAAACAAAATTGACATGAATATCATTGGCACTTTGGTACCAGTACAAAGTCCACTGATGGTGACAGGGTTTGAAGAATTGTTAGGCGATCATAAAGTAGAAGAAGTACGTTCCACATTATCTTCAGAATCTGATTGTCTGCTATATCCAGATGAACCTGAAATTAACTTTCTAACTTCACTTACACAAACAGACAAACCAATTACAGGCTATGCTGAAATAGTGGTGTCGGTTAAAGATATAGAATTTTATAAACAGCCAGTTATAAATGGTGTAACATGGGGAATAACTATAAAGAGACTGGGTTGCATGTTATGTGTATATCTGGACCAACCAATTGAAGGGAATTCAAACATACACTACAGTAATGTAGACTGTCAACTATCTATTGAAAACAAGGAGAGTGATTTTACTATCCGACGCCAAGTAGAGAATCGTCAGTTTGAACCAGGTGGTGATGAGAATGTGAGATTAGAAGTTAGTTGGCCAACTATTTCTGATCCTCATAAAAACTATATAGTTAATGATCTCTTAACGGTGGGAATATTTATCAAATACAAAACAATCAAGTATCACAAAAGATGAATTAACCATTAGAAAATTGGCAAAAATTAAACCGTTGTAGTGGATTTTGTATAAAATTTGTTAGAGAAGACGATAGAGAAGAGATGTTCTGGGAATATGAATATTGTTATTTAAGGAATGAATGTTGGGGCAATAAAAGCACGACAAGTGTCCTGTTGAATGTAAGTCTTATTTATATGTGATAAACCAGATCTACATTCCTTATATTTACATTGGTTTATCATTTTTGATTGTCAGTCAAGTTTCATGGCTAGTTGGATATATTGAAGAACTATCATAGGTTATGTATTATAGAATGAATGGAATTTGAAAGAGTCGTAACAAAAAGTTCAATGAAAAGTGCATCTATAGAGATAACAACAATTACCGGTAAGCGCATTTGATCTACAAGTCTCAAATGTTTACAACTAAAACAAATTGACAAAATCCAAAATGTTTTTAGTTTAATTTCTTATAATTTACTAATTATAAATTATTATTGATTGATTATTAATTATGTTATTAATATCTGTTTTAATTGGTTGGGTTTAACCGATAAAGTGTCATTTTATTTTCTTCATGACATCAATAAATAACATGTCGACACGATTTGTGATTTTAACACTGTGACAAATTATAATGACATAGTGACTTATATATTAACGACAATAGCTGCTGGTCTTTTATCACAATAACTGGACACAATTTTATGGAACGCAATTACTTTATTAAATATCGCTATGTTTCAACGTTGATGCTCTCGTCTTTATTAAGCATATTAATGCATAAAATTGTGTCCAGTTACTGTATCTACCTATTACTAAATGCCCTTCTGCAAGTTACTTGTATCACAAAATGCAGGTATATGGCTTATTTTTTATAGACATTCAGAAAAGGGCTCTAATTGACTATATGCACAAGCATGCAAATCTATGCAGTAAGATGGATATATAATAGAGCATTTAAGTGCTTCAATGTAAAGAAACAACTTGCATCTAACTTACCTAAATTGGACATCCCAAACTGAATAATTATGTCCTTTAAAACACACCAGATTACTCCAGGTTTGTAGACTCCATAATCTAACTGAAATAAATTTAAAAAAAACAACCATAGTCAGAATGTTATCTAATGTGTGTCAAATTAAAATGTTTGGAGTTTACATGAGTATTACATACAAAGTATCAAGTGATTTTATGTTCAGTTTTATAAGACAAAGTTATTTCCCCTTATAATTTCTTGAAAATTATAAATTCAAAACCTACTTGTGCCATCTTCTGAACATGATACCATTGAAGATCTGTCTGGACTGAAACTTGTAGAATACACAGGTCCACTATGCCCATTTAATTTCTTCATATCTCTACTGGTCTTATCATCCATCATTCTCTCAAATACATCATCTAAAACACATTATATAGATTATATTAAATAAAATACATCATATACATTATATTAAATAAAATACATCATATAGATTATATTAAATAAAATACATCATATAGATTATATTAAATAAAATACATCATATAGATTATATTTAATAAAATACATCATATAGATTATATTAAATAAAATACATCAAATAGATTATATCAAATAAAATACATCATATAGATTAAATTAAATAAAATACATCATAAAGATTATATTAAATAAAATACATCATATAGAATATATTTAATAAAATACATCATATAGATTATATTAAATAAAATACATTATATAAATTATATTAAATAAAATACATATAGATTATATCAAATAAAATATATCATTTAAAATATATTAAATAAAATATCATATAGATTATATTAAATGAAATACATCATACAAATTATATTAAATAAATAATATCATATAGATTATATTAAATAAAATACATAATATAGATTATATTAAATAAAATACATCATATGGATTATATTAAATAAAATACATCATATAGATTATATTAAATAAAATACATCAATTAGATTATATTAAATAAAATACATCATATAGATTATATTAAATAAAATACATCATATAGATTATATTAAATAAAATACATCATATAGATTATATTAAATAAAATACATCATATAAATTATATCAAATAAAATATATCATATAGATTATATTAAATAAAATATATCATATAGATTATATTAAATAAAATATATCATATAGATTATATTAAATAAAATATATCATATAGATTATATTAAATAACCTACCAGCATCTTTATCTATAAGTTCCAACTCTAATCCAGATTTGACACTGCGTAATTTATTGGGTGAAGTGGTGTAGACTCGAATAACACTATCAGCAAATCCAGCACTGACTAGACTGGTATCTTCAGAAAAATTGATAGAGGTTACTCTGAAAATATAGCAAACAGAAGTCAAAAAGACTTGTAATATTTAGAATGTTAAACTGTGAAGTTATTCAAAACTATTCTCTTTTTAATTCTGTGTAGAGGTAGGTTGCAGCATGTTTGTCGATCACCAGCATGATTTGTAGCAAACAGAAGTCATAAAGAGTTGTTCTTTTTAGTTTTTGTTAAACAGGATAGTTATTCAAAACAAATTAAGTCTTTGGACTTATATTTATCAATTCTATTAAAATAAATAATTATCAATTTTATGTAGAGCAAGGGTACAGCATGTTTGTAAAAGAACAGCATGATTTGTTATTACAATGATCTTACCCATGTGTTGAATTGAGGAAGGTATAAAAACATATAGAAGGTGGATGATTTCTATCAACTTTCACTCTCTTAGAACCTTCACGTAACATACTTATTTTTTCTACTTTATCTTGATCTTTACTGAAAATAAAACAAGTGAATCTAGGAAATTGTACATCAATTGAAATAGAGCATTATATTCCAGAGTAGAGAAAGCAGTTTTCAATGATAGCAGTTGTGATTCAAATAATATTGATAATAATCATCTTAGTTTTAGTAGTGATGTTGATGGTAAAGAGCAAGAGAAAAAAGAGACTAAAGATTAAAGACCTACATTTCTGGTAAGGGTATTCTGGATATTAATGGTGCATTGGGGTCATTTTTAGATTTCTTCATAAGCAGTGGATCTTTTTTAGATTTCTTTTTCTAAAAAATATAATATACATTTAATGGTGAATGGAGAAAAAGCGAGGAGTTTAGCCTTGGAAGTAAATTAAATGAAAACAAATTACCTCCATACAATCTATGTATTTTTAATAGTCATAAATCTTTTAGGCAATCTGATTAAACCTAAACATTAAAATGGGTTTTTTAATCAGATTGATGAATGGAACAATCCTCTGTAAAATGTATGATATAAATTAAGGTTTTTTAGGACATTATTTTCAGCAGCAAATGACAAATTAAAACCTAACCATTGCCACTATGATAAATGTGAAAGTAATGTCTGATTTGTACCTTGGGTTTGTCTGTCTGTTCTCCTTCTGTCTGTTCATCATCTTCTTCTAGAGGAACATTTATATCTGGTTCTTTTAATAACCCATAGAAAACCTTCACTTTATTGGCTGTAATATATATATGGTATTCTATACTAGATAACAATGGCCATACAACAGGTTCTATTATAAATTTATCTTAATTAGTCAAATTTCTTTTTTTAACACAAACCATATTTGAACATCATTGAATTAGAATAGCTAGTACTAAATACAGTGTACTTACATTCACGTTGTGCTTCTCCTAATACTCCCCCACAAGTTAGATTAATCTGTTGCTTATTTCTGGGTACACCATCAAAGACTAGAAAAAAGATAAACTGGACATTAAACACTATTAAGAACAAGAGCAGCCCACGAAAAAAGGATAAGATATGGTAACCTAAAAACAGGTTACATGAATTCGATCGACTTCCAGAATCGTAACCTAATAGGTTACCATACTTTAAAATCGGATAATTCCAACAGTTTGCTAGGTTGGTAAACCTCAATAATCTCAACAGATTAAAAGAAAGGGTTAAATTTATTAGAAACTTTACACCTAAGTACTGTTATCCTATTTTTCTTCATCTTTTTTGTAATCACAATCAGAACTGAAATTCCACGAAGAAAGAGTTTTAAAAGTTACTGTTTCCGTGCGAGATTTGCATGACGCCATTTTCATAGCGGTCATCAGTTTCTTGTGAACAGAATATTACTACAGAAAAAAGAGGTCTTCGATATAGCGCTACCAACACCCCAATAACCATAATCACTAGAAAAATGTATAAAATTGGTAAAAACCAAACACTTCAAAAATAAATCATTCCAACTTCAAAAATAGTGAACAGACAGAAGCACAGGAGCTGGATTATGATCTCTTTCTATTTCAGTCACCATGACCAAAAAAGAGAAGGTATAGAAAGACACCTACCATCAATAAAGAGAAGGTATAGAAAGACACCTACCATCAATAAAGAGAATGTATAGAAAGACACCTACCATCAATAAAGAGAAGGTATAGAAAGACACCTACCATCAATAAAGAGAAGGTATAGAAAGACCCTACCATCAATAAAGAGAAGGTATAGAAAGACACCTACCATCAATAAAGAGAAGGTATAGAAAGACACCTGTTCTAAATCGATCGTATGTTGCCATATATTTTGTCAGTTCAGATGTGTCGGATTATAATTGGGCATGTAAAAGTTAGCTGTTGTCTTTAGCGGAAGCTAATATTTGGCCAATAGAAAAGTCCTCGTGCATTACGTCATATTTTAGTCTGTCGCCATCTTTTCATATTGTCATTTTCATTCATAATCAGTCATGTTCAGTTCATATCTTAGTCTTAATGACCTTACATCATTGTAAGGCAGGAGGATCACTATTTCCAGGTATTATACCATTGTATTATGCATCGTCTTTCTCCTGTAACGCATCTGTTTATTCATAATATTAATTTCAATATGATGAAATCTAAAACGTGGTCAAATGTGAAATTGATAAATGCAGTCTTATGTCAGTCGCAATAGTCATGTCAATATTTTAAGGTTCTGTAATCTCGTCTATGTTATATTTACCTTTGAAGTATGTCAGTCTACTCTAATAGGTCAATTCTCTGTTTTAGTCATTATTGTAGTCGTAACTTTGTCACATATTTCCATATCATTTTAGTAAATTAGGTTATGTCCCTTTAGCATCGTCTGCTATTTGGGAATGTGGTTTTACAATCATCCGTCCAATTGTACAGTCATATCATTGTCTTATTATTGTCATATGTCTTTTCAGAATTTACCGAAACAATGAAGTAATGAAATATTGATATAGATCTATTAAAATATTGAAGATTACAAGTCCATATAAGCTTACTATAAATCATGAATTAGACAGTCATTAAATTAAAGTCATTAAAGTCAACAACAGTCTCCAGTCATTATTTTCATGTTTCATATTACGGAACATCAGCCTGCCACATAATCCGTCCTTACTGACACTAACTAGGGATCAACAACACAGTTCTGGAAATACTGTTATCAAATGGTTTTCAAGTTTGAAGGTGCTGTTAACTAGTGTGTCAAGTCGATGTCGGGTCAAGGTCAAAGTCAAGACATTCAAGATCCAATGTTGGTGGTTGTCGACAATGTACCTCCAGACGAGAACTCGGATGAGAGAATTACATCTCTACGCACCAAAAGGAAGCAGTTGAGAGGCAAATTAACACGTTCCATCAACCGCGTCCAGACATCGATTAGGAAAGGTGAAATAGACCCGAAACGGTTAAAACGAGAACAGAAACAAATAAGCTGGGACTACGAACAGTGCTCGTTTGTTCATGGAGAATTGTATGAACTTACAGATCCACTGGATCATGGTAGATTAGATCAATGGGAAGCTGAATTGAACAATGATTTCTATACTATTGACGAAACAATTAGTGAACAATTAAAGCTTATTGGTGATTTGTCATCAACCTCATCACACGATAATGTGTCTGGTCAGTCGAGTAGGAAGTCACAGTCACCACCCAACCTCGATCGTCACGTCCCTGTCGAGTCACCCATCAATTCCAGTCAGCAGTCTCAATCCGTGGTCGAAGAAACTTCAGATAACTTGTCAGAATCTGGGAGAGTTGTGTCAGAAGTAAAGTCAAATGTCAAAGTCAAGGTTAAAACAGTGGATTCCTGGATAGATGAACTTGTCGAGTTCGAGGAAACAGTCCATAAAGACATTAATGCCAATTTGTCCATGTCACAACTTTTATATCGTCTTGAAGGGAATAGAGACATTCCAGTTATTAAAATTGAGCCTTTTGATGGTGAACCATTGCATTATGTTGAATTTGTCCAGAGATTCAAGATCCATATTCACGACAAGGTCCATTTATTGGATGAAGTTAGACTAGCCCAACTCAAGATGCACCTTGCTGGTGAAGCCAAAAGGACATTGTCAGGCATTGGTTTGTCAGGCAACATGTATGCCACCGCTCTGAAGACTATTAAGGAGCAATTTGGAGAACCAAGCCGTATTGCAAGGTCGTACATCGTCAGACTTACTAAAGGTCCAAAGATCCACGACAAGTTTGGTCTTAAAGATTTATCAATTAACATTATTAACGCTATAGCCAACCTAAAACTATTATGTTATTTTGACGACATCAACTCTAGTGACACTTTAAGACAAATTGTGGAACGTCTACCCAATTATTTGCTTGACAGATGGAAAACAAAAGCCAGTTCAATTAGGATGGATGGAGAGAAACCAACTATTCATAATTTGAACATTTTTCTACGTGCTGTAGTCAAAGCAGAATTTGATCCAGATTTTGGAGACATTAAAAGGTCAGGTCCGTCCAAGAATAACCCAGTTCAATCCAGTCAACCTAGGAAATCAGTCTATGCCGCGTCGCGAGGAGACCATGGTGAAGTGTCAAGACGACAAAACGTCAGAAGATGTTCTTTGTGTCACGGAGATCATCAATTAACAGACTGTAATAAGTTTATAGACTTGGATATTAAACAGAAGTTTGAGCATGTCACGTCACAACATTTATGTTTTGCATGTCTCATAGGAGGTCATAACATCTTTAATTGTCGCAGAAAGAAACCTTGTGGAATCAACAACTGTCAACGGTTCCATAATAAACTTTTACACTCAGAGCCTCTGGTATCCAGTTCAGTTTTGGATCGGAGATCTATGCTGCCTATTGTCAAAGTATTGTTCAAAGCACCAAATGGTAGAGCCCTTCGAGGTAACGTTCTTATAGACAGTGGTTCAGGAACGACAACAATCCGTACTGGTTTCTCTAAAGCCTTAGGCTTACAAGGCAGACGAGAACGAATAGACATTTCTGTAGTAGGAGGCCATCAATTCACACAGAATTACAGTCGACGAGTCAAGTTCAAAGTAGCTGCATTAGATGGTGTAGAAGAGTTTAGTATAGAAGCTCATGAATTGGATAAAACTATCATCGATGTTCCAGATCTAGACAGAGAATGGTTACAGTCATTTAACCATTTAAAAGGACTTAACTTTAGTCAAACATCGGGTCCAATTGATCTGATACTTGGAGTCCAATACACTCATCTTCACTTCGATGTAGAAAGACGCCTTGGTCTACCCTATGAACCTTTAGCCAAACGTTCATTATTGGGATGGTACGTAATTGGTCCTGTCAAGTCATCGTCAAGTCTGCTGTCAACAGTCACAGTCTGTCATGTCGAAAGAGTCAACTTTGAGAAGTTCTACGAGTTCGAGTCACTTGGTGTCAAAGCAATTGACTGTCAATGTCCTCAAGTCCAGATGTCTCGTCAAGATAAGCAAGCCTTGGAGTCCTTTGAGTCATCATGTCATAAAATTGGTGAAAGATACGAGATCGGATTACCATGGAGGAGAGATCCTAAACAATTACCAAATAACTACAGTGTAGCTGAGAAACGACTCTTCTCACTAGAAAAGGGTCTTAAAAGAGATCCAGTGAAAGCACGTCTTTACAATGAGGTTATGGAAGATTACGTCAACAATGGTTGGTCACACAAACTTTCCCAGGAAGAGATAGATCAGCCTGTCAGTCCAGTCTACTACTTGCCTCATCATGGAGTATATCGTTCAGCACACCCTTGAGGATAGTCTTTGATCCAGCCCACGAATTCAAAGGTGTTAGTTTGAATTCATTCCTGTTAAAGGGACCATGCTTAATTGGTAACCTGTTTGCAGTACTTCTTAGATTCCGCGAGGAGCCTGTAGGAATCGTAGGAGACATTTCTAAGATGTTCCTTCAAGTTCTCCTACCAGAACAAGATAGTCAAGTTCATCGTTTCTTATGGAGAAACCTAGATGTCACCAAGAAACCTGATATTTATCGTCTACTAAGAGTAACCTTTGGTGACAAGTCATCGCCTGACATGGCAAGCTTCGTCATAAATAAAATTGCTTCAGAGCACCAGTCTGTCTTTCCAGAAGCATCTGCCATACTCCAGAGAGACCGATATATGGACGATTTGATCCATTCCTGTCAAAGTCATCCTGAAGCCAAAGAAAGAATGAGAGAGCTCAACAAACTTCTGGAAACCGGGAAGTTTCAAATAAAGGAATGGTATTGTTCTTCAAAACCAACTTCGTCAGTCAACGAAATCAGCTTAGATGGCGAGAATGAATTGAAAACTCTAGGTCTAGGATGGAATCCAGTCACAGACATCCTAAAGTTTACAGTCAAGCCAGTTAACGTCAATGTCTTTACCAAAAGAATCGTCTTGTCAAAAATGTCAACACTATTTGACCCACTAGGTCTTGCTACTCCAGTTACTGTCAAGATGCGCATGGCTATGCAAGAAATATGGAGGAAGAAAGAACTAGATTGGGATGATCGCCTGTCAGAGGAAGATAGTAGGATATGGTCTATGTTATTTGACGAGATGTATTGTCTTAACACCTTGTCATATCCGAGATGTCTGAAATCTACACAAACCTATGGTCTACCAGAGCTTCACATCTTTTGTGATGCTAGTCGAAAGGCTTATGGTGCTGTTGTCTACATTGTATGGTCTACGTCAAATGGTCGAGAAATCCAGCTCGTCACTTCTAAGGTTAGAGTATCACCTTTACGTCAGTCTACTATTCCACGACTGGAGCTAATGGCAGTCCTTGTTGGATGTCGTTTAGCCAAAACAGTCGCAGATGAATTAAGGGTCAAGCCAAGTCAAGTCCTCATTTGGTCAGATTCACATGTAGTCCTGCATTGGATAGGGTCAGAGTCTGTCAACATGAAACCCTTTGTTGGAGTCCGTGTCACAGAGATCCAGTCAACATGGAAATTGTCACATTTCAAGTATGTCCCAACAGAACTAAACCCAGCCGACGATCTGAGTAGAGGTCTGACAGTCGATAAAATGGCAGGGAGATGGATGTCTGGTCCCGAATTTCTTAAGATAGCTTGCCAGGCAAGGTAATATACGCCCACTGGCAGCATTTATTTCAAATAAAAACTTTTCAGTAAGGTTAATATAAGTGGAATGAAATATTCAACCTTCCAACCTATTTTTTTCTAGGGTCTCTAGTTTCATTAAAAACTGTCAAGAATTGTACCTAATAACAACTCATTAAATATTTTTGGGTATTTTTATGATTTGCAATAGGGTTCACCCTTAATAATATTTTGATATTTTTAATTCTTAATAAGGCTCATCCTTGGTTGATATTAAACAATTTCAGCGAGTTTTGTCAAAAAGGAATGTTTAGAGTGTTCACAAGCCAAAAGTTGAAAGTGTTTTTGAAAACAGGCGCAATAACTGACACTAAATATTTTTCGATTTATCTGATTTTCAATAGGGTTTATCCTTGTGAGAAAACAAATACTAAAGCCAAGTTTCATCAAAATCCATTCAAAATTGTTCTTTCTAGAGTGTTTACAAGCTAAAATTGAACGCGTTTTCAAGAACAAGGGCTATAACTGACACTAAATATATTTCTATTTATTTGATTTATAATAGGGTTCATCCTTGGGTAAAAACAAATACTCAAGCCAAAGTTAATCAAAATCCATTCAGAATAGTTCTTTCTAGAGTGTTTACAAGCTAAAATTGAATGCGTTTTCAAAAACAAGGGCAGTAACTCATACTAAAAATTTTTTCGATTTCGCTGATTTTCAATAGGGTTCATCCTTGAGTTATAACACACTCTCACACCAAGTTTCATAGAAATCCATCAAGAATTGTGCCATGTAGAGTGTTTACGAGACAAAAATTGAACGCATTTAAAAGAACAAGGTCAATAATTCATATTAGATATATTTTGATATTTTCAATTTTCAATTAGGCTCATCCCTTGCGATATCCAACAATTTCAGTGAGTTTTGTCAACATTGGTCATGAATTGTACCTTCTAGAGTGTTTATTAGCCAAAAAGTTAAACCCGTTTTCAAACACAAGGGCAATAACTGACACTAAATATATTTCGATTTATTTGATTTTCAATAAGGTTCATCGTTGGGTAAAAACAAATACTCAAGCCAAGTTTTATCAAAATCCATTAAGAATTATTCTTTCTAGAGTGCTTACAAGCTAAAATTGAACGCGTTTTCAAACACAAGGGCAATAACTGATACTAAATATTTTTCGATTTAACTGAATTTCAATAGGGTTCATCCTTAGGTGATTACAAATACTCATGCCAAGTTATGTCAAAATCGCTCAAGAATTGTGACTTGTAGAGTGTTTACAAGGCAAAAATCCAACACATTTTATAGAACAAGGGCAATAATTCCTATTAAATATATTTCAATATGTGCTATTTTCAAAAGGGTTCATTCTTGGGTGATATTAAACAATTTCAGCAAGTTTCGTCAAAATCGGTCAATAACTGTGCTTTGTAGAGTGTTTACAAGCTAAAAATTGAACGCGTTTTCAAAAACAAGGGCAATAACTGATATTAAATTTTTTTCGATTTTACTGGTTTTCAATAGGTTTCATCCTTGGTTGATAACAAATACTCAAGCCAAGTTTCATCAAAATCCATTAAGAATTGTTCTCTCAAGAGTGTTTACAAGCTAAAATTGAACGCGTTTTCAAGAACAAGGGCAATAACTCATACTAAATGTTTTTCGATTTCGCTGATTTTCGATAGGGTTTATCCTTGAGTTATAACATACTCTCACACCAAGTTTCATCAAAATCGGTCAAGAATTGCACTTTGTAGAGTGTTTACGAGCCATTCAAGAACAAGGGCACAAACTCATACTAATTTTTTTCCGATTTCGCTGATTTTCAATAGGGTTCATCCTTGCGTGATCATAAACACTCATATTAAGTTTCATCTAAATCCGTCAAGAATTACACCGTGTAGAGTGTTTACGAGCAATTGTGGACGGACGGACGGACCGACGGACGGACGGACGGACGGACGGACGGACGGACGGATGTGGGTGACGACAATATACGCCCCCCATTTCATGTGGGCGTATTAAAAGTCCTGAGTCAGAGTGGCCAGTCCAACCCACTTCATCGCCAGTTATTGATGAAAGTGAATTAAGGAAGTCCAAGCCTATATTCTCTTTAGTCCAGTCCTTAAATCCTTTAACAGATTCTAAAAGATTTTCTAGTTATTCCAGACTACTGAGAGTAACAGCCTTCTGTAGAAGATTCATTGAAAAGTTGAGGGTGAAGATACAGTCAAGTCATCCGGCAGTTAATCAGTCATTAGTTCAATCATCAGATCTCACTGGTCAGCTGAAATCTGAAGAAATCAACAGGTCAGAAGATTATTGGATCAAGGTAATTCAAAGTTCGTTGCTGAATTACGAAGAAAACCTCAGAGACTTATGTCCTTACGTCGAAAATGGTATTGTCAGAGTTGGAGGTCGATTACGTCATATTGCCTTATCCTATGATCAACGTCATCCAGTCTTAATTCCTAAAGATCATCATCTCACCGAATTGATTATTAGGGAATATCATCAAAAGTCAGGTCATGCTGGATCCGAGAGAACTTTAGCAGACATAAGGCGAAAATTCTGGATACCACATGGTCGAAAAGTTGTCAAGAAAGTTGTTAAGTCTTGTACCATCTGCAGAAAGCTACGCCAGTCACCATGTCAAACCTTAATGGGAGATTTTCCATCAGAGAGACTAAAGCCTATTTCTCCTCCCTTTACAACTACTGGAGTGGATTTATTTGGTCCTTTTATGCTTAAATATGGTCGCAACAAATCCATAAAGGCATGGGGAGCTATCTTCACTTGTTCAACTACCAGAGCTATACATCTGGAAATCGTCCAGGATTTGTCTACACAATCCTTCCTATTTGCCTTGAGAAGATTTGCAGCCCACCATGGATGGCCACAAACCTTCATCTCAGATAATGGTTCCAACTTTATAGGAGCCCAGAAGGAGCTAGCCAAACTGTTCACAGAAGGAAGAAAGCAACTAGAAGAATTTGTCGTCGTCCACAGAATAGCTTGGAAATTCATAACTCCTCTCAGCCCCCATCAAGGAGGATTCTATGAAAGCCTGATAAAACAAGTCAAGAAGAATATACAAGTCATCATTGGTCTTCAAGTCCTGTCATGGAATGAAATGTCAACGGTCTTTGTCGAAGTCGAAAATTTGATTAACAGTCGTCCCTTAGGATATTTGTCAGATACACCAAATGATCCACAACCTATCACTCCGAACCATTTCCTTCTTGGTCGTGCCACAACTGAAATACCTTCAGGTCCCTTTGAGGAAACAAAGAATTTGCGGAAAAGATATTTATTCGTCCAGTCCTTAATTAATTTATTTTGGAATCGATTTATACGAGAGTACATTCCAACACTACAAAGACGTTCAAAATGGTTAACTAAAGGTCGTCAAATGCAGATAAATGATGTTGTGTTACTAATTGACAATTCTTGTGCAAGAGCAAAATGGAATTTAGCTCGAGTCATTGACGTTTTCCCAGGCCCGGATGGTCTTATCCGGAATGTGCTTGTCAAAAATGAACATGGCGAATATAAGCGATCTATTCAGAAATGTGTGCTAATTTTGGAATCATAGACCTTTTGTGCGCCCTCCCAGGGTTGTTCTAAATCGATCGTATGTTGCCATATATTTTGTCAGTTCAA